>JAVSCE010021572.1:0-333579 GCA_032199065.1 Smutsia gigantea | reverse complement strand
TGCGTGAGTTCTTTATATATTTTGGGTGTCAACCCCTTATCGGATATGTCATTTATGAATATATTCTCCCAAACTGTAGGATGCCTTTGTTTCACTGATGGTGTCCTTTGCTGTACAGAAGATTTTCAGCTTGATATAGTCCCACTTGTTCATTTTTGCTTTTGTTTCCCTTGCCCAGGGAGATATGTTCATGAAGAAGTCGCTCATGTTTATGTCCAAGAGATTTTTGCCTATGTTTTTTTCTAAGAGTTTTATGGTTTCATGACTTACATTCAGGTCTTTGATCCACCTTGAGTTTACCTTTGTGCATGGGGTTAGACAGTAGTCCAGTTTCATTCTCTTACATGTAGCTGTCCAGTTTTTCAACACCAGCTGCTGAAGAGGCCGTCATCTCCCCATTGTATATCCAAGGCACTTTTATCAAATATTAATTGACTGTATATGTTTGGGTTAATGTTTGGATTTTCTATTCTGTTCCACTGGTCTGTGGGTCTGTTTTTGGGCCAATACCAAATTGTCTTAATTACTGAGGCTTTGTAGTAGAGCTTGAAGTCAGGGAGCGTAATTCCCCCTGTTTTATTCCTCCTTCTCAGGATTGCTTTGGCTATTCAGGGTCTTTTGTGGTGCCATATGAATTTTAGAATTATTTGTTCCAGTTCATTGAAGAAAGCTGTTGGTAGTTTGATAGGGATTGCGCTGAATCTGTAGATTGCTTTAGGTAGTATAGCCATTTTGACAATATTTATTCTTCCTAGCCAAGAGCATGGGATGCATTTCCATTTGTTAGTGTCCTCTTTAATTTCTCTTAGGAGTGTCTTGTAGTTTTCAGAGTACAGGTCTTTCCCTTCCTTCATTAGGTTTATTCCTAGGTATTTTATTCTTTTTGATGCAATTGTGAATGGAATTGTTTTTCTGATTTCTGTTTCTGTTAGTTCATCATTAGTGTATAGGAAAGGAACAGATTTCTGTGTGTTAATTTTGTATCCTTCAACTTTGCTGAATTCAGATATTAGTTCTAGTAGTTTTGGAGTGGAGTCTTTAGGGTTTTTAATGTACAGTATCATGTCATCTGCAAATAGTGACAATTTGACTTCTTCTTTACCAATCTGGATGCCTTGTATGTCTTTGTTTTGTCTGATTGCTGTGGCTAGGACCTCCAGTACTATGTTGAATAACAGTGGAGAGAGTGGGCATCCCTGTCTTGTTCCCCGATCTTAGATGAAAAGCTTTCAGCGTCTCGCCATTAAGTATGATGTTAGCTGTGGGTTTGTCATATATAGCCTTTATGATGTTGAGGTACTTGCCGTCTATATCCATTTTGTTGAGAGTTTTAATCAGGAATGGATGCTGAATTTTGTCAAATGCTTTTTCAGCATCTATGGAGATGATCATGTGGTTTTTGTTCTTCTTTTTGTTGATGTGGTGGATGATGTTGATGGATTTTCGAATGTTGTACCATCCTGCATCCCTGGGATGAATCCCACTTGATCATGGTGTATGACCATCTTGATGTATTTTTGATTTAGGTTTGCTAATATTTTGTTGAGTATTTTTGCATCTATGTTCATCAGGGATATTGGTCTGTAATTTTCTTTTTGGTGAGGTCTTTGCCAGGTTTTGGTATTAGAGTGATGCTGGCTTCATAGAATGAGTTTGGAAGTATTCCCTCCTCTTCTATTTTTTGGAAAACTTTAAGGAGAATCGGTGTTATTTCTTCTCTATGTCTGGTAGAATTCAGAGGTGAATCCATCAGGCCCAGGGGTTTTGTTCTTGGGTAGTTTTTTGATTACCAATTCGATTTCGTCACTGGTGATTGGTCTGTTTAGCTTTTCTGTTTCTTGCTTGGTCAGTCTTGGAAGGTTGTATTTTTCTAAGAAGTTGTCCATTTCTTCTGTTTTCCAGCTTGTTAGCATATAGATTCTCATAATATTCTCTTATGATTCTTTGTATTTCTGTGGGGTCCGTCGTGATTTTTCCTTTCTCATTTCTGATTGTGTTTATGTGTGTAGATTCTCTTTTTCTCTTAATGAGTCTGACTAGGGGTTTATCTATTCTGTTTATTTTTTCAAAGAACCAGCTCTTGGTTTTATTGATTTTTTCTATTGTTTTATTCTTCTCAATTTTATTTATTTCTTCTCTAATCTTTATTATGTCCCTCCTTCTGGTGACTTTGGGCCTCATTTGTTCTTCTTTTCCAATTTCAGTAATTGTGTCTTTAGACTATTCATTTGGGAATGTTCTTCCTTCTTTAAATAGGCCTGGATTGCAATATACTTTCCTCTTAGGACTGCCTTTGCTGCGTCCCACAGAAGTTGTGGCTTTGTGTTGTTGCTGTCATTAGTCTCCACATATTCTTTGATTTCTGTTTTGATTTGGTCGTTAACCCATTGAGTAATTAGGAGAATGTTCTTAAGTCTCCATGTATTTGTGAGCCTTTTTGATTTCTTTCTAAAATTTATTTCTAGTTTTATACCTTTGTGATCTGAGAAATTGGTTGGTAGAATTTCAATATTTTTGAGTTTACTGAGGTTCTTTTTGTGGCCTAGTATGTGGTCTATTCTGGAAAATGTTCCATGTGCACTTGAGAAGATACATTATATTCTTTTGTGATCTATAAGAACTAAGTAAAAAGACCTATACTAGGAATGAGTTAAAAATCAATACTTGATCAATTTTTTGAAATTAAATGTAACCAAAATACTAACCTGGTGGGGATAATAATTAGTACTATTGCAAGAATCATATGAGTAAATGGACATGAAAGAGCTTTGAAAAAGTGTAAGCCCTCTATACAAGCCCAAGTAACCATTCCTCTAATTAGGGTTTACTGGACTAATTATGGTTTGGTTTCACACAAAATGAAAGAGTCATGGGCCAGTATCTGATTAACCTGGGATGGATAGTCAGTCATTCAATTCATTTATACAGTTTCTTGGCCATTTCCGTGGCTCTCAAAACCCTTACATACTTTATACCTTACACTTCCTACATGGTTATTCCTTGTGTTTCAATCATAATTGTATGGGTCATAGCACAGAGATAACTAGAGAAAATGTTGCTGTGTACAATTGTGGAAATGGTGTTTATAGATTCACCTGCCATTCAAGTGGCCCTCACATAGATTTACTTGGACAGTCAGGTCAGTCTGTTTTGTAACATGTGAAAATAAGAATATATAAAACAGATAAGTTTAGGGATGATAAAATAATTGGTCTGGTACTTATGCACTATGCCGTTGTGTCTCTCATTCATTTTATTTCTAGCATTACTTTAATTTACAGCTGAGGTACCCCAGCCTCACCTAAATCACATGGTGAATCACCAGTCAAGCTGTTCTTATAGGCAGTGAAAATGTTTCTAGCTAATTTTTGGCATGAATTAGCTAAACTGGTTGCCTCGCTGTCTGAACTGAGTATATAGGTCCAAATCCAGGCTCTTTTTGGATGACAAGATCTGCTGACCATATGATACCAAACCACAAAACCAAACAGAAGTGATAAATAGATATGTGTAGTCCTTATCATGTCTGTTCAACTAGTATTGAAAAATTAAGGCAATTTAAAAAAACCAAACTTTGTAACAATGTTTTTGATCTCAAGAATTTGGAGGTGGGAAAAGAGAACTTCCACTGTATTGCCAAGGCGAACCTTGGAGGTCAGGAACTGTGTCTCCCTGATCACTGGCTCCCAGTGACTAGCATGCTCTCTAGTCTGTTAATAAGCAGTGAGTTAATTTTTCAGTACTTAGATATATGAGTGAGAGAATGAAGAAATTAGTAAGTGAATTTCTTATTAATAAGAAAACCTCATCTAAAAGTTGCACGTTGACAAATATAATACAATTTGGAATCAAAACCAATTTTCAACAAATTTCCTTCTTTTTTACAAATAAACATTAAACACCTATTATGTGCCAGGTTTTGCACTAGATGCTAGGGAATCCACTCTGTCGTAGAGCGCTGAGGGCCAATGGGAACCATATCTAATTCAAACTGTTTGGGGAGGGTCTAAGTGAACGTTTTCTGGAGGAAGGACCCTTGAAGTAATCAAGTTAGGGGAGGACAGGTGTTCTGCCTAGGAAAGAAGCATGTGCAGAGCTCAGAATGAAGAACTAAAAATGGAGGTTTTGAATGAGAGGTCCAAAGGCATTTATTACGAATCTTCAAGAGCTCTTTTGTGTGCACTAGGCTTCCATAGGTACACATTCAGAATAAATGTCTCTTTCGGCCTACAGATTAGAGAAATTCAGCTGACATGATGGGTTTTGAATTGCTGAGCAGGAAACTAGTATGTTTATTTTCTAAAGCAGGCTTTGTGAGGTATGTTGGGATAAGAAAAAGGATATTCATTCACCAGGGAACCATCACCTGTTCTAACCTTTGCTGTGGCTGGATACAATATACGAATTTCACATAGTTCCTTTTTCTTTGAAATATACGGTTAAATTAAGCCACCTTGTTTAATGAATTTAATGAAAACTTGTTTCACATCATTATTGGCCTCCACCGACATCTCATAATCCTATTTAATCATACAAACAGTGCATACTAAGTGCTTGCAGTATACTCAGAAATTCTTGGAGGTAGTGATAGAAGAAAATAAGTCCCAGACTGGGGCCCCCTGGAGTGAGTCACAGTCTTGTTAGCTGACAGAGATTTACATTCATCTTTCACAAGGTATTCCCCACTTCCAAACATAATACAGGGGCTACTGGTAACCACTGTGTTGTTTAACAAAAAAAGGAACAAAAGAGTATAAATACAATGTGCTGCAGTGCTAGATTGTGTGGTACACACTATCGTTCTTACAGGAACACAGAAGGACACATGCGGGTATGGCTTAATAACTGGAGTAGGTTTCACGAAGTTCGTGCGGCCAAAGATAAAGGATCTGATTGTTGAAGGCCATTCCAGAAATTTAAAAATTCTATGATTCTTTATGATGTGTGTGGTGGTGGTGTTTCATTTTCTGTGCAAGGTTAATGATGGAGGATAGAAGGGTCCACCTGGGCTGTTATGCTGTAGGTTCATATGTGTGTTGTTGCAGGTGTCTTGAATGATATTTTAATAGATTTGCATACACATTCCACTCAATGATAAGTCTTTCAACAGCATTCCATCCTAAGAGGAATTCAGCCTCCCTAGTTTCCAAACAATAAGAAAAGCCAAAATTCACTAAAGCATAGCCCCAGAGTTTCCTCTTCATTTGGAAATGGTCAGTTACTTCAAACGACAAATCGGGAATGGGAACAACTCAGCAGGTGATTCATGATGTGACTGAAGGGGCCTGGTAACCTTTCTGTCTCAGTTTCTTCATCTGTCTGCAGGAAATAATTATTATTTTTCACTGAGGTGTTATGAAAAATAATTAGTTTGTAATGTGCTTTGAGATCCCTGGATGAACGGTGCTTTCAAAGTGCATAATTACACAGTGCAGTGCGTCTCTCAGACGGGCTCCCTCTGCTCACTTCAATAGGATTCAAAGTGACACAGGTCAGGTAGGCATTCCTTATTCTCAAGTTACTGCTACGTTATTACCAGTTGCCTTTAAAATAGAACGCAGCCCACAATAGCAGTAAGGACCGCTAATCCTCTGGCTTTAGGATTTTTAAAGTCTTTCCTTTTGGGGAGTTTAGATTTGCAGATCACTGTCTACCTTCATTTCTCAATTTTCCCACTTCAGTTGGCTCACTCATCTCCTCTCTGATGACAATCTCAAGAGATTGTAAGAGATTGGCTCAGCGGCTTCACTGAAACCTAACAGGAGGCCCTTCTTTGCTTGGCTTAATGCTTGGTAATTTCTTCTTGGCTGTTTTCAGTGCCCTTCCCCTCCTCCCCTCTCCCCCATTTTAATTGGCCTGTTGGAAACTCACAGCAGGTGAAATTCTTTACATGACTCAGGAGAAGAAAAGAGATGCTGAAATCCAAATGTTGAGCTGCTGAGTGGGGGGAGGGAAGGGGCTGGGATTGGCCAAGCAGAAAACTAGAGGGGAGATGCAAGGAGCAAGATGTGGTGACAACATTTGAGTCTGGCTGGGAAGTAAGGGGAAACTGACAACCATGAAGCCAATTGAGGAAACATGAGAAAAAAACCATTGACCCCTAACTCAGGCAGCCTGCCCACAAACACGTTTTGCATTTTTGCCATTTGAGAGGCAGAAGCAAGAGAATGTGGTCTCCCTTGCCATCCCAGGAGAAACAAGGCCGAGCTTATCTAGCCTAATCACCTTGGCTGCATAGTGACATCTCTATGTTCAAAGGAAAGCACACTTCTTCTGAACGTTCGGGTCCACAGTGGAACAGGAGGTGGAATATGAGACTATGACTATAACTCAAACTTTTTTCTTAAGCTCCATTTGAATTCTGTCATTTGTCAGTATGTGTGACAATTCTGACATATGAATCTCAGGCAAAAGCTTTCTTTCATTCCCTGACACCCCAAAGCCTTGCCTGCACTTCCCTGAGGGGTGGGGGCCATCTCATGGAAACCACTACTTGATGCCATGCCTGATACTGAGGCGCTTCAGTGCCCACCACTAAACTAGAACTTTGCCACAGTAAAATATCCAAAGAACAGGTCAATTTTACTCTTTTACTTTGCTGGTAGGAAATGTTTTCCTTCAAATGGAGTGAAAAACACACAGAGGGCTTTTACCCTTCTTGAAATACTGTAGCACTGCATATGCTTCTCACTCTAAGTGCAGAAAACTTTTGAAAAGTATCTATTTATATAACCTTTTTGAAATGACAAAATTTAAGAAATAGAGGACAGATTAAGGGTGGCCAAGGATTGGGGAGGGGAGGGCAGAGGGAGGTCGGTGTGGTTATAACAGGGCAACTCAAGGAAGCCTTCTGGTGTTGAAACTGTTCTGTATCTTGACTGTGGCAGTAGATACATGAATCTACACGGGTGATAAAATTGTATATAAATTAGTGCATACATGCATACACACGCACACAGATTAGTAAAGTTAAAATGGGGACATCTGGATAAGAGCAGTGGATTGTATCAATGTCAATAATCTGGTTGTGATGTAATACTACAGTTTTGCAAGATGTTGCCATTGGGAGAATCTGGGCAAAGTGTCTAAGGGGCTTCTCTGTATTATTTCTTTTAACTGTATGCAAATCTAAAATTACCTCAATAATAATTTCAATTAAAAAAGTTAACCAGGACTTTTCTAGGCCCCACTCAAAGAGCACAGGCAAGGAGACAAACTATTCATGGCTGAGACAAAGAGAAGAAAGCTGGACCCTGAGAGGTGAGCTGGCCTCTGAGGATTGAGTGACCCAAAACCAAAGTTTGATAAATCAGAAAAGAAAAAAAAAAGGTTTTTGATTTCAATTTATCATTCTGTGTAAAGGGTTTAGTTTACAAATTAGTAAAAAGGTGCTGAATTGTACAATATTTATTTCTTTTAAAAGTTGGTCTAAGATATGAACTTTAAAAACAATAACTGTACTTCCTAATGCTTTTTTAATTATTGTAGAATTGCATTTTTATGAATAAGGGTGGGCAAATTATGGTGATATTTGGGCAGAAATTTGCCTTAATCCAGGTGGCATTAGTGCAAAATGACTGGTTCAGATTTGTTTAGAGAAATGAATAAATCTTGCGCCAAGGTTATCAAATGACAGCAAATATTGTAGATTCAGACTTTTGGGGGGACATGAAGAAATAATAAGCCTAGGTTTTGAATACATATTTGACCAAAAAGGTAGCAGTATAAAGGATCAGTGTGACATGAGAAAGACTCTGCTTGTAGCCATTGATATCCCCCGTCAGATAATTATTACCCTGAGGGAATAAAAGAGGAAAACTCAGCTCAGCCCATCTGTTTAGGTATTAAAACTTTCTCCAATTATTCTGTGTGAATCCATAATGAGGTAATTCAGGTAGGATCAAACTAACAAACACCTTGATAGGGAACTGACAAGAATTTCGGGTCGAAATCAGATCTCTGCCCAGTATCCTATCGGTATAATACATGAGACTGGGTGTGGCTGAATGATCATGAATATTGCATATACTGGAAATGCAACTACTGTACAGATATTCCTGGCAAACAACAGCAAATTCTTTCAAACAATATCCTGAAGGTTCAAAAGGATATTTTCCATCCCCACAAGGACTTGAAGGATATCATCTAAGCAAGAAGGAAAATAATTTCCTGGACGCTGAGTTAGGGATCTCAGTGCTAGTGTGGAATAAGAGAGAGCCCATGACTTAGCAGACACGGGATCAAGATCACTATGTTGGGGAAAACATGAGAGAAAGGGAAGGGCTGCTCTCCTAGAGGTTTTCAAAAACACATAGGCAAAATGAAACTGTCAGCTGGGCACACTATAAAAGATTAAAGGGTTATATAGTAATTTCTAATAAGCCAGAAGGAAGACTGGGTGGAGGGACTTGAAAAAAGTATTATCAAAAGCAAAAAGGGGAAAAGAAGTAATGAAGATCTCCAGATCCAGAGGCAGCAAGTATTAGCACAGAACTGATTCCAAGACCTCCAAAGGGCTAAGGAATTATACATGAATGAAAAATGTATAAAACAGAGAACTGGTCCTCGGCTATAAGAAGATAAGTAAAGGAGAATAATTAATAAGAGGTTAAAAATGAGGATTTCATAAAAGTATTACATGGGAAGTGAAGTCTGGCCATATGTAATTTGGCTCTTTCAGAGCGAAGTTTACATTAACATTCGAGTATTTCAGTAGGTCTCCTACCAAAGCTGATTGTGTCAAGCCCATCAGTTTCACAGGCACTTAAAAAACTAGATTCTATTATTTCAGAAACAAATAGAGAATCTTGATGGCAATTCTTGCCGTAAATCCAGCATTGTCTGGGGTAATAATAATTATATGAAAACCTCTTCTTCCTTTCTGGGACTAAGCATGCTGCATTGTAATTACTTACTGACTGTCAATGTCACCAGTTAGACTATAAACTTCTGGAAGGTAAGAACTCTGGCTTACTTTTTCTGAATCCCAAAGGCCTGGCATATGCTAGCAACTCCATAAATGTTTGCTTCTTTAATAAATGAACAGTAAAGAAAACCTAGCAAAAACAAAAGGCAATATGAACCTACCCCCTGGACAGGCAGCTAAATTCTGAGAGCACATCTTAGTAATCTCCATGTGAAAACTAGATAATGATCTAATAATTTCTTTGAGGAGGTTTGTGAGAAACAGTTCAGAAAGGAAAGGAAGAATATTAGAGAAGCACGATTCCTGTATGATGTTCTAGGATGCAATATAGTCAAAGCTCAGCAGTAAATTACCTCTGGTAACACTTTTCTCTTCAACTTCGATCCAGCTTACCCTCCCTGTCATTAGCTACGTCCTGCTGTGTGCCTTCTGTTTTCCCTTTAACCACACAGTACCACTTGCCCTTCCTGAACGAGGCTGTGCCCTTTCACACCTCTGTGCCTTTGCTCATAATAGTCATTCTGCCTGGAAAGCTCTTTCCTCTATTATCTTCCTGGAGAATTCCTATTTGCTTTTCCATTGCCAGCTTGTCTCACCTATTGCTGCATAACAAACTCCTCCAAAACTGAGTGGCTTAAAACAACTTGATTTATCATTTCCCAAGATTCTGTAGGTTGGCTTGACAGTTCTTTTGGGCTCACCTGAGCTCACTCATGTGGCTGCAGTCAGCTGGTGGGTCATCTGGAGGCTGGGCTCTCCTAGTCCTCTCTCTCCATGTGGCCTCTCTTCCTCCAGGGCCTCTCTCTCCATATAGCCTCTTTCCAGCAGGAAAGCTGGACTTTTTTCCATGGCAACTGGGTTCCAAAAGCAAATGCAGAAACTTCGAGTTCTCTTAAGGCCTGCCTAGGCTTGGAAATCCCAGAGTGTCACTTCTGTTGCATTTTAGTGGTCAAAGCGAGTAAGTTACATGATCAGCCAGATTGAAGGGAAGGGAAAATAGATTCCACCTCTTGATAGGAGGAGCTACAGAAATGTCACCTCTTCATTCATTATTTGTTTTATATCATCTATCTATCTATCATCTATCTATCTATATGTTTGCTTCTTTAATAAATGAACAGCAAAGGAAACTTAGCTAACGAAAAGTAACATTATATATATATATATATATATATATATATATATATACATACACACACACACACACAAAGAGACAGAGACAGAGTGCACACCATCATATTTTCTCATTATCTCACTGACATTACTTGATTACTTATGTCTATGTCTGTTTCCCCTGCTATACTCTGGCATGCTCTTGACACACTTGAAGGAGGCTGGGGTTTAAGACAACAGAATCTGAAACACAGCTTTTGGTAATCTGGTGAAAGATATACTAGTGAGATGTAGTTGGAAATACAGTTTGGGGCCAGATCATAAGAGACATTGAATGCTAAGGAATTTAGATTTTATCTTGCAAGCACTCAGAACTGAAGTCTTACGAACATCTCTCCCCAAACTTCTTCTCCTATATTTCCTATCCTAGTGAATGGCAGAAATAGGGACTCACATCTTCCACCTACCTCATCCAAGCGGCCTCCAAGTGCTACTTATCATAGTTCCTAAATATCTCTTGACTCTGTCCCATCCTCCCATCTACACCAGCATAGCTTTAGTCCAGGGCCTGCCTCATCATTTCTCCTCTGACCTATAGTTATAGCCTGTTAACAAATTTCCCTGATACTAGTCCTGTTCCGTTGTCCATCCTCCATGATGCCACCAAAATCAAACGCTGATGTTAGCCCTTCTTTATAAGCCTTTATGTATTTCTGTTCCTCTCAAGATAAAATTCAAAGTCTTTGGCACTTCTTACAAGGGCTCTGCATAGTTTGGTCCCTGCCTAATCTCACTCTACTACCCCCCTGCCCTTGTCCTCTATAATTCAGCAGTATGAAACGTCTTATAGCTCTTCAACTCATACTATGTCCCCTTATGTCTTGGTGCCTTTGCCCATGCTAGACTTATTCAAGAACCATTGTCCTCTTCTCTGCCTAGGTAATCCCCAGTTTTCTTATAAGACTCAATCTCTAGGAATACTTCCCTGACCCATACCTGCCCCTCTCAGTCTGGGTTAGGTGCCCCCTCTTCTGTGTCGTGATAGCACCTGAGTTTATTGTTTCCTAATGATAATACTTATTGATCACTTAGGTGACTAACTCAATTCTCATACCAACTGCATGAGTAGAATATTACAGTGACAGCTAGTAAATGACAGAGCTGGGATTTGAACCCAGGTACTTGGCCTAAGGACCTAGTGTTGAAACCACTATATTACTTTCCCACTCAGGTATGGCACTCATCACACTGTATTGGAATTGTCAACTTACCTGTAGGTCTCCCCTACCTATTGTGAGTTTCTCAAGAATATAAATTATGTCATATTCATGTATATACCCTCAGAAACTAACATAGCACCTGTCATACAATAGGCATTTTATGAATGTTTGTTGAATGGGTGGATGGACAAATGGATGAATGAACGACTCCTGAAATTTATAGGTGATACTTCTTACTCTGTTGTCTTAGCCACTTTTTAAAAATAAAGTTTACATTTTCTGGTTTATTGTAAATATGTAAATACAGACTTAAAAAAAAAAAGTGTCAAGCCTACCGTATTGTTACCTGAACCTACGATGCAGGAAACTGTGGAGGTTTACAATTAAGAAAATTAAAAAAGATTTAAAATTAATAAATAAATTGAAAAAAAAAGAAGAAAAAAAAGAGGAAAAAGAAAAAAAAAGTGTCACATCATTCTAAGTTTATTAAGTGGTATGTAAATACCTTAATGATTTGATATATACCACCATCCATCTAAAAAATATCAACTTATTAAGTACTTGAAAACTTTATATTTTCCCTTTCCTTCTTTGAATTTCTATTCCACTTCCATATGTTTTTTTTTATTAAGGTATCATTGATATACAATCTTATGAAGGTTCACATGAAAAACAATGTGGTTACTACATTCACCCATATTATCGAGTCCCCCCCATACCCCATTGCAGTCACTGTCCATCAGTGTAGTAAGATGCCACAGAGTCACTATTTGTCTTCTCTGTGCTACACTGTCTTCCCCATAACCCCCACACACACCATGTGAACTAATCATAGTTGCTCATGTTTATATTCAGGAGATTTTTGCCTATGTTTTCTTCTAAGAGTTTTATGGTTTCATGACTTACATTCAGGTCTTTGATCCATTTTGAGTTTACTTTTTTGTATGGGGATAGACAATAATCTAGTTTCATTCTCTTGTATGTAGCTGTCCAGTTTTGCCAACACCAGCTGTTGAAGAGGCTGTCATTTCCCCATTGTATGTCCATGGCTCCTTTATCATATATTAATTGACCATATATGGTTGGGTTTATATCTGGGCTCCCTAGTCTGTTCCATTGGTCTGTGGGTCTGTTCTTGTGCCAGTACCAAATTGTCTTGATTACTGTGGCTTTGTAGTAGAAGTCTTAGCCACTTTTTAAAGATAAAAATGCCTACAAAACTAGATGCATACTTCAATAAAGACCCAAATTATATTTAGGTAAAGAGCAGAGGGGCCACTCACCGGTGATGAATTTTCTGCTTACTGATGTTCTGTCAGCAGTTTAAAAAATGCAAGGAAAATCATTTTAGTAAGAGAAAATATATAACAGTGGAATGGACAAGGCACTAGATAACAGCAGGTGTTTAATTCTTCCTTCAACTGCTCCCATTAAGGTAAAAAAGGAAATGAAACCTACTCTTCAGGGCACTAGAGAGGGACATAAAGTCTGTCTTAAAAAGATATAAGGTTGACCAGAATGAAGATATTAATAATACAAAGATATATAATAACACACTGAAAGGTAGCTTGGTTGTAGTGGAAAACACATTTTGCATCCTAATAAACCTGAGTTTGAATCCTGGCCCTGACACTTCCTGTGCAAGTCACTTAAACTTTCTGAACCTCAGTTTTCTCAGGTTTGGGGATCATAATATCTACCTTAGAGGGATATCATGAGGTTTACAGAAAAGGTACTATGCCTAGCCCAGAGCTTGACATAGAACAGGTAGTCCACAAATGGTAGTTTTACTTATTATTTGCATAATTATTTATGTCTCAGAACACTCAACGTTTATCAGTAGAAAAATGACTAAATAAAGTGTAGCCTATTCACTCAATGGAAAACCATACAGTAGTTAAAAGTCATGAACTAGTGTATGTATCAACAGGGATAAATCTGAAAAAACCTAATGTTGAATGAAAACCACAAGCCACAAAAGGATGTGTGTGGTATGATACCATTTATGGCAAATACTACATATTTTTCTATACCTAGTTAGGCAAAGGTATTTAAAAGATTTCTCTTTAAGAATGCACATCAAACTCCAAAATGGTTATTCATCAGAAGAAGGGAGGGGAACAAGATGGGGAGGTGGCCAAGGGGACTGTGATGGTTAATTCTATGTGTCAACTTGACTAGGTGACAGGGTTCCCAGATATTTGGCCAAACATTATTCTGGATGTGTCTTGAGGATGTTCTTGGGTGAGATTAACATTTGAATCAGCAGCCTGAGTCAAGCAGATTGCCCTCCCTAATGCAGGTGGCCCTCATCCAATCAGTTGAAGGCCTGAATAGATCCAAAGGCTGACCCTCCCTCTTGCCTCATTGCTTGAGTTTCTCAGACTGAAACATCAGCTCTTCTTGGGTCTTCAGAGTCAGCTCTCAGGCTGGAACTAGACCATTGGCTCTCCTGAGTTTTCAGCTTGCCGAATGCAGATCTTGGGACTTTTCAGCCTCCATAATTGTGTCGAACCAATTCCTTATAACCACTCAGTCTCCCTCTCTCTCTCTCTCTCATATATAGACACACACACACATATATAGAGAAATATAGATACCCTGCAGGTTGTTTCTCTGGAGAACTCTAATACAGGGATTTTAGCTTTATCTTTTTAATGTTCTGATTTTTTAAGAGGCGAATGGATTCATGTATTATATTTATTATTAACTTTACCTTCCAAGTACCAAAGTATGTCTAGCTGTATTACTATTCTCAGTTCGATAATGAAACTGAAAGGTTAGGTGATTGCCGCATTCTTCTCCGTAGCTCCCACAAACACAGTTCACAGGGAAGTTGCAAAGACAAATGCAGCAGTAAAGTAAAAGGATTTGGCGTTCCTTCTTAGGACATCGAAATCAAAGGTATTATATTTCTTGATTTTTCCTTCTCACCTTCCTTTCTGAGACCTCCCGCCCCCAAGGGGTGAACTCACACACACAGGGAAAGAGAGAGGCGGCAACAAATGTCTCATGAACATGGTAACCAATTCCATGTTGCTTTCAAGATGTGAGGATGTGCCAGAAGTTGCCTGACCCCCAGAGTGTGGAGTGAATACTGCTTTGGAAATCATTGAGACTCTATGCTTCAGCCACATAATTTATAGGTACAGTAGCTAGATGGCCACATTTGCAGTGGAAAATTCTTCTCACTCCCAGGTTAAAGGATGGGGATAATTCTTCTGGACAGGAAAAATGTGCTTTGAAATATGTAAGGAGGGGGAAGGCAGAAAAAAAATTAAGAGGTGGGGGGAAACTACGTGAGTATTTATAAAAACCTGAATGCTCTTGACTGTATTTTTAGGGAGAGATATATGGACGCGTCATCTGTTTGGGGGATTTTCTGTTTTACTTAAAAGGGGAAAATAGGAATAAAGGTATTTCTTTCTGTTGTCAACAGAAACAGAAACTCTCTTTCCACCAGATGAAGCAAAGCTACTGCATCTTAGGTCTAGGGAGTCCTTGTGTAACTGTATGAATATCTGGAAACAAGGAGATTGAACAGTCTCTCTTCCCTGCCTCACTCCAGTGATTTGACCTTTAAATTAAAAATGTTGGATTAGTTGTTACACAAATAAAATACCCAATTATTCAAATAGAACTATGCATCTTTTCAAACCTGGTAGTTTGTCAGGATACTTCCAAGAGCTGTTCTCAGAATTTGTCCCTTTCCCTGGTTCAGTACAACTTTCTTTAAACAATGTAATTTAAATGTATAAAACAGCAGTATTGTATTGAAAGAATTCCAAAATGGTTATGTGGACTTCTGGTTTGAACTTGAACATGGTCTTTCAAGAGACGGTATATGTGGTGCTTATACAAATGCATGCTAATATTTTATTATGAGTTTTCATTACTTTTATCTGTAGACTCTAATTTTTTAGACCGTATCACTGAGCTTTTATTAAATATCCAAGTGCATTTAGTCTGAAATGAAAAAGTGTTTCCAAATTTCACAGAATATTTATTTTACATTTTTGTATAAATATTTAAGATTATAATCAGAATTGTTTATTACATTTGAGATCCAAGAAAATATTCTGGTTTTATATTATACCTTTTCAATTCTTCTTTTAAAAACTTCTACTTTTAAAATTATGAAATGTTTTATATATACAGAAAAAAAGAAAATAATACAATGAACTCCCATGTATCCACCACCCAGTATTGTCAAATCTTAAGCCTCCCATATTTACTGAAGATTTTTTTTTTAAGAAATAAGACTTTACAGATACAGGTGAAGCTTCCTGCCTCCATTCATAACCCCTGTCTCCCTTTCTCAGAAGCAGCCATAATCATAGATTTGATGCCTTTCATTCCCATGCATGTTTTCATATTTTACCACATATATGACTATCCACAAACTGTATAGAACATTGTTTTGTATATTTTAAGTTTTATTAAACATAACCAGTAGTAGAGTCAGCATAGCACAGTGAATTAGAGCACAAACATCAGAGCCAGGGGTGAGCTGGAATATGTGCTCTGCATGTTATAGCTGTGTGACCTTGGACAAATTACTTAATCTCTTTGCTTCATTTTTCTCAGATATAAAAAGGAAACTCATAATACTTCATAAGGTTGCTTTAAGTATTAAATGAGTTGCCACTTACAAAGCAGTTAGAACATATTTAAGCAAAATGTGTTAGCAATTGTTCTGCATCGTACTTTTTTCACATACATTTTGACAGTTTGCCATGTTGATACATGTAGTATTAGTTCATTTTCACTACTGCACAGTATTCCATCATATGAATATACTGCAATACTATCTTCTGTAGACAATTAGGTAGTTTATTTTACAAAAAGTGCTGTAATGAACATCCTTGTACATGTCTTCTTGAGCACATATAAGAGTGGATTTCTCAAGAGTTCTTCATCTTTAATTAACTATTTCTAGAAAAGTACATTTTAGAAAATATGGCTTTGATTTCTTATTCATGGGCAAAAGAACCATGTGTTTCATCCATTCCTATGTCTTCAAAATCAATAGTGTTTGTGACTCTAAACACCTGTAACTATCCTCTTGAGCATCAAAATCACAATTTAATTGAAGTACTGATGTCATGACAGCAAATACAGGTCTTATTAATTTTTGATTGCCTTTTAATTTTTACATGCTGTTAATCTGCAAATTGAAGGATAGGACCTTGAATCTAATCGAACAGCAGACCATATTTTGTACTATGTATAAAAAAAAATCTGATTGATCCTTACACTTCAAAGGTTTTTGAGGTCTATGTCACAACAGTTGTAACTATGAATGTCTTTTCAAACTCAGTTTTGTTATTTCTTCTTGGGAAAAGACTGAATTGGTCAAGTGGGTGTTTTATTGGTCTTAACTTGCTGAATGGTAGGCTGTAAACCTTAAGAGTGTTTCAACAACTCATAAAGGAATAAAGACCCCAGTTAAAATGTCTATGATGACTGGGATTTTAGA
Source organism: Smutsia gigantea (assembly GCA_032199065.1). Lineage (NCBI taxonomy): Eukaryota > Metazoa > Chordata > Mammalia > Pholidota > Manidae > Smutsia > Smutsia gigantea. The sequence continues at coordinate 316,841 of JAVSCE010021572.1, read as the reverse complement.
CTACAAGCCTCATTAAGTTTCATCTGGTAGTCTTTTTGAAAATTTATTCAAAAGTTATCATTTTCTCATTCTGAAGATTGTTGGAAAGTGTTATTTTTAAAAAAATTGGTAGAAACAACTTCTGATAGTCATTTTTTTTGTATTTCTTGTGTTACTGATATATTTCTTTAAAGAATATCTAAATGGTCTTAATGTTTGCCTGTAAAGTGACTTTAAATTGATTCTCAAAGTGTTCTATAAATTATATTTAAATCTAAAAGAAGAAAACCTCAGTAAAGACTCCAAAGCTGATCTCATTTTATAATTTGGCACCTAGACATTTGAATGTCCCACCCTCTGTGAAACAAGTCATCTTCTTTCATTGTTAGTGGCCAGCACTTCGTTTACAGCTCTAAGAAAATACATGTCAGGATTTATAGCTTCGTAAATAAACAAAAAAGCATCTTTGCAAAAAGAGAAGACTACATGAAAGGCATTCCAAAATAATGGATATATCAAGTGTTCACTGAGCACCAAGTTTTATTTACTGAGCATCTACAGTGCTGGATAGATTTCCTACTCTCAAAATGAGTAAGCATACTAAATTTGGCCAGGAAGCCGAAGACTGATCCCGTATCTAAACTCGGTCTGGGAAGTTTCTCTAATGGTGTAGAGAAATAGCCCAGGGCTTGGAGATGAGGACTGGTTGCTGCTCCTACCTCTGTCACTGGATATTGTGTTATACTGGGAATGTTAATCTCTTGACTATTCAGTTTCTCCTCTGAAAAATGAGGGGGTTAGTCTGGAAGAACATTGGAATAATGTTACGGTCTGGAAGAATTATTGGAATGCAATATTCAAGAGAGACCTAATGGAGACCATGAGGCTTCACAAAGCCTTATAAAGGATTTAGGTGATTGCGAGGCAAGCAGTGTTCAGGCATAACTGAAGTGGGTTCCTACTGCTAGATACATGATTGCTTGTAGTTTACAGTGTTCAGTAAATAACTACAAAACTAGGATAATGTATATATTTACCTACCTTCTTAGGAAGATAAGTTCGAAAGATATTTTTAAGGGATTAGAGGATAGCGTATTAAAATATATGATTACTATCACTATTATTGAGTATTTAACAGCACTAGGTTTTTTTTAATGTACCCACTCAAATTAAAAGCAAAGTAGAGTAACCCATCAATATAACAACACAAATATTTCATGAATCTGGACATTAGTTTTGATTTTGATCCATGGTAAATAAGTTTGAACAACTGGCTCTCCGGGGGGAAAAATAGCCCTGATCTACAGAGCGTTCGCTGATTTTCATGGTGTGAGTGCTTTCACCGTGGATAAGTTCAAGCTCCCACTGTGACGTTACTAATTGCAGTTGGGAAGACATGGGCACAGTCAGCTGTTGTGAGTTGGTGCTAGCAGGCTGTAGCACACCACCATAATATATAACATGTTTATGAGGAATATATCCGCCTTTCTTTCTGAGCCATTTGAGTATAAGTTGTTGACATAATGCCCCTTTTACCTTTAAATACTTCAGTGTGCATCTCTTAAGAATAAAGACATTCTCTTAATAACGACAGTAGGATGAACAAAATCAGGAAATTAACACTAATGCGGTATTATTAGACAATCTATTAGACCTATTCAAACTTTACCAATTTTCCAGTAATGATGCCCTTTATAGCTTAAAGAAAAGAGGTTGGTCCAGCATCTAACTCAGTATTGTCTATATTTTGGAGATAAAATGTAGTTTCTCAGAAGTTTCTATCTCTAGCCCTCTTCCATTTTGCAAATCTCCCTTTGTCCTTTCTTCACACCTCTTATCTTTCCACAAGAGGTTCTAGCATTAATTTCTAGTGTCTAACATTAGAAGTACTATCAGCAGATAACAGTAAACTTTCTACTAATGATAGACATCAAATGTTGACAGGGATCTGGGTGTCTGAATTTTACTTAATGTTGGTAGTTACTAGTAACAAATACTGCACTTAAATTCAAGGAGTAGTCTTTGTTGTTTTTAATGTTAGTGTACCATCTAGTCATTAATATGACCTTGGTCTTATAAACTTTTGCATGCATGCCAATAAAACAGAATCTTATTGGAGGTCCTGGGCAATGCTAATTTTAACCAAGTAACTTTCAGCAGTATAGGGAAAGAGTTTTAAAATGTTTGTTTTGGGGTGTGTGTGTGTGCCTGTTACTCTGCTAACAATGCATCTGCTTCCAAAATTATTGCTATTTCTATAAAACTAACACCCAGCAACGGTTCTACAACAGCAACAAACAGAATAAAGAATAATGTAGTCATTAAGGGTATATAGGTTTGAAATGATAAATGTTTTCTAAACATATTGAAAAATCCTGCATCACGATAGGACCTTTAAAATAATCCCTAAGTCTGAGTTGATAGGTTTGCCTGTGCCTTGATAAGTCTTTTTTGTTTTTGTTTATTAAATGTTGGCACTCAAAAAATAGTGCAAATGTCATCTGTCTACACAAACAAATCCTATGACATGTTTACTTAATACAAATAACTAGGATCAGTGCCAACATTAAGTGATGAAAGAATTAACTGCTGATAGGAATGAATTATTTTGGTTAGTATTTCTCAAATGATTTAAGCAGATGGCAGAACATAGTTTTTTCCTTGAAATTTCCTGATATTCATACCAAGTTTCAACTTTGCTTCCATGAATATCTGACCATTTAGTGAAGGATGTGTCTCTATATGCAAAAAAAAAGGAAGATAGAAAAGATAAAAAAGGTAAAATTGAATGGATTATCAAATAAAGACAAAGATGTTCACTCTAATTATCATCATATTTCAAGCTAGAAAGCACATATACCCTATTTAAACCCTGACTACATTTTCACTGCTGCTGCTTAGTCTAAGCTGCATCACCACTCGACTGTCTATCCCTTTTCAGTCCGTAATCGAGAGCCATCTTTCTAAAGTGTCAAACTGAGCATGTTGCTTCCATGGCTCCCCATTGCCTCCAGGATACCAGGCTCCTTGCTTAGCCTGGCACTCCAAGGACCCACTGTGACTGGGCCCCTGCCTTTGTCTCTAATCATAGACTTTGCCAGCTCTGTGCTTAATAGAACTCTCTGCCCTTCACTTCTAGGTGTTAGCCGAACAAACTCCTGGAAGGGCTCTCTATTTTGACTTTCCACACCTTTGTTCACACTCTTCCCTGGGCAAAACTCTTACTTTTGTTTGCCTGATGAATATTATGTCACTTAAACTCTTCCCTTCCTATTCCTATTAACCCTTTCCTGATTCATGTTCACATTCACATTTGTACACACATCTTACTTTGTCCATCTTATATAATAGAACCTATAACTCTTGATTGGATTTATTTGACCCTGACTATCTTTTCTTAATGGTTTGCAAGCTCTTTGAGGTCAAGGACCGAGGATTATTCATCTTTGTATCACCAGCCCCTAGGCTACTCTGTGTCTGACATATAAAAGGTACTCGGTAGATACTGTTGAATGAAGAGCAATTGTAACTGGAATTATCTAGGTAGCCACTGTCCAATATGTAGCCATTATCCATATGTGGCTATTTACATTTAAATTTTAATTAATGGAAGTAAAAACTCAGTTTCTCAGTCACACTAGCCACATTTTAAATGCTCAGTAGCTACTTGTGGCTACCCTATTGGACGACACAGATTATAGAAATTGCCATATTGCAGAAAGTTTTAATACATTCTGCTGATCTAGATAATTCTTTATTTTCCCATTTCAATTTGATAAACATTGATTTTCTATTATATGCTAACATTTGTGTTAGGCATGGTGGTTATATCAAATGTGAACAAAGCATGAATTCTATTATGATTATTTGCAAAGCATTCAAAATCTTATAGGGAGAAGCCTTGCAAAATGAGAGATTATATCCATATTGGGGCATTCAGGAAGGCTTTATGAAAATTTTCTCATTTAAAGTGGGTATTTAAGGATGGAGAGAATTTGAATGGGGCAAATCTTGGGAAAAGACAGAAACTGTACAGAGGTGTGAAAGTACTAGGGAAATGGGAAGTAATTTAGTTTGCTTAGAATGTCTGCTATATGAGCAAGGAGTAGTTATTGTTTATTCATTCATTCCTGCAATTGTTCAGCAAATATTTTTTGAGTGCCAATCCTGTTTCAGGCTCTATACTAAGTGCTGGGGATACAAGTGACCTATAGATATTGCCCAGCAGAGTTCACCGTTAAAAGTGATGATACTAGGGTAAGACTATGGAAGGCAGTGCAAGCTACCCTGAAGGGTTTGTACTTTGTTCCTCAGGCTCTCACACTCGAAAGTGTGGACTTTAGACTAGCAGCGTGGGTTGGGCATGACCTAGGAGTTTGTTAGAAATGCAGAATCTCAGGTCCCGCCCTAGCCTCAGACTTACTGAATCAGAATTTGCATTTTAGCAAGATGTCCAGTTATTCTTAAGCACATTAACATTTGGAGAGCATTGTTGTATGTAAGAGAGTATGTAAGCGAAGGAGTTAGAGGAAGGTACTAAGAAGGGGACAAGTAAGTAAGCATAAACGTAAGGAAGTAAAAGGTATTCTAATCAGTCGTGAGTTGGATGCAAAAGAAACTGTGGACATCGGACTACCACTGTTAGCGCAGATAAGAAGAGGGAGGGGCCGGATGTGAGAGGCATTAAATCTTTTGTATATGTATATAGCTTTGGTTCCATTAACTCACGCTGGAAGTATTGTATGTTAGCAAAAAAAAAAATTGGCAAATTTAGTAATAGGGTATTTGTAATGTCTTAGAAGGTGCCAGCTATTCCTTTCAGAGAAAGCTTATTGGTGTGTCTAGTTCTTGATACCATAGATCCACAGTCTACTGCTGAGTATCAAAGTATCAGGCCCTTAGTCGTGCAAGCTCAGACAGTGGTTATGATAAGGATTTTGGAAGTTAAGTCAATTATATCAAAGTTCACAAAAAGCTGATTTGTGAATAGAAATTCAACTTATTAATTTACAGTGGAGCAATTACCTTTCCACTAACCAGAGATATTTTTCTCATATTACCAGCATTAATTTTTTTATTAACAACTTATTTTGAAGTAGTTTAGGACTCACGAGAAGCTGCAAAAATAACACAGAGAATTCCCATGTACCCTTCAAGCAGCTTTTCCCAACGAATAGCTTAAATAACCATAATACGTAACTGTTAAGCTGGGAAACAAACACTGATACAACACAATTAACTTAAGTACAGACCTTCATATTTCACCAGTTTTTTCATGCACTCGTGCATGTGCATGTGTGTGTTTGTAGTTCTATGAAATTTTATCACGTATGTAGATTTAAGTAAACATCACCACAATGAAGATACACAACTGTTCCATCACCACAAAGAAATTTCTCCTGTTACCCCTTAATAGTCACACACTTTACTCAACCCTAAACCTTGGCAACCACTGATCTGTCTCTATCACTCTACTCATGCTGATCTGCATACTCTAACTTTGTCATTTTGAGAATATTATGTAATGGGATCATACTGAGTGTAACTCTTCTAGAATGGCTTTTTCCACTAAGCATAATGCCCTTGAGGTCCATCCAAGTTGTGTGTATCACTAGTTCCTTTTTATTGCTAAGTAGTATTCCACGGTACACCAGTTTAACCATTTACTAGTTGATGGACATTTGGATTGTTTCCTGTTTTAGCTATCACAAGTAAATCTGCTATGAGCATTTGTGTACAGGTTTTTGTGTAAACATAAATTTTCATTTCTCTAGGATAAAATTTGTTCAGGAGTAAGATTGCTGAGTCATAGTAAGTGTATGTTTAACTTGATAAGAAAGAGCCAAACTGTTTTTCAGAGTAACCAGTTGCAAGTAATACCTGCTCATTGTAAAAAATTAACATAAGGTAGCAATGTATAAAGTGAAAAGTAAAATTACAAGTCCTGGAACCCTGCACCACCTCTTTCCTGAGGATAACTGTTGTTAGGTTTCCTGTATATTCTTCAGGAAATGTTTTATGTATATGCACATATATGTGTATATAAATATTCCTAAATGGGATCACACTACACAAGCTATTTACAAATTGTTTTTTTTCACATAACATATCTTAGACATAATTACATTATCAGTAGATAGATACTTACTGCTTTAGTGGTGGACATAGGACTCCATTCTTGGATGTATCAATTTCTTTAATCAGTCCCCTAATGATTTCATTTCTGTGGTCAGTTTCTCACCACAAAATTATTATGTATATCTTTATACATGTATCTGTGTGTAATTTGTATGAGCATATCTGTATGATAGATTCCTAGAAATGGAAATGCTAGGTTAACTTTACATTTCACATGAGATACTTATGAAAAATTGTTTTAAACAATTTACACTCCCACCAATGGTATATGAGAAATCTTAGTTCTTCCCCAAAACTGAGTATTATCAAAATTTTAAATCTCTGCCAATCTGGTAGGAGAAGAAATGGCATTTAATTTGCATATTAGTGGTGAATGAAATTGAGCATTGTTTTATATATTTATTAGCAATCTGCATTTCCTTTCCAATAAATTGTTTATATCCTTTTCCTACTGGAGTATTTTTATCTTAAATTGAACTATAGTTGATATACAATATTATATTTGTTTCAGGTGTAAAGCATAGTGATTTGCTATCTTACTGAGTTGTGAGAGTTCTTCATATTTTAAGGAAATTAGCCCTTTTTGTTCATGGTTTGTGTAGCAGTATTTTCTCAGAGCTTATCTTTTGACTTTATGGTAATTATTATACATAATTTAAATTTCTGTGGACTCCAATTTATCCATTTCAGGCTTCTGAATTTTGGGTCACACTTAGAATGGTGTTAGAAAATACAAAATATATATGTATGCTACCTAGAGTAGGAGACTGTCTGGAAAGTGCCATTTATAATCAGAAGCTCACTCCATTTGTATAGAATCAGAGCAAAGAGAATTGTAGGATGCTTTATTCAGACTATGGTAAGGCTGGAGGATTATCTCAGCTACACCATGCGGTATGCATTTCTAGTAGCCAGAATATTTTTGCATCAAATAGTGTCTTGCCTCCTTACAGGGCATCAAATGTTCTAACTATTCAACTTCCCTAATTCAGTATTTCCTATCAGGCACCAAAATCTTCAGCAATTATTATGTCATGAAGGTCTTGCCACAATTAAGATTAAAGCTTATTTTACATCAGTTACGTATTTCATTTGATGGCATTTTCTCACTTTGTCCTTAAATTCTAAGGGTACATACACTCTGGTCTTTCAGTACCCCATGAAATAAATTCCATTTCTTAGCATAGGACTGGGGCACAGAGCAATGTTACTTGCATATACTGAAGGCTCAATAAAAAAGTTTCTAAAAGAAACAAAAAGGGGCTACTGTGAAACATTCTTAAGTATCAGTATAAATTTGCTACAAAATTTATTTCTGATATTACACCAGTCGCTCATAATCAGAGTCATTTGTTCACAAAATGAAAGTTACTAAATGGAAGAATGTTTCAATTTTGTTCAAGTATACAATTTAAAGCCTCAGTCGCTACATAAACAGTAAGCTGAGGTTTTAAGTTTCTAAAATAGATGAAAAACGGTAGCAGGGACTATAAATGTGTCATTTAGAGCAGAAAATCAGTAGTTTTCAGTTAATATTAAGGCAGGAAATCATATAATATCAATTGATACTAAATTGGCACAATTGAACTAAATTAATGTAAAATGATTTGGTACAGAGCCCAACTTTTCTATTACTTTAAGTGGAATTTTGCTTTAACTTATATAACTGTAAATTTTCCACTACTCCCTATTTAACGTTCTAGCTGCATCATTCTGTAACTTGAATCTATTAAAAACTGTATAACGTTCTACCAAAGATGGCCTACAAAAGAAATGGAAATTTATTTTGAATAGTATTCCACTCCCCAAAGCTTGAGGTAAGTAAAAATTCCTCAGATTTTATTTCATGTTGATATTTAGATGTTTGATTAACTTATTGTTCAGTTGATTAAGTATACCATAACTCCTTTAAAAGTTGCAGGAAAAAACCAGTAAGCACAGAGGATGGGAGAGAAACTAAGACACAGGCATGGAAGGAATATAGTTTAAGGACTGAAAATAATCATTATATTGCATTAGAAATGCTTTAGAGGGGATATTGGGTGACATCCCCACAATTTACATAGGGCTTGGGTTATTTATTTGGAAATTTTGTGTTGTCATTAAATACATTTATTCCTTTTCTTCTAATTAAAAAATAATTTGATATGAAAGGAATATTTTAACCAGAAATTAAAAAAACAAAACAAAAACAAAAACCAGAAACGAAGAGCTCAACACTATTTTATGAATCTGGGAACTTCTATAACAGTAATGGAGACACTGTTAATAGGTCACTTTTTCCTGTCATAGGAAAAGCGGCGCTTCGGAGGGTACAGGCCCTCCCCGAGTTTTTCTCTCCAGCGTAGAGAGCTCTAGGCAGTCAAAGGTCCTGGACCCTGGGTTCGAAACAAAATAAATAAAAAGGGTGATAAAGATTTGAATTAACTGGTGTCGAAGGAGCCGAAGGGATCCTTTCACACTTCAAACATCTGCGGGGACGGTGAGGCAGGATAAGAAGGAACCAAAATTCTTTAAGAACTCGGGAGGCCACCCCCGCCCAGGTTTCCCGGAAGACAGACGGAGGATAAGTGGGGGAGGCAGGGAAGACGGGGTAGGTCCTCCTTGACTCCTTTTACCCAATTTTCAATTTCCTTCCAATTTGCTCTGTCCCGTTTCCACACTCCGTCCCGCCCTAAGAGTCGAGAATAAATTGGTCAAGCTCCCGACCTAGCCTAGTAGCCCAGTTCCCTAAGTCTTCTAGACCCTGGAGAGAGAGACCACGTTTTCAGGGAGACCGGAATAGTGTGTTATAAAGAAAAAAAAAAGTTTTTTACAGTGCCAAGTCTTCCTAGTAGAGAATCGGCTCGCTTTCTTCCACACCCAAGGCAAAAGGCAAACACAACAAAAAACTCAAAAAATGAAAACCCCTGAATCAGGATCAGGTGCTAGAGTTACGCGAGTTGAGTTCTTTCGATCGGAAGAAGTTAGGAACCGCGGTGAAGCGAGGGTCGCGGAACTAGGGCCGGAGGCCCCTCGCTGGGGTGTTTCAGAGGGGTCGTCGAAGGGTGATGCCCGACTGGGCTGCCACCTCGGGCTGCGCGGGGGAGCGGAGGGGCCCTAGAGACAGTCCCGAGCGAGACCAGTTTCCGACTTCCCACGGCCCGGGGCTCCGCAGGACATTCCTACCGCTCTCCCCTCGACCACCCCAGTGAAGAAAGAGGAAAGGAGGCACGGTCGCGTCTGCGGCGTAAGCGCTGCTAAACGAATGAGTAAGTCAGGCGCGGGCACGGCACTTTGTTTACCCCACTCGGCGGCGCGCCCCAGCGGGCGCCTCGTTTGGAGGCGGTGTTGGAGACGCTGAACCCGGGAGGCAGTCGGCCACGATTGGTTGGTGACTGGGAGGAGGACGCTGGGTGGGAGGGCTGGGCGCCAGGCGTTGCAGTGTCCGCTCTCTGCCGCTAGATGACGCTCCCTCCCAACGGGAGCCGGGCGCGGGTTTGTGGCCGACAGATGGCGCCTGCGCGTTCCATTCGCCTCCAAGTCGCCGAAGAGCGAACACCCCAAACAACCTGAAGCGCCACCAAAAAAAAAAAAAAAGAAAAAAAGAAAAAAAGAAAAAACCCCGCCGGATCCGACCGCCACTTTCAAAACCCCCCACCGCTCTAGAACCGCGGGAGCTTCCGTCCCTGAGTAGAATTGGAGGGTGTAAAGAAGAGGAAGGGGAAAATATCTTGTACCAGCCCAGGGGTGAAGAAGCCCCCGGCCTGAGAAAGAAGGAGTGGGGGAGGCGAACAGTCTCGTTGCTGCCTCTGTGTACGCTGAGGGGGGAGGTAAGTTATAAAATGGCGGAGGCGAAGGTTCTAGAAGTTTGGAGGGGCACCCGGAGGGCGCGGGGCCCATCGTGAGGTGTGTATGGTTGAAATAGGGCGAGAGAGAGGAGTTGGGAGGGAAAGAGAATGGGCACTCTGTTGCCATTTAATTTCCCCTCTTCTACCTTTGCCCCCAGCGGGACCAGCCGTGGAGTGGGTGGCTAAGTAAAGACGGAGAAGCCTCCTCGTCCCCGCATAACCCCCAACCCTTCTTTCTCCATTCTCCCCGCAAGTCGCTACCTCAACAGTACCAACGAACTTCGAGCCCCCCTTCCTCCCTACCTCCTCCTCCTAGAGTGGCTTCCTACCGCAGGACTCTTCTTTTCGACTACCCTCGCTGACGATTTTCTCTTCCTTCCCTCGCCCAACTCTCCCTCGGGGCCTCTACGGAGGACCCCCCCCCCCCCATGGGTGGCCTAAAATGGAGAACGCGGAGCAGCGCAAGATGGAGGCTCCGCTTCTCAGTGTAGCATTATATTTAGGTGCCTTTTCTCCGGCAGGCTCATAAGCCCAGGAGAGTCAAAACTGGAGGTGGGGTGGGGTGCGAGCCGTAGTCGGGGGAGGAAAGCCGGGGAGGCTGTGGTTGGGGTGGGGGAGAGCGCGGTATGGTGGTGAGGGGAAGGAAGAGAGCAAAATGGTGGTGCTGGGAACCTAGGGGGAGGGGAGAACCGAAGCTCAGTTGTGTATATTTGGGCCTCGGACCGAGGAGGGAAAATCTACTCTGATGCACCTCCCTCATGCCCCCTCCCTTCTCCCTTCCCCTCTTTCCTTTCCTCCCCTCCCTCCCTCCCCTCCCTCCCTCTCTTCCTCCCTTCCTAGAGAGGGAACAACATTCATGTGACGGGCCCCTCTGCTTCTCCCCCGCCCCATCATCTCCAGCGCGTGGTGGGGGAACTGCTTGGGAAAGCGATTGGCATCGATCTCTCCATCCCTTCCGAGGCCCGACTTCGGTCAGTTTTCTTCGGGCAGTAATTTTATTAATAGGTTGGGGTCTCGCGGTGTTGTCCCCCGCACGCAGACCTTGCCCCAAAGGGGGCCCTGCCTGCTGGGCATGGGAGGAGGGGGGGGAAGGGCGGGAGTGGAAGGCTGTTTGTTGGGGGGTTTTGGCGCCACTTTTGTTTTAGTTTTAGTGCTGCTTTTCGTTCCCACCCCCACCCGCACTGTCTTTCTCAAGGCACGAACTGAGCTGATCGTTGCCCCAGGTAGGCAGCTTCTGCTTTTTCCCTCCACACTTTTATTCTTGCTTGGGGCTGACTTTCTTTTTTCTTCTTTCACGTACCGGGTGATCGGTGGACGGCGATTTTAGGACGGCTAAAAGGGTCGGATGGGCCATGGGAGAGAGAAGGTGTGGGAAACAGCATCAAGTAGTTCCGCAAAACTTTGAGCCCCATTCCCATTTTCTTCTGGCCTACATTCGTAAACGTATTGTTGATTTCTGCCTTTTTTTTTCGTCGCGAGAAGGTCTTGTTTTGCCTTTAGTTTTTTTTAAATAAACCGCTGTACTTTCGACATTTAGTTTCCGCTCCCCCTTCGTGTATATGTCGTTTTATTTTTAATCTTGAACTGCAGTGGGTTTTATCGTATGATTTTTCGTGCTGCAGTGTTCGGCTTTAATTTTTAATATTGCATTAATAGTTTCATCCGGTTTGTGAGACTTTCTCCTCCGTGGCCTAGAAATGTTTTATATGTTGTTGCCTACCACCCCTCCCTTCTCCTTTTTCTTGGATGTAGTTTTTAAATTGAGGGTCATGGTGTTTGATTAAATGGTTATTTACAGTTTACATGATATAGCTATTGGAAACTTTTGTTCTGTAGGATTAGGTTTAAGCGGAAAGCTAGTGTTGCTTTGAAATGGTTCCTTAAAATGCGCGGGCCTCCCCCCCTCCCCTCCCGGTAAAGCCCGGTCTCCCCCTCACACTGGAGTGTAAATTCCATACCCCTTTCTCCCACGGACCGCCGTATTTCACAGCAGCCACACCCTGTATTTGTCTCTGTGGATTGGACTCATTATCAGCTTAATTTAGTGACTCTTAAACCACCATGACGGTACTTGCTTAAACACGAAGCTTCTTTTCCTGTTCAGTCCTAGTGGTTAGGGTCGAAAGAAGAATGATCGAGGTTTCTTGATGAAACCTGGTGCGGTCCAACCTCTGCCTTTTTTCTGTTGTCTTTTTTCCTACTCCGGGCTGTTGGCGGTGTCAGCACCGCTGCTGGGGGCGGGGGTGGAGGGGAGAAAGAGTCGGGTTACCGAAGTGCGTCATTCCTGGCTCTAGCAGGGCCTGCTCGGGAGCTGCTGGTGTTTGTTACTGTCCTCGCAGCACTTTCCTGCCAACCTTCTCTCGCTGCGTATTGGTTAGGAGCAAAAGCAGGAGGCGGTCTCCTAATTCTGTCTGTAGCCTAGCGCGTTACGTTTAAGGGTATATGTGAACTTATTAAAAAAAACAAAATAGAACAGAACCGGCCTTGAAAAGTGGATACATTTCTCTTTAATGATATACAGTTCACGTTTCCAATGAACGATGAGGTTAATTTTGAATATTTTAAACCACTTACGTTAAAATGCCTCGTTTTCTTTTTTACATTGATAACAATCTGTAATTAGGGATCGGAAGGACCAGTTAAGGCGTAAAGTGTTCAGCGGTTTTCAAGTGCTTAAATTGTAATTTTATGACACATTATGTTAGTCTAGTTTTTTTCGTTTTGTGCCAAGGTGCTATGTGAATGCAAGCTAATTACAGATGTTTATCACATTTTCGCCACATATTCCTATTTATCTTTTTAGAGACTATTTTAAATATGTCCTTTGGATCTTACGGACTTCATTAAAATTCTTTCTTTGTTTTTAACTGAGTACTTAACCACCTGACAGTTGTGTAGGGTGGCCATACAGTTTCATTGTTAGATTCTTGACTTCTACTTTTGTCGTCTTTGGATTTTTTCACAATGCTTAGCAAGGTATCTTCCTCTTTTCTGAAGATAATAATTGGGGGAGTGTGGGAGATAGAGATGAAAGAAAAGTGACCTGGAGTTGATGATTGTAGCTGCATGATGAGTACCGGAGAGCTCATTGTACTTACTTTCTCTACTTTTGTGTGTACTTGAAAATTTCCATAATTAAAAAAATTTGAAGAAAATTCGAGTTGTCTTGCAACTTTGGTGTAATGCTTCAAGTTTATATGTACATATCAATTATTTGCATGGGAAACTTGGCCTTGTGTATAATTAAAATGTCTGATAATACAAACTTAAATATTTTAAGTTGAAGTAGTATAGAATAAGCGACAAATGTTTGCAAGTTGGTTGAACTTTAAATGTTTGTTGACAGTCTGTGCTCTACTTTTAGTTTCTTCTTTAATCCTTTGAAAAAGGGAAAATTCCATTTTCAAATTTTGTGAATTCTGCTTGGTGTCTATTTCATTAAGTTGGAGTTACAGTGAGTCAGTATGAAAGGGATTTACTATTAATAGGGGCTTTGGCAGTTGGAATAAGTGACAGTGGAAGGGATTCGGGTGCCCTAGGGAGCATTCCTGGTAGGAAGATGAAGGTAGGAGTTGAATTCAGTTTCAGTATTTGATGTTTCATTAATGGGTAGAGAAGAGGATTGGAAAAGAAATGTAATTATTAGCCATTTTCCCCACTGTGAAATAACTATAGCATTCTAAGGTCAGAGATTGGCAGTAGGGCTGGGGTGGGTTCTTTTTTTTTAATTGGTATGAAAATTAACGTTTACCTATAAAATGATTAATCCCTCCCTTCCCCCCACCTTAATGATCTGGTGCTATAGTTAAAACTTAGTTTGGAAAATGTATTATTAATGTTCTCTGTTAAGAACTTTCTGACCATTACCCATCAACAGTAAAATAAAAGTGTATTGTAATTAAAACTGTCTCCTTAGTATATTTGTGAATTGCTTCTAAAGTCTTTGAAGGTAAGTACCTTATTTTCTGCAAGTTCGTTCAGTGTCAGGTTTTTTTTTTTCTCCTATGAAATGTGTTTTTGAATGTATGTCAGAGCCCTAAAGGGAATCCAAAATCATGGATATTTGATTTTTATGTTTGGTGAAATATGTTCCCTAGTCATTATTAAGGCAAAATTCCACTCTAGCTGGGAATGGACATTTCATAACTATTCATATTAATATTTGTCTATTTCATGTCAACATTTTAGCTTTAGAAGGATGTAAAAGAAGATAGACTACATATTTTGAATTTTTACTCATATGCAAATAATCTTAAATAGATGAGGATTGTGGCTTCAGATTTATTTTATTGTGGTGAGGCAACAGCTAAACAACTAAACCAACAAATTAGGAGTTTGGTAACTTTGAAATTCAGATAGGATTTCCTTAAAGCTCAAACACACAAAAGTTTAATGAAATTTAAATTCTACATTCCTTTTTCATTTTCTTTTCAACCTTACTGACTTAAGTGGTTGCCTGAGGACCTATGAATTAAAATGGGTGGGCTGGGGTTGGGGACACGCCTAGTCTCAAATTATCCTTTGGGAATATAGGATTTTTTTTGTGAAAATATTCTTTGGACTATTAGTAATGCCTAATATTTTGCATGTTTAACTGATGCCACCCACAGTTGTGTGGGAAGGAAGTAAACAGAATAACAATCTTTTTGCTTTGGGTTCTTTATAATGGATGAAAGACTTAGTTTTTGATGCTGCAAGTTAACTTTTTTGATCTTGAAACTTAGATTAAAATGGACACAATGATCTGTGTATTGCATGCAGCAGCATGAGGTTCATATCTCTTTAATGTGACTTTTTGTGTCTCACATGTTTAAAAACAAACTGGTCTTGTATTAGCACTTTGCAATCATTATTAGTAGGTTATTCAGAGACTTCTACTTGACAGTTTACAGTGGAGCACTATTGTATACCTGTTAAGGAAGTTGAGCATAGCAAAGGAAAAGGATAGTCCCATTTAGCTGTGGGTATCAGTGTATACTGAAATGTGATTAATCATTGGAGAGTAAAGAAGAAACTCTAAAGGTACAGGCTATTTTAAGAGATCTTTACATTTTCCTTTTGTAATTTTTTGCATTTGATATATGTTTAGGACTTGTAATTTGTAGTTCAGTACTGTCCCTGTATAATCATTCTCTATCTCCAACTATCATTGAGCAGTGGTATTGCATGTTCTGTTTGGCAAAGATAGGTGCGAAAATGAAATTGTCAGTTTGATTTTTTTCAGTCTCTTGAGTTGCCTGCTTTGCATTTAATTTAACCAAATTTTGTATTTCTTCAGTGTAAGTGGTGTTGCTTGGGGGAGTCTTACTTTTTGAATATGTGTGTTTGAAAAAATGATACATCTTTAGCAACTGTGGCAATCTTCTATCTGAACTGTGTTTTTAACGTATGATTGTTACAGCTCTATCTTTGATACTAACCAGAAGAAAACAAGATGTTTTTACATGTGGTTAGTCAAGAGATTGTTTTTTAAACTCCTCCCCCCAAAGGAAGGGAGGGTGAATAATGTCAGTGGTCTATTCTTTTTTATTATTTTAATTGGAAAATACATGACTAGGCTTGATGAGTCAAACTAGGGAGATTTCTATAAGCTGTGGATAATCTAATGTACAGCACAGAAGGTAAAATACTTTTTAAAAACAGTTGAAATTCTTTTGAGTGTTGTTAAAGGGGAAAAGTAAGTCCTATTTATACTTCTTTCATGGATAACATTTGTTATGGGATTTGACCTATAACTTGTTGAATCCTGAGATATTCTTAGAAACTGTTAATTTAGTTGCTATTTGAATTCCAGTTGCATGCCAGTAACTGTACTGTGTGTCTTAACATGTATTGTTTAATCTTCTCAGCTACCTTGCATGATGGGTGGTTATTACCATTTTACAGATGGGGGATATTGAGGCTCTCAGAAGGTAAATGACTTGTCACATGATAATAATTGACTGAATAATAGCCTGAATCCACACCCAGATTAGTTTGGCCTCAAAAACTTTGTGCTTCTTTCTTAAGCTTAGTAATTTCCCTTAACTGGTTTATGATCTGGGTCATGTATCACCAGAAGGTACATACCATTTTAATGTTACCAAATGGAGATTATTTTTCATGCAGAGTGCCAGGTAAATGGAGATTTTTGAACAGGGTTAGATGATTTGGCTGTCTGATAAAAGGTCTAAATCGTGTTGTACACTAATACTCCAAATAGTTTAAGGGAGTCTGAGCCTTGGTTTTCTTTGTGTATGCTCATTACACAAAAGCTTGTGAGGTAATATGTTGAATTGTATTCTTCTTTTTTGGAGGGTCGTACTATGGTGGAATGGTTTGATTTTTTTTCCCCTTTTTGTCATTTATGTTCTATACAGAATGGAGTCTAAGTGTATCTGAGAATAGTTCCCCAGTCATTCAGCTTGTTTATTGAGTGATTAGATTTGAAATAAAAATTTAGGTGACTTAAAATTCACTGTTCTGACTGGTTCCGTAGGGGGATTTTTTTGTTATTTAATGGTACCTTAAAAGTACTATCTTTCAAATGTTAATATCTCTGTTTGCTTCTACTTGCTATTCTAGTTCATCTTTTCACTTCAGTAAATTTTCTTGTTTATTTTTATCAGGTAATAGTTAATTTGGTCCCCTGGATTATTAGGTTCATTAGTGACGAGTGATCAGAATCTTGGTCTCAGCTTTCTTTGCTTTTCCTCTTTTTACTTCCTGCTTTTCATAAAATATAACTAGAATTTTTTTATCCGAAGGAATGCTAGATGTTGGATATCTGGCCTAAGTTAAATTAGTGGAGACAAGGTAAAACTGAATATATTAGTGCTTTCATAGCCATGATTCAAATTTATATATTTTTATGTTAATCATTCCCTTAAGCTTCATTCCGTAGGAAATAATTCCAGGTGATGCAGTCTTCTACCCAGACTCTTCAATATTGAGTCTTTTCATCTGTATTTTCCCCTTTGTACTCCCAAGAATTCCAAGACCCTGGCGTTCTATAACAGAATTGTGTCCCAGGGCATCCATTGTATGTAATGAATTAGTTTCTGTGCACCTACTAGTTATGTACCATGAATTTGGGAAATTATTCAAATCATTTTCTGAGTTCTGTGGGTAATGTGAGGAACCCTGGTTGAGAAAGCTGCTAGAATGTTAAGGGACTTGATTTGGTGCTAAGTAAAGTTTTACTTTTCACAGTTACTTCCTGAAAGTAACCTTAATAGAGCCTCTACTAAAACTTATGTATGATAAAATGTGAATGCAGTTGATAATATTGCCATCTCTGGGGGATAAATTGGTTAGTGTTGATTTCAAGCAGTTAGTGCTGTTTGTTTTAAAGAATTGAATGTGAGAAGTTAATGCATAATTTTATTTGTAAAAAGGAATATTATAGGAGCATTGTTCACTATACAATTCAAAACCTTTTGTTAAAAAGTGTTCAACAGTGATTAACATTACAAATAGCTAACACTAACTGAACCCTTACTATGTGCCAGACACTGTGACAAATGCTTTACTTGTATTAGCTCATTTAATCTTCATAACCCTATGACGTAGGATGGTTATATGATAAATTGTTCAAACTAGGAAGGATACTTTTGAGAGTGAAAGGGCCACCAACTGGGTGGCATGCAAGGATAAGAGTATAGATTAGGACTGTCCCAGAGAAAATAGAATGAATGATGCCCCTAATTAATACCTAGCCCCTTTTCCAGAAGAGGAAATCAAAGCATAGAGAGACCAAGTAACTTACGCAATTAATTTGCAAGTGGTGGGAAGGGGTTTGAAACCCCTACAATTTCTTTGGGCATGAGAGAGATTTAAATTACATAAACTGTCATATTCTGAGGGTTTATTTTTACTCTTTTGGAGGAATTCTAATTGGTATGTGGGGTTGATAGCAAAAGACAAAATACTGTGTTTTTTTAAAACCTAGTAGATTTCCCAGTTGACTTTTTTCAAGTGACTATTAGACTTGAGTGATTATGTCTTAATGCTGCAAAGCAGCTTCTGAGGTCCAGCTAAATAAAAGGGAAAACTCCAACATATAACTACTTTTACTGTTTACATCTGTGTTCTTAGATATTATTCAGACTTTATATTTTTTTTTAGGAGAAAAGATGAATTGTATGATATTTCATGGGGGTTCTTATGTGAAAAATCTGAGAAGAAAGCTGAAAGAAATAACTGTGACTAGGAAGAAGTGGTATTAGAAAAAAAAAGAAAAAGGTTTAGTGTAGAGACATCTGAAGTTAAGCTGATCTGTGTAACATGATTTGCAAGTTAAAGTCTCATTGAAATTGATGTGTCGTTTCATAAAATTAATCTTATTTTTATGACTTCTGTAGTTGCTTTGTATTCCTGGCCTATTTACGTTTATGGTACTTCCCATCCACAAAAAAGATAACTGCAAGTGAAGTCAAACGTTTGGAGAAATGATTTCAGCATTATTTCAGGTTTACTATATTGAAAGTAAGCCCCCCCTCTTTTAAGTGGGGGGTAAAGAGCTGATTTTTAGTGCTAAGAGAGCTGATTTTTAAGATTTTGAGTTTTTTCATACTTAGCTATTTAAATATTTCCTTCAGTAATTTCTGCATTTTCCCCTATAGTTAGTTCATTTCTGGAAGTTTTGTTGGTGTTATTTTCTTACAAACAACTGAGAAGTTGAGTAGGTCTATTCAGTTTAAGTCTTTTATTTAGTTGATTAAAGCCATCATGAAATTGGAGGGGTGATGAATGCACTTCTGACTAGATGAAGGAATTTGTGGGCCTATAGTGACTGGTAGACGAAAGTTTATTTTTGTGGATTTGATTTATTATGTGAAATTAATACAGTTCTTTTTTAAAAATCTATTGTTGGTTTTCAATGTGTGAGGCTCATGGATAGGATGGCAATGTGAGAACCCTATAAATAAACTTATGTACAAAATGTGTACGTGTGTGTTTCCTAAGGTTCTCAAAAGGGTTAAATCATTGTTATATCAGCTGGTACTTAAAAGTGCCTACAAAATTGGGATTATACAGTGGTAAACTAGATTTACATAGTCTGTGCAATGCCCTCAAGTAACATTGTCAGTTGGGCTTTATCACCCCAAAAAGGTTAAAAATAGCCCTCTTAAAAAACATGGTGTGTTGGGATTATTATTAAAGAATATTAGGCTAAAACCAATAGTCATCAATGCAGTTTTCGTAGTATCCTTAATCTGAGATTAGTGACAAGTATTTAAAAATAAGGACTACTCTGAAAAGCTTTAGAAGAAAAATAATTTCAGACTGTTAATGTAGTCTTGGAACGAACGCTTCAGGCTTTGGTAGTTGTTAATAAAGCAAGTTGAAAGAGCCTATGATCATCCCTTATACCAGTTATTGTTAATCCAAAGGTTGAGACCTTCTAAATGATACTATGTTACTATGTAAAATTAAAAGAGGCAGTCAACAATCTGTTATATGGGACTCTTGTATGTCTCTATTTCAAGTTCTAAATGCTCACTTTTAAATGGGAATTTAAATTTATACATGCCTGTGTTTTACTATTTAACTATGGATTCTTTGTTGGAATGTTAGCTTGAGATGTCTTTATAAAAATATATGATACTCATTAAATTCATTCTCCATATATGATATGTGATGGTTGGGTTTGGCATATTTGAAGTACATATTTCCATTTCAGGATTGGGATGTATGGTATCCTTTTTTCTTGGATTTCTTTTTCTGTTTTTCAAAAACGAGAATTTTTCCACACCAGTGTGTCTACTGCTTTTGTATCTAATTTGCAAATTTTATGGTGACTAGAATGCTATTACAAAGAACATGTTTAATATAATATTCTCTTACTAAAATAGGCCTTTTTGTGGTTTAAAGAAATAGTATTAAAGATAGTTAGGAACATGAACTCTTGAGAATTTCCCTTCTAAACTAAAGAAGTACTATGGCGTCTTGCTACGCTGATGGACAGTGACTGTGGTGGGGTTGGTGGGGGGGGACCTGATGAGGGGGGGTAGTTTAATAGCCGTGGTGTTGCACATGTAATTGTAGATTAATGATACCAAAATAAATTATTAAAAAAAAAAGTAGAGAAAATGTAGGAAATATTAGCAAATCCACAATATTTATCATTTGGGATACGTTGCTCCCTGTTTCCACCACTTATTCAGGCCAAAAGGCATTCCTCAGACTTACTCCTGGCAAGGAAGTTGAGGAAGTGGTGGTGGTAGCCATGGCTGGAAGGGAAGCTGAAGCATGAAGGTATGCTTTTGAAAAGCAAATTTGTCAATGACAAATGGATTTTTCCTGCTCTGAGTGTGTACTTTTTGAGTTTTGATTAAATATCAGTGCATAAAGTGTTGCTGTTCATTGAGGAATATTCCACAGTTGTATTCATATTTGGGTGTTCTAAATATACTTGAAAAATTTCAGAGGGATTATTCAGACAATATGAGATTATATTAGAAAAGATGCTTTAGTAAGGAATTAGTTCTTAAACCTTCTAAGTTAGACTGAAACAGTTACCCAGATTGCTACAGAAAAATAGCAAACCTAACATGAGAGGTAATTATTTGTGTGTGTGTATGTGTGTAAATAGTGTTTAAATGTATAATATTGTGAATATCCAAGTTTATCTCTTAAGCTAGATTAACTTTTTCAAACTAGGAATTACATTTTTATCTGATTTTGAATCCTTGCCTCATTGTATAGTATATATCATACAGATTCTCAAATGGCAATTGAATTAAAACCTTAGATTTTCTAGAAATGTAACTGTACTGTTAATATTTATATTAAAGAGTTGTATGTTGGAAGAGAAGTAGTCAGTTTCCTCTAGTTGTTTTTGTATTAATGTTAAAAGTTAAGATTGTATTGTAGGTCATCATTTTACAGTATCTACATGGCAGGTTGTGCTAGGTTCCCTAACACTGAATGTTTTTTTTCTTGCCAACAGCTCTGTGATGAGGTAGTTGGTGGTATTGGCTTTTACTGCGGTTTAGAAAGGGTAAGAGACTTGCCCAAGTTCACTCAGCTAGTAAGTGGCAGGGCCCACTTTGGAATCCAGTTCTTCTTAATTCTAGCACATGGTAATACACTGCCTCCCAGTGGGATGGTTTATAGATTTCATAGTGATAATTTACTGGGGGAAAGAATAAAAGGAGACAATCCTAAATTGATGAGACTAAGGAGGAAGTTGAAATCCTCAAAGTAGCCAGAACACTTTTGGAAGTTAGGTAGAAGAAAGGCTTATTTTCTACCAAAAGTTGATAAGACGATAAATCATTCTTAATCTGAAGTTACATGTGATGTGTTTCATGTAAGCATCAAGTATCACCTAGAAGAGAGGGTAAAGACGGATAGAGTTAGTTATATTGTACTTGTTTTAATCCTCAATAAAGTTAAATCTGAATTAATTTTAAGGAATTAAACTTGTTATAAAATAAACTATGGGTCAGTGTTATCCAAAGCATTGATTGCATAGTGTCATTAATAGTGTTTCTACTAAAGGACAGTAATCTAATAGGAAGAATCTTGCCAGGTAACATTATGTTGCCACTTTGTGTTCTGTTTTGTTTTGTATTTCATTTTCTCCAGCCTCCCCTTTCGCCTTCTTTTACACCTCCAGTATCTTCACAGTTTCTAAAATTCTTCATGGAAAGTAGAAATGTTTTGATGGCGATTTCCTTTTTGATTTCTATGCTATTACTATTAACACTAGATATGACTGTATGCTAGGCACTGAAATAGAAGTGATTTAAAAAATTAACCCATTTAATCTTCCCCAAAACTTACCTCCTCACAGTTAAGTACTATTACAATGTCTGTTTAAAGGTGAGCAAACAGCTTCAGAGTGAAAATGTACAATTGCCCAAAAACACATACCTAGAAAAGAGGTGGAGCTTTGATGTGAACCCAGGCAGTCTGTCTATAGAGTCCATGTTCTTAGCACTACAGCACTATACTGCTGATTTGTTGATAATGCGAATAGTTTCCTTATCCTAGCAGTGTATGTTAAGTTCTCTCTATGTGGAGTATGTTCATCATTATAGAAATTTTAGGGGCCAGCAGAAGATAGAGCAAATTTCTGATCCTCAGGTTTCCCAGACCTGAAACAGGTATAATCCCTTCTGCTGTATATGTTAGTTTTTATGAGGATTAGGCAATAATTCTTTTTCTGAGTGTTTACTGTGGGCCAGACAGTGTGCTGAGGGTTTTCCTGGCCTGACAGGTCCCCAAACAACTGTAATACTCTCATTTATTGAGTACATTCCATGTGTCAGATACTTGATATACTAGCTTTACTTACTACATGGTGTAGGGGATATTATACCCATTTTACACATAGGGAAACTGAGACCTAAAGAAATTAAGTAATTTGACCAAATAGGTTCCCACCTCAGGGACTTTATACTTGCTGGCCCCTCTGCCTGGCTTGGTTTCTGAAGGACATTTTGCCTAAGTAGTTAGCCTTTCAGTGAAGCATTTGTTGGCCATGTTATGTAAAATAATATCCTTTGTCTTCAGTTGCTCCCTTTTCTCCTTACTCTGCTTCATTTCTCCACATGGCTCTTTTTACCATCAAACGTAGTTTTATATGGGTTGTCTTTTTCCCACACTGGAATGTAAACTCTATGAGATAAGGATGTTTGTCTTGTTCTTTTCCTTAACCCCAGCACCTAGAACAATGCTTGGGACATAGTAGGTTGTACACTTGGCTATTGAACAAAACAACACAGGTTTGAACTGCATGGGTCCAACTTAATATGCAGAATTTTTTCAATAAATATATTGGAAAGATTTTTGGAGACCTGTGACAATTTGAAAAAAACATTTTCTTTTCTCTAGCTTACTTTATTGAAGGAATAACTATATAACATATGTAATACACAAAATTTGTGTTAATCAACTGTTTATGTCATCAGTAAGGCTTCCAGTCAACAGTAGGCTATTTTTTTAATTAAGGTGTTATTGATGTACACTCTTATGAAGGTTTCACATGAAAAAACAATGTGGTTACTACATTTACCCATATTATCAAGTCCCCACCCATACCCCAATGCAGTCACTGTCCTTGGGTGTAGTAAGATGCCACAGATTCACTATATGCCTTATCTGTGCTACACCAGCACTAGGCTATTAGTAGTTCAGTGTTTGGGAGAGTCAAAAGGTACTTGTGGATTTTTGACTGTTAAGAGTCTGCACCCCTATCCTCCATGTTGTTCAGGGGTCAAGGGTGTATTTGTTCAGGGGATGCATTATGTGGTATTTTGAGATTCACTAGGTTTATTTGCAAACTGATTCTGAGTTAAGCTGATTTAATGGGCCAAAATGAGCATTCCTTGGAACCCCTGAATTGCCTTGAATTCCAAGAGTATGTCACCTCAGCACAGCTTCTACGTTTTGTGAAGCCTTCTATTTCTTAGTAGAGGTTTGCTTTCCAGCTTTTTAATGTTTTAACTGTCAACCCCTCATTTTGCCTGAAGATTCATTCATTGGCTATTTGCGATGTCCACAGTGTGGAGCTAGATAGGAAGCAGGGGGTTGGCTTCAAACAGGAGGATTCTTTTTTTATTTATTTTATTTTTATTTTGGTATCATTAATCTACAATTACATGTACAACATTATGGTTACTAGACTCCCCACATCATCAAGTCCCCACCACGTACCCCATTACAGTCACTGTCCATCAGTGTAGTGAGATGCTATAGAATCACTACTTGGTCTTCTCTGAGTTGTACAGCCCTCCCCATGCGCCCCCCCCCCCCCCACATTATGTCTGCTAATCGTAATGGCCCTTTTCCCCCTTGTCCCTCCCTTTCCACCCATCCTCCCCAGTCCCTTTCTCTTTGGTAACTATTAGTCCATTCTTGGGTTCTGTGAGTCTGCGGCTGTTTTGTTCCTTCAGTTTTTTCTTTGTTCTTATACTCCACAGATGAGTGATATCATTTGGCACTTGTCTTTTTCTGCCTGGCTTATTTCACTGCGCATAAAACCCTCTAGCTCCATCCATGTTGTTGCAAATGGTAGGATTTGTTTTCTTCTTATGGCTGAATAATGTTCCATTGTGTATTTGTACCTCATCTTCCTTATCCATTCATCTACTGATGGACACTTAGGTTGCTTCCATTTCTTGGCTATTGTAAATAGTGCTGCGATAAACATAGGGGTGCATCTGTCTTTTTTCAAACTGCACTGCTGCATTCTTAGGGTAAATTCCTAGGAGTGGGATTCCTGGGTCAAATGGTATTTCTATTTTGAGTTTTTTGAGGAACCTCCATACTGCTTTCCACAATGGTTGAACTAATTTGCAGTCCCACCAGCAGTGTGGGAGGGTTCCCCTTTCCCCACATCCTCGCCAACATTTTTTGTTGTTTGTGTTTTGGATGGTGGCCATCCTCACTGATGTGAGGTGATATCTCATTGTGGTTTTAATTTGCATTTCTCTGATGATTAGCGATGTGGAGCATCTTTTCATGTGCCTGTTGGCCATCTGAATTTCTTCTTTGGAGAGGTGTCTGTTCAGCTTCTCTGCCCATTTTTTAATTGGCTTATTTGCTTTTTGTTTGTTGAGGTATGTGAACTCTTTATATATTTTGGATGTCAACCCCTTATCGGATATGTCATTTATGAATATATTCTCCTATACTGTAGGATGTCTTTTTGTTCTACTGATGGTGTCCTTTGCTATACAGAAGATTTTCAGCTTGATATAGTCCCACTTGTTCATTTTTGCTTTTGTTTCCCTTGACAGAGGATTCTTAGCTTTGCCATTTATAATTTAGTAGGAAGTAACATTGTACCTACATACATACATGTGTGTATTAAAAAAAACTGCCATGTATTGGAACTCAGTAATTATGTTAATATTCTGATAACACGTCATTAGTTCTTGATGTCGTGGAATGCATACATCTTTGTTTCTACTTCTCAAAAGTTTCTTGCAATAATGTGTGTAGTTGGAACAGAGTAGTGATAATGTTAATACTGTGCTGTTGCATTTAAATGCTAGTTGATTTTGGAGAGAGACAAATTGTATTTTAGATAACTTCAACATTAAGCTAATATTATACAACTGGAGTTCAGATATAAATGCAGATGTGTGTTCAGGATCCCTGTGCATAGAGTACATTGGTTTTTAGAGGGGAGAACTTATAAAAAGAGGAATAGGATGAGGGGAGAAAACCTCATTGTTAACTGGGCAGGAGGAATACATAGGACCATTGATAGAGTGGTCAGGGAGATAGAAGAAAATCTAGGAAAATGTAGCATACAATCCATAAGCATCTCAAATTTGAAAAGAATCCAGATGGCATGTTCTACCATCTGGGAGATGCTTTTAAATTGTTTACAGTATAAATTATGTTGTTCCAATTATGTCAAGTTGAAATTATCTTTAAAGCTGATATAATCAATGATTATCCTTATGTCGATTGTTTTCTTTGTGGCAGCCCTTGGGAGTTGTGTTGTTCTTCCATACTGGGTCCCAGATTACCATGAAGAAGACGAAGCCTGGGACAAGAAGAGAGAGGCATGTCTGGTTTACTGCATTCCAAAAAGTCAACTAAGATTTTATTGGAATTATTTTGTCTGAAACATTTTTATTAGTGTGGATAATCAAAGAATTGACTGTATTTAAATATGAGTGGTATTAGGTAATATTTTGCAGTTTGATAAACTGTTCAAAATAGCTGTGATAATTATGATTGGTTTTGCTGGAGTTTTTTTTGAAAAGCCCCCTCCACCCCCCAGCCCATCCCGACCCAACTGTACGTCCATAAGAAATAAGTGCGTAGACAACCACTTCAGTTTTCTTCGGATTTTGTGGAAAATCAACCTTGGGTAGAAAAAATGCCAGGTGTGAATATCTTACAAAATAATCTCACTTTTCTTCTTGGGAAAATATTTCAAAGAGAAATTATTGTTTTCAGTCTGAATAATCATAATTCTATTTTCTTCATTCCAAAAATATTTAATTTTTTATTTTGGTGAAGTATACCTAGCATTTTGTTATTTTAACCATTTCAAGCATACAGTTAAATGGCATTAAGTACATTCACATTGTTGTGCAACCATCACCACCATCTATCTATAGAACTTTTTCATCATCCCCTAATGAAACTGTTATCCATTAAACAACTCTGTCAGTCCCTGGAACCAGTATTCTGCTTTGTGTCTTTATGTATTTGACTATTCTAGGTACCTTAGATAAGAGGAAACAGAATATTTGTCCTTTTGTGACTGGTGGATTTCACTTGGCATATTGTTTTCAAGGTTCATCCATCTTGTAGGATGTGTTAGAACTGTCTTCTCTTGTAGAGCTGAATAATATTTCATTACATGCATCACATTTTGTTCATTCATCTGTGATGGGACACTTGGGTTGCCCCCGTCTTCTGGGTATTGTGAATGCTGCTGCTGTGAACATGGGTATACAAATATCTGTTTGAGTACCTACGTTCAGTTCTTTTGTGTATGTATCCAGAATTAGAATTGCTTGACAAATATTTGTCTAGTATGGCAGGCACTGTGCTGAGTACTGGGGATATAGCAATGAACAAGACAGGCCTGGTCCCTTGCCTTCATAGAATTCACAGTACAGGAAAAAAGATATTAAATAAGCAGTTACAATTAAGTATGTTGGGTGTTACAAGAGGGCAAGTACAGAATGCCATGTGTATATTTTGTATAGTTATAATTATGTATTGTTAAGTGCAGATAAAAAACATCAAATGCTTTTCCATATTCCAAAATAATCCCCTGCTGCACCCCACTCCCCTCCCCGTGTATGGAAATCTCTTGTGCTTTTTTCACATTTAAAAGTTTAATGCATCTTCAAACTATTTTTGACTATGATGTGAGGTAAGGCTATGGTGATTATGTAAGAAATACATATTTGGTCTTCAACCCTGTTTCTGGCAGAGCTCCTGAAACCCTTGGAATTTCCAAAGTGTGATAAAAGGCATCTTTTGTTATGTTAATGAAGTGACATTTAGAAAACACTTAAGGATGGAGTGGGGCTGGTTGTTTTCCACTGGAGTCAACCAGTGCAAAGAGAGGGTTGAAACATTTAGTTCCAACCTCCCCAACCTCCCTAACCTCACTCCCAACACCTCTTGGGGAAGAAGAGGGCGTGGAAATGGAGCCCAATCACCAGTGGCCAGTGATTTAATCAGTCATTCCTGTGTAATGAGGCCTCCATAAAAACCCTAAAGGGACAGGGTTCAGAGAGCTTCTGGGTTGGTGAGCACGTGGAGATTTGGGGAATGAGCCACTCCAAGAGGGCATGAGGGCTCCATGGCCTTTTCCCATACCTTGCCTTATGTATTTCTTCCATCTGGCTGGTCCCGAGTTTTTTATATTATAAAATATAAAAATTTATTATTATTTTATAATAAATGAATGAACTAGTAAGCAAAATATTGCTCAGGAGTTCTGTGAGCTGCTCCAGCCAAATTAATCAAAACTAAGAAGGGAGTTTTAGGAACCTCTGATTTATAGCCAGTCAGAAGTACAGATAACAACCTGGACTTGTAGCTGGTGCCTGGCGTGCAAAGAGGAGTTTGTAGGACCCCAAATCTGTAGCTGGTTGTCAGAAGCACAGATTACCTGAGCTTGCTGTTGGTATCTGAAGTGTGTGTGTGGGGCAGTCTTGTAATACTGTACCATTAACTTGTGGAATCTGATGCTATCTATGGGTAGATAGTGTTAGAATTGAGTTGTAGGACACCCAGCTGATGTCTGGAGAATTACTTACTGCTGTGTGGGGATGTGCCCTCTCTACCAAAACACATTGGTTTTTGGGTCTCAGAACCAGTTTAGGCATATACTTTTGTCTTTTTTTTTTTTTTTGGTACTGTACCAGAGACTACCTAATTATTTTTCATGTGCAATTGTCTGTCTCTTTCCCCTCTGTTTTACATGGCATTGCTTCTATGAGAGCTTTGTTTTTTTTCCTATCTAGTTATGTCCAGCAGTGGGATCATGCTGTCAATCAGTATGAACTTAAAGCTTTTTCTGACTGAAGATGTATTGCTTTCCAGTAGTGTTGTACCCACCTTACAGTGCCACTGTCAGTGTGATACATGGTAACCACATCACTCCTGCTTGGTGATGTTACTTTAAGCAGTTTTTGAAGTGGTACCTCAGATTCCTTTAATTTGTGTTTTTTTGATTACTAGCTAGAATGAACATTTCTCCTTATTTTTGAGCAAGGTATTTTGAATGTGACAGATAACACTTAAGTTTAACCTGAGTGCCTTTTAATTATGAGTATATCATAGTTTTCTGGTTAATTGCTAGTAATGGCTTTCAGTATTAAGTAGCTGTATCTGGTTGTTTTAAATAGGATTTCTGTATTTTGTAATGTCTGTTCACCTTATTCATGGTTTTCATTTCAGTTTACAAACAGCAGTTATTTAGGAAATCTGCAATAATCTATCCATCCTCTTGTCCGGCCCAGAAGTGCTAAGTTGCATTCAGCGGACAGTTTGTGAATGTGCTCAAGTGTTTGTAAATAAGAGTATGAGAGAACCAGTGGGAAAAGCCCAGATTATTTTTTTCTCACTGTAGTGTAATTTTTTTAGCAGTGAAGCCTACAGTGAAATTTTTATTTGTAGTTCAGCCTGTTTCTTGATAGTAATGATTAGTTTTAGTCATAAACGGAGTAGGTAAACTAGAATTGACTGGTTGACACAATTTTTTTAAGGAAGAAAAATTACATTATTTAATTTATGGTCATGCCAGGTAGCAGTCACAGACTACTTTGAGGTAGGAAGTCCGTAGATGTCACCTATTGAGAATTTGTCAGTGCCAGGCACTGTGAAACCTGTGGAAAAAGATACCATTCTTCACAATATCAGAAGTTTTTGGACTAACTTCACAGTGGTTGAAGATACAAGTGACCTTGTGAAAAAATTTTCAGGTCTGAGGAAGAGAGGTTTGGGGCAAATGGAAATAGAGAATAGTTAATTTTCAAACACTTTATAGATTAAGACTCATTTTAGTTAGAAACATATAAAATGTATTATAGCTTTAGTTAAAATCATGTATGTTACATTATGTTTAAATATAGTGAATGGAACTCTGCTTCCTTATCAATACAATCACCCTGTTTTGTTTTTATGGTAGCTTTACTTTACCACTGCTTGGTATTTTCTTGTTTCTTTGTGGTCTCTCTTCCCCCTACTAGAATTTAAGCACCATGGGAGCAGGGTTTAATGCTGTAACCTCAGTGTCTTTTAACAGTGCATGGGCACAGAAGGTACTCAAAAAATTTTGTTGAATGAATGATTTAATAATTTATCTGGATACTGATTAAAACATTTAGAAATAAATTCAGTCCTAGTTGTGAATGTAACTAAACTACGAAACTTTTAGAAATGGCTCAGGGTTTTGTTTTTGTTTTTGTTTTTTTTTTCAATCAGTTTGAGAAGGGGGAAAAGGTTTTGAAATCTCAGGGGTTACACAGTATTACTATAGAACACAAAAAATTTGAGGTAAGGCTGAAAAAACCAAGTGTCCAAAGTTAATTAAATCTTTTGCTGCATGTAACTATGTCTGAGCCCATTATCTGAGCTATGACTATTAGCATATTTTCTTACTAGTTTTATCTTCACAAGTGAAGACAAGCATTTATTCTTAAGCCTCTCATTTTGTGTATTTTCAAACTTAGGTTTCTTTTGCAGGTTGCAGAAGTTAAATCTGAAGCAGGTGAGAATAGAGTGCTTAGAAACTGTATTGCTTTTTTTGCCACTATCTTGTAGGATTCAGGGAGGGGAGGTATGTACTGTTTTCTCCAGTGTTGAACATATTACCTAATGCCAATTCTGAGTGTGCTGCTCCTTATGTGTTGATCAAATGTAGTAGTAGGGATGATTCCACCATAGTTTTAGTGCATTGTAGAGTTTACATAGCACTTTCACACTGTCCTCATGATAGTCCTTTAGGGAGAGAGGTCTTGTGGTATTGCGTCCTATTTTACAAATGAGGAATTAGCCTTTCAGAGGAACCAAACATGACCCAAAGTCACACAACTGAAGTTGGTAAAATAGACTCTAGAACATATATCTTGTGTTTCCTGGTTCTGGTTCTGTTTTTTTAGAACCATAAAATTTTAGATCAGGAAAAAGCTTTAAGGACTGTTAAGTCTGTACCTTCCTCTCTTACCTTCCCCTTCTCCGTTTTCCCTTTTCTCTTCCCCTTCCCTCCCTTCCCTTCTCTTCCCTTCTTTCTCTATCCATCTGTCTTTATACCTACATACAGGCATGCACGCATGTACGCACGCGCAACCCAGGTTTCCTCCTCAGATTGGTTTTGTATTGTTTCTAATCTTACATGTCTTTGATCTTTGAGATGTGTATGCTACTGGATGAATTGGCTGGCTGATAACAAAGCTGTTTGGGTTTCTTAATAGTTTTCTGGTTCGTGCCTATACTTGTATTGGTGAATAGCTTCCAGAAACATTTGAATGTACTTTGAGGCAGCTTGGAATAGTGGAAAAAACATAATAAGTCTTAAGGCTAAGCAGATTTAAGTTGGAATTCCTCATTAGCTGTGTGACCTTGTGGAAAGTATCTAACTTCTGTAAAATGGGCAGAGTACTACCTACCTTGAAATAATTAAAGATAGTGTATTACATTAAGTTTCTGCCTCATGGAATGTGCTTGATAATGTTAACATTATTTTACAAAATATCGCAGATGAAACACTTCTTTACAGAACAGAAAGGAACAACTAAGATGACAACAAATTTGGGAAAGCATTTGTAGCAAGTATGATCAAAGGTTTTGTATTACTTAGCATTCGTACAAATTGATATAAACAGCTATTATGATTTTTAAATATTGGTGTACGTGACGTTTTTAATCCTTTATTATCACTTATTTAGTCTTACTAAATGCCAAGCACTAACCTAGGTGCTTGACATCTGTCATTTTAAATCCTGAGGCATTACTTGCATAACCATGCAGAGAGTAGGTGCAGATCTCCTCATTTTACAAATAGTAAAAAAATTGTAGACACGCACCTTGTCTCTAATCAAGAGCCCTATAATAAATGTTGATCTACGTGGACCTAATAATGAGAAAATAGGGAGTAACTGCCCTTACAATAGGGAAGAACATTGCCCTTGAAATATTCAGGGGGTTAGACATAGATGACATGTTCCAGTATATTGTATCTTATACTTTTGGGGGGGGACTTCTAATAGTTTCGACTACTGGCTTTTTACTTTATTTCAGTAAACTCTCAGAACATATTATTATTCAACCCATTGCATCTTACTTACCATGGAATTGTAAGGTTTTTCTTTTCTTGTTGAAAATACAGCCACAATAAGTAGACCTATATATTATATAATTATTTTTGTCCCTTAATGGATTTGAGAATCTTAACTTCTTGGTGACATGAAAAGAGCGTGCTTTAAATGTCAGATACATGTCCCATTGCAGTAATATGAGGGAAACCATCCATTGTAATCTATGCCCATTGCTTTTTGCGTAGCTTGTCTTGTCAATCAGCAAAGCAAATACTTTACTGCTCTCCGCCTTCCGATTACTTCATATATTTTATGCTTGATATATTTTATGGTATGTGTGTTCTTTTCTGTTTCACTGCTTCCATAAAAGAGACTGGTTGAGGTGTTAGATTGATTCCTTCTCTTTTTCCATTCATCTGTGAGTACCAAAAGACACAGTGCACCATTGATTCTTGCATTTCTCATTTATATTCTGATTTTAAAAGAAGCATGTTAGAATTTGTCTGGGTAATTGGTATGATGGTCTTGGTGGTTTGAAAACTTACCAAAATGCCTTTTCAATTGTTCCCAGTTGTGTTCCAGTTAAGGCTATTGTTAAATTCCATGTGTGTGTGTGTGTGTGTGTGTACCTTTCTTAAATTTGTTTTAATCTTCAGGAAGTATGTCTACAAGCAAACCATTGAAAGTTCTTTGTATTATAATTCTTTGGAATATTTGCCTTTCTCGGGTTGTTTTGTATTTTACAGAAGCAGTATCTCGAAAACTTGTGGGTTCTGTAACCATGAAGACATGGTCCTCCTGTCTTCAAAGGGTTTTTTAAAATGCTTAGAACAAACCTCTTCAAAAGAAGGAAGAACTTACTATTACTTGTATAAAAATGTTGATCCCTGCCCATGGTAAAAATTCAGTACAAAAAGGGTGTAAAATTAAAAATTCCTGCCCCTCAGTTCCTAGTTTTCAGACAGAAGTTACCACTGCTAATAGTTTCTTTGTATCCTTCTAGAAAATTTTCCAAGCATAAACACACTGGATCATATTTATATGTACTGGTCTTTAACTTGTTCTTTTCATCTAATGATGCTATCTTACTCTTACTATAGTACATTTTTTAGCACTATATACTCTGTATTTATGAACCTAATCATCCCCTGTAGTTTTTAAAAATGCAGAATTTTTCTGGACATACATGTAATTTAGTGTTCTTTTCCCCCCAGAAAAAATGGTATTGTAATTATACTAAGTTAGCCTATATATTTTTTGTTGTGGAAAGTTCATGGTCATGTGATTTAGGGCATACTTGGTGACAAAAGAATAAACTTCACTATGTTTACATTATAATGGTGTCTTTTCAGAGTGACTTGTATATAAGATGCAGTTTTTGTCCTGAAAGAGTCCACAGTTTTAATACAGAAGGTAGCTAAGGAAACAAAAACCTTTAAATACAGTATCATAATTGTAATGATGGAAGTTTGTGTAAACTATAGGAACAGAAAGAGGTAGTGATCATTTGGAAGACTTCAGGGAGTGTATGCTTACACACTAGAGAACTTACACAGGGGAGGTAGTGATTGAGTTTCAGTAGTTATCAGGGCATTCCAAACCAACGAAACTCCCTTCTCCGCATACATTGCAATAGTATGCAGCTGCTTTTCGCTGCCTAACAAAACCATGGTGTTCGATGCCTACTGTTTCTTTGCTTGAGCTGTTCTAGTGCCTAGAATACTCCTGCATCCACTGGCCAACATAACTGTACATGTCTTTCCAGTTTTATATTGGGGTCACCTGTAAATCACATCTGAGTTCCCCTTTCCCAGTTTAAGAGCCACTTCTTTGTGCCCTGGGGCTTCTTATGCATATTTATTCCAGTGTACTTTCATTGTACTCATTTGTAATTGCTTGTGTAACACCGTCACTGTATTGTAAGCTCATTTGGGTGGATGACTATGTTTTATTCATTTTCCCGAACATTTTATTATGAAAAATTTCCAACATACATAATTGTACAGTGATCGGCCTATACACCCATTACCTAGATTCTACTTTCAGTATTTTGCTGTCAAATATCCGTCGATATAGCCATTGCCTTCCTTCAATCTATTGATCATCCATTTTTTCTTCTTGATGCATTTCAGAGTTAAGTTGCAGACATTTGTACCTTTTCACCCCTACAGACTTCAGCATTAAGGTCATTAAATATAGTTCATGTTTTATTCATTTTTATCTTTCTTTTATTTTTCAAATTTTGAAAATGTGCCTGTTATTTTTATCAGGGCTATCACAGTGCTAGTACAGGCGTGCTTAGTATTTGAACTGAAATCCTTAATTTTGTGCATTTGATTATGTGAATTGCACTTGAAAGGAGCAATTCATTAATGGCTGGCTTAGAATTTCATAGAACAGAATTATTATGATTATTAGAATTTATTGTTTAAAAGGTTGAAGTAAATGATAGGTAAACAGAAAAGGGCAGTCAGGCAATGGATTGAGAGATAGAGTGGGAAGGGATAGCCATGTTGGGAGAATAGGAGCTGATCTTAGAGGCTAGGGTTTTAACTGGCCTTAAAGAATGATTCTGAGTTGAGTAAAAGGGTGGTGGTTATGGTTACAGGCTGTAGAAACAGAGATGGGAATGAGCATCTTTCATGGAATAATGAGACAAACATTGTAATTAGAGCTGTAGGTTCTATTTCATTAATTAAAAAAGCATTGGGTTTTGGTCTTTTGCAGGATCTTGTTGGGATTGTGAAGGGACTTAACAATGTTAAAATGTAACAAGTGCCCAAAGAAATTATCTTGTATTTTTCTTAACACTTACAATTTTAAAAATACACTCTTTACCTGATACTTTTTTTCAGTTGAGTAAACTTTTGTCCTGGGTTACTCAGACTTTTTCAAAACTGCCAGCTCCTCGTGTTTCTGTAGAAGATAGAAATTGGAAAGAATATCCCAGTGGTGAGTTAAAGTCTGTACAAAGTAAACTTTTTGAATCTTGATTAGCTTAAATTTGGGCAATATCTTTTAGAAAAGACACATTTCTTTCTTGTGGAAAGAAGAGTGGTGTGGTAACCACTCGTGGTTTAGGCCCTGGGAAGCTTCTTAAGGGCTTTCTGAGGAAATGCATCATTGAACTGTGGTTTCTGGCATTTGAGTGAATAAGGTTCAAATGAATAAGTGGCCCAAGGCAGGGAGGGAGAAGTGTGTTTGCATCTCTATCCTAGCTACTTCTGCCTTCTCTGTCTCAAACTAGATCATCCTGAATATCAGAGGTTGCTGATAACATGGTTAACAGCAGCTTTTCTTAAAGTGGGATATGGACCACCTACAAGGGAGATTTGTGAATAACAGATACCTGAGACTTGTATAGAGATTTACTGAATGAGTCCCTAGGTGTGGGTCTTATGACCCTGCATTTTTTTCTTATTAAGGTATTATTATTATTATTATTTATTTTTTATTAAGGTATTATTGATACACACTCCTAGGAAGATTTCACATGAAAAAACAATGTAGTAACTACATTTACCCATATTATCAGGTCCCCACCCATACCCCAATGCAGTCACGGCCCTTCAGTATAGTAAGATGCCACAGATTCACTCTTTGCCTTCTGTGTGCTGCACAGTTTTCCCTGTAATCCCCCACACTACGTGTACTAAACATAATACCCCTCAATCCCCTTCTCCCTCCTTCCCCACCCATCCCCCCACACCCCTCCCTTTTGTTTTTTTGTAACTCAGTTGGGTGTATTCTTTTTTTTTTTTTAATATAATTATCATTAATTTACAATTACATGCAATATTACGATTATTAAACTACCCCTTCATCAGGTCCCCCCCACCAACCCCATTACAGTCACTGTCCATCAGCGTAGTGAGATGCTATAGAATCACTACTTGTCTTCTCTGAGTTGTACTGCCCTCCCCGTGCCCCCCCAACATTACATCTGCTAATCGTAATGCCCCTTTTTCCCTCTTATCCCTCCCTTCCCGCCCATTTTCCCCAGTCCCTTTCCCTTTGGTAACTATTAGTCCGTTCTTGGGTTCTGTGAGTCTGCTGCTGTTTTGTTCCTTCAGTTTTTTTCTTTGTTCTTATACTCCACATATGAGTGAAATCATTTGATACTTGTCTTTTTCGGCTTGGCTTATTTCACTGAGCATAATACCCTCTAGCTCCATCCATGTTGTTGCAAATGGTAGGATTTGTTTTCTTCTTATGGCTGAATAATATTCCATTGTGTATATGTACCACATCTTCTTTATCCATTCATCTACTGATGGACACTTAGGTTGCTTCCATTTCTTGGCTATTGTAAATAGTGCTGCAATAAACATAGGGGTGCATCTGTCTTTTTCAAATTGGGCTGCTGCATTCTTAGGGTAAATTCCTAGGAGTGGAATTCCTGGGTCAAATGGTATTTCTATTTTGAGTTTTTTGAGGAACCTCCATACTGCTTTCCACAATGGTTGAACTAATTTGCATTCCCACCAGCAGTGTAGGAGGGTTCCCTTTTCTCCACATCCTCGCCAACATTTGTTGTTGTTTGTGTTTTGGATGTTGGCCATCCTCACTGGTGTGAGGTGATATCTCATTGTGGTTTTAATCTGCATTTCTCTGATGATTAGTGATGTGGAGCATCTTTTCATGTGCCTGTTGGCCATCTGAATTTCTTCTTTGGAGAAGTGTCTATTCATGTCCTCTGCCCATTTCTTAATTGGATTATTTGCTTACTGTTTGTTAAGGTGCATGAGTTCTTTATATATTTTGGATGTCAACCCTTTATCAGATACGTTTTTTATGAATATATTCTCCCATACTGTAGGATGTCTTTTTGTTCTACTGATGGTGTCCTTTGCTGTACAGAAGCTTTTCAGCTTGATATAGTCCCACTTGTTCATTTTTGCTTTTGTTTCCCTTGCCCGGGGAGATATGTTCATGAAGAAGTTGCTCATGTTTATGTCCAAGAGATTTTTGCCTATGTTTTTTTCTAAGAGTTTTATGGTTTCATGACTTACATTCAGGTCTTTGATCCACCTTGAGTTTACCTTTGTGTATGGGGCTAGACAGTAGTCCAGTTTCATTCTCTTACATGTAGCTGTCCAGTTTTTCCAACACCAGCTGCTGAAGAGGCTGTCATCTCCCCATTGTATATCCAAGGCACTTTTATCAAATATTAATTGACTGTATATGTTTGGGTTAATGTTTGGATTTTCTATTCTGTTCCACTGGTCTGTGGGTCTGTTTTTGTGCCAATACCAAATTGTCTTGATTACTGTGGCTTTGTAGTAGAGCTTGAAGTCAGGGAGTGTAATTCCCCCTGTTTTATTCCTCCTTCTCAGGATTGATTTGGCTATTCGGGGTCTTTTGTGGTTCCATATGAATTTTAGAATTATTTGTTCCAGTTCATTGAAGAAAGCTGTTGGTAGTTTGATAGGGATTGCATTGAATCTGTAGATTGCTTTAGGTAGTATAGCCATTTTGACAATATTTATTCTTCAAGGCCAAGAGCATGGGATGCATTTCCATTTGTTAGTGTCCTCTTTAATTTCTCCTAGGAGTGTCTTGTAGTTTTCAGAGTACAGGTCTTTCACTTCCTTCGTTAGGTTTATTCCTAGGTATTTTATTCTTTTTGATGCAATTGTGAATGGAATTGTTTTTCTGATTTCTCTTTCTGTTAGTTCATCATTAGTGTATAGGAAAGCAACAGATTTCTGTGTGTTAATTTTGTATCCGGCAACTTTGCTGAATTCAGATATTAGTTCTAGTAGTTTTGGAATGGAGTCTTTAGGGTTTTTTATGTACAGTATCATGTCATCTGCAAATAGTGACAATTTGACTTCTTCTTTACCAATCTGGATGCCTTGTATGTCTTTGTTTTGTCTGATTGCCGTGGCTAGGACCTCCAATACTATGTTGAATAACAGTGGAGAGAGTGGGCATCCCTGTCTTGTTCCCGATCTTAGATGAAAAGCTTTCAGCGTCTCGCCGTTAAGTATGATGTTAGCTGTGGGTTTGTCATATGTAGCCTTTATGATGTTGAGGTACTTGCCGTCTATACAGATTTTGTTGAGAGTTTTAATCAGGAATGGATGCTGAATTTTGTCAAATGCTTTTTCAGCATCTATGGAGAGGATCGTGTGGTTTTTGTTCTTCTTTTTGTTGATGTGGTGGATGATGTTGATGGATTTTCAAATGTTGTACCATCCTTGCATCCCTGGGATGAATCCCACTTGATCATGGTGTATGATCCTCTTGATGTATTTTTGAATTCGGTTTGCTAATATTTTATTGAGTATTTTTGCATCTACGTTCATCAGGGATATTGGTCTGTAATTTTCTTTTTTGGTGAGGTCTTTGCCTGGTTTTAGTATTAGAGTGATGCTGGCTTCATACAATGAGTTTGGAAGTATTCCCTCCTCTTTTATTTTTTGGAAAACTTTAAGTAGAATGGGTGTTATTTCTTCTCTGTATGTCTGGTAGAATTCAGAGGTGAATCCATCAGGCCCGGGGGTTTTGTTCTTGGGTAGTTTTTTGATTACCAATTCGATTTCGTCACTGGTGATTGGTCTGTTTAGTTTTTCTGTTTCTTGCTTGGTCAGTCTTGGAAGGTTGTATTTTTCTAAGAAGTTGTCCATTTCTTCTATGTTTTCTAGCTTGTTAGCATATAGATTCTCATAATATTCTCTTATGATTCTTTGTATTTCTGTGGGGTCCGTCGTGATTTTTCCTTTCTCATTTCTGATTGTGTTTATGTGTGTAGATTCTCTTTTTCTCTTAATGAGTCTGGCTAGGGGTTTATCTATTTTGTTTATTTTTTCAAAGAACCACCTCTTGGTTTTATTGATTGTTTCTATTGTTTTATTCTTCTCAATTTTATTTATTTCTTCTCTAATCTTTATTATGTCCCTCCTTCTGGTGACTTTGGACCTCATTTGTTCTTCTTTTTCCAATTTCAGTAATTATGTCTTTAGACTATTCATTTGGGAATGTTCTTCTTTCTTTAAATAGGCCTGGATTGCAATATACTTTCCTCTTATAAGTGTCTTTGCTGCGTCCCACAGAAGTTGTGGCTTTGTGTTGTTGTTGTCATTAGTCTCCATATATTCTTTGATTTCTGTTTTGATTTTGTCATTAACCCATTGATTAATTAGGAGAGTGTTGTTAAGTCTCCATGTATTTGTGAGCCTTTTTGATTTCTTTCTAAAATTTATTTCTAGTTTTATACCTTGGTGATCTGAGAAGTTGGTTGGTAGGATTTCAATATTTTTGAAATTACTGAGGTTCTTTTTGTGGCCTAGTATGTGGTCTATTCTGGAAAATGTTCCATGTGCACTTGAGAAGAATGTGTATCCTGTTGCTTTTGGGTGTAGAGTTCTGTAGATGTCTGTTAGGTCCATCTGTTCTAGTGTGTTGTTCAGTGCCTCTGTGTCTTTCCTTATTTTCTGTCTGGTTGATCTGTCCTCTGGAGTGAGTGGTGTGTTGAAGTCTCCTAAGATGAATGCATTGCTGTCTGTTTCCTCCTTTAATTGTGTTAGTATTTGTCTCACATATGCTAGTGCTCCTGTGTTGGGTGCATATATATTTATAATGGTTATATCTTCTTGTTGGACTGACCCCTTTATCATTATGTAATGTCCTTCTTTATCTTTTGCTACTTTCTTCGTTTTGAAGTCTATTTTGTCTGATACAAGTACTACAACACCTGCTTTTTTCTCTTTGTTGTTTGCATGAAATATCTTTTTCCATCCCTTCACTTTTAGTCTGTATATATCTATGGATTTGAGGTGAGTTTCTTGTAGGCAGCATATAGATGGGTCTTGCTTTTTTATCCATTCTGTTACTCTGTGTCTTTTGATTGGTGCATTCAGTCCATTTACATTTAGGGTGATTATTGATAGGTATGTACTTATTGCCATTGCTGGCTTTAGATTCATGGTTACCAAGGGTTCAAGGGTTGCTTCTTTACTCTCTAACTATCTCACTTAACTTTCTTGTTAAGTTATTGTAAACACAGTCTGATGTTTCTTTATTTATCTCCCTTCTTATTCGTCTTCCTCCATTCTTTCTGTAATAGGTGTTTTATTCTTTGCCTTTAGTTAGTATTTGGATGGTCTGCTTTCTTTGCTATGATTTTATTTTCTCTGGTGACATCTTTTAGCCTTAGGTGTGCTTCCATCTAGAGCAGTCCATTTAAGATATCCTGTAGTGGTGGTTTATGAGACGCAAATTCTCTCAACTTTCGTTTGTCTGGAAATTGTTTAATCCCTCCATCATATTTAAATGATAATCGTGCTGGATACAATATTTTTGGTTCAAGGCCCTTCTGTTCCATAACGTTAAATATATCATGCCATTCTCTTCTGGCCTGTAAGGTTTCTGTTGAGAAGTCTGATGACAGTCTGATGGGTTTTCCTTTGTAGGTGACCTTTTTTCTCTCTCTAGCTGCCTTTAATACCCTGTCTTTATCTTTGATCTTTGCCATCTTAATTATTATGTGTCTTGGTGTTGTCTTCCTTGGGTCCCTTGTGTTGGGAGATCTATGAGCTTCAGTGGACTGCGAGACTTCTTCCTTCCCTAGCGAGGGAAAGTTTTCAGCAATTATTTCTTCAAAGACACTTTCTATCCCCTTTTCTCTCCCTTCTTCCTCTGGTACTCCTATAATGCGAATATTGTTCCGTTTGGATTGGTCACACAGTTCTCTTAATATTCTTTCATTCCTAGAAATCCTTTTATCTCTCTCTGCCTCAGCTGCTCTGTACTCCTGTTCTCTGTTTTCTATTCCATTAACAGTCTCTTGCATCTCATCCATTCTGCTGTTAAGCCCGTCGATCACTTGTCTGATTTCTGCATTGTCTTTCCTCAGTTCCCTCACTTCCTCCCTCAGCTCTTGCACATTTCTCTGTAGGTCCATCAGCATGGTTATGACTTTTATTCTGAATTCTTTTTCAGGGAGGCTGTGCATTTCCATCCCTTCAGACTCCCTCTCTGGGGTTGTCTGGTTGATTTTGGTCTGAACCATATTCCTCTGTCTTTTCATGGCTGTATAATTTGGTCACTGATAGTTGCCACGTATGTCAGCTGGGCTCTTTAAGACTTTAAAAAGAGAAGAAAAAAAAGAGAAAAAAAGAAAAAAAAGAAAAAAAAGAAAGAAAGAAAAAAAGAAAAAAAAGAAGGAAAAGAAAAAACAAAAACAAAACAAAAAACAACAACAACAAAAAAAATGCCCACCGGACGTAGATTCTGTGGGAATGCTGTAGGTGGCGCTATTGCCCCACTATTCCACAGCTGTGACTGCGCCGCTCCGCAGGGCCCTTTATTGCTCTGGCAGGGGTGGGAACGAATAGGAGGCTGTTGATCTCAGTGAGAAGTGTAAGTATGGCTACGCTTCCTCAGTCGCCAGCTAAGGCGTCTGAAACTCCCCAGGACTCCCAGCCTGCTGGGCTGAGTGTGCTGGGGCGATCCGGCTCCTCCGCTGGGCTCCTGTCTCTTTAAGACCGCTGAAGAAAGCGCGCGCTTTTTTTTTTTCCTTCCCGGGAGCCGGCTGCAAGCGCCCTGGCGCGTTCCCCGCTCAGATTCTGCCCCTGTGTCTCTCTAATCTCCGCTCCATTGCGCACTGTGGGTCAGCGCTCCCCGCGCAGATCCCCGGGGCTGTCTACTTCGCGGGGTGCACTTCCACTCCCTCCCGGCTCTGAATCCTCTCCTCCCGCCGGTGTGCTGGTGTGGGGGAGGGCTCGGGTCCCGCCGGGTCGCGGCTCCGTATCTTACCCGCCTCTTGGGGTGCCGAGTCCTCTCGGGTGTAGCTGCATGCTGTGTGCTTTCCTGTGTATTCTCGTCTTTCTTTTAGGAATAGATGTATTTGCTGTGTTTTCATAGATAAATATAGTGTTGGGAGGAGATTTCTGCCACCCTGCTGACACCGCCATCTTCTAATTTTTATTCTTAAAGCATAGACATCACTTCATTGCTTTTAAAACCCCTCTCCTCCTGGTCCAGACATGCATAGTTGACTGTGACAAGTTAAATGTACATGTAAGAGTTTTTTCCTTGCAGGTAGAAGTTAGGTTCTTGAAGGAATAAAATGTGACTGCCTTGGAAGGAATAGAAAAGTAGGTAGTGTTCTTTGATAGTATTCTGTGCCCTGTATTTATGATGGTGTGCATTTTTGCATTTCTTTTTTTCTTTGTGATTACTGATGTTCTGAGTAATCAGTGTTACTATGTTGATAATAGAAATCTGAGTGCATATGAACAGAGTTTAGTGTTATCAAATAGAATTAAGTTATCAGTAGGCTGATTAGGTATGCAAATGATAATTTTCAATATGTGATTAGTAGGTCTCATAAATTATTTTAAAGAAAATTATTTCACTAGCAAAAATCTGTTTGACTTTTCATCATTATTTAACATGTATTTGTATATACATGTATATTTGTATTTGTTTATTTATGGTTTTACTCTACAAATGGCTTCACTCTTGGCAGACTTCAAGTTTTATTTGATGCATTAAATTTTTTTTTGTTATCATTAATCTACAATTTCATGTGCAATATTATGGTTATTAAACTTCCCACTTCATCAGGTCCCCCCCACCAACCCATCACAGTCACTGTCCATCAGTGTAGTGAGATGCTATAGAGTCAATACTTGTCTTCTCTGAGTTGTACAGCCCTCCCCATGCCCCCGCAACATTACGTCTGCTAATTGTAATGCCCCTTTTTCCCCCTTGTCCCTCCCTTCCCACCCATCCTCCCCAGTCCCTTTCCCTTTGGTAACTATTAGTCCATTCTTGGGTTCTGTGAGTCTGCTGCTGTTTTTTTTCTTTCAGTTTTTTTCTTTCCTCTTATGCTCCTCATATGAGTGAAATCATTTGATACTTATATTTTTCCACTTGGCTTATTTCACTGAGCATAATACCTTCTAGCTCCATCCATGTTGTTGCAAATGGTAGGATTTGTTTTCTTCTTATGGCTGAATA
Organism: Smutsia gigantea; assembly: GCA_032199065.1. Taxonomy (NCBI): domain Eukaryota; kingdom Metazoa; phylum Chordata; class Mammalia; order Pholidota; family Manidae; genus Smutsia; species Smutsia gigantea. The sequence goes on along the minus strand of JAVSCE010021572.1, from coordinate 274,687 downwards.
ATATTCCATTGTGTATATGTACCACATCTTCTTTATCCATGCATCTACTGATGGACACTTAGGTTGCTTCCATTTCTTGGCTATTGTAAATAGTGCTGCGATAAACATAGGGTGCATCTGTCTTTTTCAAACTGGGCTGCTGCATTCTTAGGGTAAATTCCTAGGAGTGGGATTCCTGGGTCAAATGGTATTTCTATTTTGAGTTTTTTGAGGAACCTCCATACTGCTTTCCACAATGGTTGAACTAATTTGCATTCCCACCAGCAGTGTAGGAGGATTCCCTTTTCTCCACATCCTCACCAACATTTGTTGTTGTTTGTGTTTTGGATGTTGGCCATCCTCACTGGTGTGAGGTGATAATCTCATTGTGGTGGTTTTATTTGGCATTTCTCTGATGATTACCGTTGTGGAGCATCTTCTCATGTGTCTTTTGGCCATCTGAATTTCTTCTTTGGAGAAGTGTCTGTTCATATCCTCTGCCCCATTTTTTAATCAGGTTATTTGCTTTTTGGGTGTTGAGGCATGTGAGTTTACCACAGTTATTTAAAATTGACCATGTAAAGACATAAATTTAATTGGCCATATTGCCATTTATTTTATATTTTATCATTCTTGTCTTTTTATTTTTTGTTTTAACTTTGGGATATATCTTTTGTGCTGTAGCTTTTGAATTCTTGCATGTCTGGAAATGTCTCTTGCTTTCATACATGAACAGCCACTTTCCTGCAAGAGGATTATTATTTTCTGAGAAACGTTGATCCAGTAGCGTCTTTTAGTGTTGCAGAGAGGAAATCTTGAGCCAATGTAATTCTTTATTACTTGTAGATGAATTGTTTTTCTCTCTACCTAAATGCTTAAAAGATACATTTGTTAAGCCTTGAATTAAAAAAAAAAACTTTTCAGGATATATTAGAATGTAAGTGTTGGTTTTTATTAATGTTACCCAACACTTGATAAGCTTTTATGATCTATAGACTTATAGCTGCAGTTTTGTGTCAGATATCATTTATGGTTAACTCTGAATGGCCTTGTATAAAATACTACTCCTTTCTTTCTACCACCCTGCATGGTGCCAGCACCCTTTCTGTTTTTCAGGAGATTGCTGAGTTGTCCACCAGTAGTATATCTCAACTAGTTGCTTCTGTGTCCTTCCATGCTTGATGTTGGGAATGTGGTCTCTAATTAATTATAAAAGGAAAAGAGTTGTTAGAGGTAAGAACGATCAGGGAGAAAACTGTAGTCCTGAATATAGTTGTAAAAAAATTCTGAAGATTCTTTTGGTCTCTGCTATTCTTGTGCTACAGAGGTAGGCTAGAAAGAAACGATAGATTATATAATAAGTAAGCATCTTTCTCTGTCCTTTTGATATCTGTGCTGTTCTCTTTGATTGGGGGACTATTGCCTACACAGTCCAGGGCATTTTTTCAGTCCATCCCAATGAACTGTATGTATAGTAGTTATTAGTCTCTTATTTGGCCTTTATTTATCTTTAAGTCTGCTATTGTCAGTTTTCTTTGTTCTTCTGTGTACGCATGACTGTTTTCATTAGAAATTGACAAGAAGTATGTCTGTCATAACTGATCTACCAGTGTTAACCTCAGTGTGTTACAACATTTATCTTCCTATTTCTGCAGAACTGTTTGCAACACCATACATTACTTTTCCATGTCTGTCACTCTGCCATTCTCTTCCGGTTTCTAGATGTCTTGATGAGCCATGGTTTCTTACCAATTTCTGCTCACACATCCTCCCAGGTCACAGTAATGTTTGTGCACCTTCTTAAAACCCTGAAGGCCTTTTGCAGCTCCTCAGTGCCTTCTGACATCACTTTTGTTTGGTGACCAGTTCCCTGACTGCCCCTTGTGCTTGTCACTTGCACAACCACTTGCTTTTTACATAGCAATTCCAGCATCATCACTCTCTTCTTTTGGAACAGCTGTGGGTCAAAACTATATGAATAACTCTTCTCTGGGATATACTAGAAGATAAAGAGGTTAGAAAATAGGGAATAACACTTGTTGCTCGATATACAATTGGCCATCACTCCCAAGTTACTTTTATTGCTGCTACTCCAAGTGGTGTAGACAAAACTGATTTCTTAGTGTGTATTGATCTATGAAGATAATCAAGGTAAGAATGGTTCCCTGTGACCCAATTATGTAAGTAAGAGTCCTTTGTACCTATTAGTATCTATGTAGTATTTGTAATTATTTTGTTATTTCTCATTTTTGTTTTAATATAACTAAGGAAGGAAAGGAGTCACAGATTGCCTAGCCAATTTTAATAGAATTGATACATGATTTAGGAACTCTGATAAAAATTTGGTAGAATAAATAGTAGAAACGCAATGCTGTAAAGCTCTTAATAAATTTAAATTAATACAAGATTAAAGATGGCCACGTGAGAGGTGAGACAGAGGCTTCCTCCTAAAACCGCATATAATGCGAAAATATTATTAATACAACTAATCGTGAAAGAGCAACAGGAAAGAGGACTGCACCAAACTGCATACACCTGCAAACCTCATGGAACAGGGTAATGTACCAAAGCTGTAGCCGGGCAGGACGCAGACCCTTCCCCAACACCAGCTCACTGGCGGGATAAAGAGAAATGGAGTGGAGGCCTAGGATTGCTGAATACCTAACTCTGGAGATCTTATCTGGGAGCACACACCTACATTACATGGTGTTTTCATGTTACTCTCGTGATTAGGGACTTGGAAAGCTAAGACAGGCAGAATTCTTGGAGAGACTGAGATTCCAGCTGCTTGCAGAAAGCAGGGATCCATATCCGGCTGCTGGGACAAAAGAAAGGTGGGCAGTCTGAGAGACATCCTAACAGCAAGAGGGCTGCTAAAGGGGCAAGGATTGCACAGAGCTTACTGCTCAGGAGAAAGGACAGGTAGACAAAATTGTCTGGGTGCACTCTGCCCAGCAGATTGGGAACTTTCACGATCTTCAGGAGCTCCAGCTCCCTGGCTGGCTACAGAGCTCCAAGTACCCCCTCTGTGATATGCAGCCTACTGAGCCTTTCTCCCAGCCAGCCCCACCTGGCTCGCAAACCAGCATGCCCTACCCTGGCGTTAGGGCAGCCAGAGGGAAGCCCCATCTACAGCAGCTACAAACACAAAGCACAGAGGTTTATACCTGTGTGCTTGGCCCACTTGTTCTGGCAGTGGAGACAGGCATAGCAGCTGGGAAGAAGGAAACAGCTCTTTCCTTCCCCCAGGCACCAGTACCGCTCTGCTACGACCCCCGACATTGCTTCAGGGGCTGACCAGCTCCACAGAGTAGAGCTTCTGGGCACTAGAGGGCGCCATAGGCAAATATGAAATCCAAAGGAACCTGGTTCAAAGTAAAATTAATGAATATGAATAAAACACCTGAGAAAGATTCAGATGAAACCTCATGAATCTGCCTGAAAGGGATCTCAAAATAAAAATCATTAACATGCTCGTGGAGGTACAGAAAACTATTCAAGAACTTGGAGGATTTCTGGTCAGAGATCCAATCATTATAGAACACAGTATCAGAAATGAAACATACAATGGAGAGTTTTAAAAGCAGATTAGATATGGTGGAGGAGACGATAAATGATATAGAAATTAGATAAGAGGAATACAAAGAAGCTGAGGCACAGAGAGAAAAAAGGATCTCTAAGAATGAAAGAATATTGAAAGAACTGTGTGACCAATCCAAACAGAAAAATATTCGCATTATAGGGGTACCAGAAGAAGAAGAAGAGAGAAAAAGGGATAGAAAGTGTCTTTGAGGAGGTAATTGCTGAAAACTTTCCCAATCTTGGGGAGGAGATAGTCTCTCAGGCCATGGAGGTGCACAGATCTCCGAACACAGGGGACACAAGGACACAAGGGAAAAAAGGGACAACACCAAGAAATATAATGAAAATGGCAAAGATCAAGGATAAGGACAGACTTTTAAAAGCAGCCAAAGAGAGAAATAAGATCACATACAAAGAAAAGCCCATTAGGCTATTATCAGACTTCACAGCAGAAACCTTACAGGCCAAAAGGGCTTGGCATGATGTATTTAATGTAATGAAGCAGAAGGGCCTTGAACCAAGAATACTTTATCCAGCAAGATTATCATTTAAATTTGAAGGAGGGATTAAACAATTTCCAGATAAGCAAAAGCTGAGAGAATTTACCTCCCACAAACCATCTCTACAGTCTATTTTGGAGGGACTGCTATAGATGGAAGTGTTCCTAAAGTTTAATAGCTGTCACCAGAGGTAATAAAACCACAGTAAAGAAGGTAGAACGGTTAACTACTAAGCAACTACAAAATTAAATCAACTATCCCCAAAGTCAATCAAGGGATAGACAAAGAATACAGAATATGATACCTAATATATAAAAAATTGAGGAGGAAGAAACAGGTGGAGAAAAAAAAAGGAACCTTTAGACTATGTTTGTAACAGCATATTAAGTGAGTTAAGTTAGACTCTTAGACAGTAAGGAAGTTAACCCTGAACCTTTGGTAACCGCAAATCTAAAGCCTGCAATGGCAATAAGTACATACCTATTGATAATCACCCTAAATGTAAATGGTCTGAATGTGCCAATCAAAAGACATAGAGTCACTGAATGGATAAAAAAACAAGACCCGTCTATATGCTGCCTACAGGAGACTCACTTTAAACCCAAAGACATACCCAGACTAAAAGTGAAGGGATGGAAAAAGATATTGCATGCAACTAATAGGAAGAAAAAAGCAGGAGTTGTAGTATTTGTATCACACAAAATAGACTTCAAAACAAAGAAAGTCACAAGAGACAAGGAAGGACATTACATAATGATAAAACGGTCAATCCAACAAGAAGATATAACCATTATAAATATCTATGTGCCCAACACAGGAGCACCTACATATGTGAAACAAATAATAACAGAATTAAAGGAGAAATAGAATGCAATGCATTCATTCTAGGAGACTTCAACATTCCACTCACTCCAAAGGACAGATCAACCAGACAGAAAAAAAGTTAGGAGACAGAAGCACTAACAACACATTAGAAGAGATGGAACTAACAGCCATCTTCAGAACTCTACACCCAAAAGCAGCAGAATACACATTCTTCTCAAGTGCACATGGAACATTTTCAAGAATAGATCATACCCTAGGCCACAAAAAGAGCCTCGGTAAATTCAGAAAGACTGAAATTGTACCAAACAGTTTCTCAGACCACAAAGGTTTGAAACTAGAAATAAATTATGCAAAGAAAATGAAAAATCCCACAAACACATGGAGGCTTCACAACATGCTCCTAAATAACCAATAGATCAATGACCAAATAAAAACAGATCAAGCAATATATGGAGATAAATGACAACAGTAATTCAACAACACAAAATCTGTGGGACGCAGCGAAGGCCATACTAAGAGGAAAGTATATTGCAGTACAGGCCTACCTGAGGAATGAAGAACAATCCCATATGAACAGTCTAAACTCATAATTAACGAAACTGGAAAAGAAGAACATATGAGGCCCAAAGTCAGTAGGAGGAGGGACATAATAAAGATTAGAGCAGTAATAGATAAAATCAAGAAGAATAAAACAATAGAAAGAATCAATGAAAGCAGGAGCTAGTTCTTTCAGAAAATAAAGAAAATAGATAAACCCCTAGCTAGACTTGCCAAGAGAAAAAGAGAGTCTACACACATAAACAGAATCAGAACTGAGAAAGGAAAAATCACTATGGACACGACAAAAATACAAAGAATTATTAGAGAATACTATGAAAAATTATATGCTAACAAACTGAATAACCAGAAGAAATGTACAGCTTTCTAGAAAAATACAACCTTCCAAGACTGACCCAGAAAGAAACAGAAAATCTGAACAGACCAATGACCAGCAACGAAATTGAAATAGTAATCAAAAAACTACTTAAGAACAAAACACCTGGAACAGATGGCTTTACCACTGAATTTTATCAAACATTTAGTGAAGACCTACTACCCATCCTCCTTAAAGTTTTCCAAAGAGTAAAAGAGGGAATACTTCCAAACTCATTCTATGAGGCCAGCATCACTCGAATACCTAAACCAGGCAAAGACACCACAAAAAAAGAAAATTACCGACCAATATCCCTGATGAACAAAAATGCAAAAATACACAACAAAATATTAGCAAACCAAATTCAAAAATACCTGAAAAACATCATCCATCATGATGAAGTAGAATTTATTCCAGGGATGCAAGCATGGTACAACATTCCAAAATCCATCAATATCATCCACCACATCAACAAAAAGGACAAAAACCACACCATCATCTCCATAGATGAGAAAAAGCATTTGCCAAAATTCAACACCCATTCATGATATAAAAACTCTCAACAAAATGGGTGTAGAGGGCAAGTACCTCAACATAATAAAGGCCATATATGACAAACCCACAGCCAATCTTATACTTAACAGTGAGAAGTTGAAAGCTTTTCCTTTAAGATTGGGAACAAGACAAGGATGCCCACTCTCCCAACCTCTATTCAACATAGTACTGGAGGTCCTAGCCATGGCAATCAGACAACACAAAGAAATAAAGGCATCCAGATTGGCAAGGAAGAAGTTAAACTTTCCCTGTTTGCAGATGACATGATATTGTACATAAAAAACCCCACAGAATCCACTTCAAAACTACTAGATCTAATATCTGAATTCAGCAAAGTTGCAGGATACAAAGTTAATATGCAAAAATCTGTGGCATTCCTATATACTAACAATGAACTAACAGAAAGAGAAATCAGGAAAACAGTTTCATTCACAATTGCATCAAAAAGAATAAAATACCTAGGAATAAACCTAACCAAGGAAGTAAAAGATGTATACTCTGAAAAGTACAAGATACTCATAAGAGAAATTAAAGAAGATACCAATAAATGGAAACACATCCCATGCTCATGGATAGGAAGAATTAATATTGTCAAAATGGCCATCCTTCTGAAACCAATCTACAGATTTAATGCAATTCCTATCAAAATACCAACAGCATTCTTCAATGAACTAGAGCAAATCATTCTAAAATTCATATGGAACCACAAAAGACCTCAAATAGCCAAAGCAATCCTGAGAAGGTAGAATAAAGCTGGAGGATTAAGCTCCCCAACTTCAAGCTCTACTACAAAGCCACAGTAATCAAGACAATTTGGTACTGGCACAAGAACAAGCCCGTAGACCAATGGAACAGACTAGAGAGCACTGATATAAACCCAGCCATATATGGTCAATTAATATACGATAAAGGAGCCATGAACATACAATGGAGAAATGAGAGCCTCTTCAACAACAGTGTTGGCAAAACTGGACAGCTACATGCAAGAGAATGAAACTGGATTACTGTTTAACCCCATACACAAAAGTAAACTCAAAATGGATCAAGGACCTGAATGTAAGTCATGAAACCATAAAACTCTTAGAAGACAACATAGGCAAAAATCTGAATATAAGCATGAGCAACTTCTTCCTGAGTGCGTCTCCTCGAACCAGGGAAACAAAAGCAAAAATGAACACAGGGGACTACATCAAACTAAAAAGCTTCTGTATGGCAAAGGACACCATCAACAGAACAAAAGGGTATCCAAAGTATGGGAGAATATATTTGTAAATGACGTATCCGACAAGGGGTTAACATCCAAAATATGTAGAGAAGTCTCGTGCCTCAACACCCAAAAAGCAAATAACCCGAATAAAAAATGGGCAGAGGATATGAAGAGACAGTTCTCCAAAGAAGAAATTCAGATGGCCAACAGACACATGAAAAGATGCTCCACACCACTAATCATCAGGGAAATGCAAATTAAAACCACAATGAGATATCACCTCACACCAGTAAGGATGGCCAGCATCGAAAAGACTAAGAACAACAAATGCTGGTGAGCATGCAGAGAAAGGGGAACCCTCCTACACTGCTGGTGGAATGTAAGCTAGTTCAATCATTGTGGAAAGCAATATGGACGTTCCTCAAAAAACTAAAAATAGAAATACTATTTGACCCAGCAATCCCACTCCTTGGAATTTACTCAAAGAATACAACTTCTCAGATTCAAATAGACATATGCACCCATATGTTTATTGCAGCACTATTTACAGTAGCCAAGATATGGAAGCAACCTAAGTGTCCACCAATAGATGAATGGGTAAAGAAGATGTGGTACATATACACAATGGAATACTGTTCAGCCATAAGAAAGAAACAAATCCTACCATTGCAACCACATGGATGGAGCTGGAGGATATTATGCTCAGTGAAATAAGCCAGGCGGAGAAAGACAAGTGCCAAATGATTTCCCTCATTTGAGGAGTATAACAACGCGGCAAAATTGAAGGAACAAAATAGGAGCAGACTCACAGACTCCCAAGAAGGGACTAGTGGTTACCAAAGGGGAGGGGTGTAGGAAGGCGGGTGGGGAGGGAGAGAGAAGGGGATTGAGGAGTATTATATTTAGTACACATGGTGTGGGGGGGTCACGGGGAAAACAGTGTAGCACAGTGAATCTGTGGCATCTTACTACACTGATGGACAGTGACTGCATTGGGATATGGGTGTGGACTTGATAATATGGGTAAAAGTAGTAACCACATTGTTTTTTTCCTGTGAAACCTTCATGAGAGTGTATATCAATAACCTTAATAAAAATTTTAAAAAATTTAAATTAATATATCTCTTCCTAAACCTTCTTATTCTTTTATTTAGTAATTGGAACATGGGCCAAATTAGGTCATGGTTGATCTTTGTATAGGCCAAAAGCTATAAACATGGCTATGTCTTTCTTTCAAGGGTTGCTTAAAAAAAAAAAAAGGGTCGGTGAGTAGAATATGTGATAGGGGCCCTATTTTGCCCACAAGGCCTAAAATATTTACTATCTGATTTTTTTTGAGGTATACTTGCTATACAATATTATATTAGTTTCAAGTATGCAGCACAGTGTTTCAACAGTTAAACACATTATTAAATCCTTACCCCAACTAGTGCAGTTTCTGTCTGTTCACATAGAAAGATGAGCTAGTAAAAATGTGGTCATGAGGGGATGCAGATCACAGTGCCCGACACTGAATATCCTTATAGACATTGCCCGTATACATATGTCATTCCTTAGTGCCTCATTTAATAATGGCATTATATAAATGCAAAGACAAATACTAATTTTTTGATTGAAATTTTCAAATTTCATGTCCACATTTGATTAGAGATAAGTAAAACAATCAAATAATTTCAGTGAGTCAATAGGTAGTCTTTCTATAACTGAATTTTCTTTGAGTAGAATTTTGATATACAGACTTTCTTGTTTCCCAAACATAAATTCATGGTGTTCAGCTACTTCACATATTTAAGTTTTAATAGATTAGAAACAATAACAAACCTGTGATCATGTACCCCTTTGCTTATTGAGTTATGCTATTTAAAAATGTTTTTAGAGAAAATAAAAGGTCAAGTGAACCAGACATTGGGTTATTTGGTTTAATTTTCTGGAAAATAGGATTGCCTTTATCAGATCCCAGTGTCTCTCAGTCCTCATGCTTGGCTGACAGCTTGACAGTGGCTCTGCTGTGGTGAAGATGGGTGGCAGGAAGCTGCTTTGTCAGCAAAAAGGGGCTGTAAACTGAGCTGGAGGGAGCCAAGGTTCACCTCGTCTTGACCTGCTGATCAGTGATGGGTTTTGTCAGCAACAGAAAATGTGGCTGCATGATTTACTTTAATGCTAATTTTGATTTAGAAAGTAGCAATTGAAGCAGCACTACTATAAAATGGACTGTCTTGTTTCCATGGACAAATCACATGCAGTGCCCACTGAATAAAATGTAACCAGGATTGTCAGAAAATCGCAGCAGCATTTAAATAAGTAGTGTGAGCATATTTGCTTCTGTAGAACATGGAAATAAATTTTCCTAATTTCTTCTTTCCAATATTTGGGCATTTTTATCTCCTTGCCTTAAAGATAGGGAAGTTCTTTTCCACTTAAGTTCAAATTAAGTTTAGGTGTTAATATGTGGAAACACTTTATGTCACCTTACCACATAATCCAAATTTGAAATGTTGAAGTAACTAACTTTCTTTCATTCCTGAATCACCTAGACAATTAAAAATATAGTGGTTGGTTTTGTTTTCCAAATTTATTTCTTTTTCTTTCTGTGAACATGTTTCTTCAACAGAGAAGCAGTCTATTTACTTTAGAATTTCAAGCAAATTTGGGGTTGCTTACAAGAAAAAAGTTAAAAAAAAGACAAGATCAGGATTAGAAACTAATTAAAAAGTGTTATCATGCCTTTCACAGTGCATTTGAACACTGAATTTGACCCAGAATTTTCTAACCAGTGAGTCAAAGGAAACAAGTTGAATTGTAATTGATTAAAAAAATATACATCTTTTTAGTTGCTTAGACAGACACTTTTTTTCTTCATAAATCTGCCACCCACAACTAGTGGATTGAGGCAGAACCTCTAAGTTCCTTTTAAGAAAGAGTTTGACACTATTTGAATGTTAAGAGAATAGCTACCATAGAAGAGTGATGTTAATTTCAGTGTACTGGCTGTGAAGTTGGAGTTACACATCCTGCACTTGAGTTTCTGCTAGAGCAAGTTCAGTGAAAGAATACAATATGGGCATTTCAGCAGCTATTATTTTGGAGAGAGATCTCTTATTTGCAACTGAATGCAATTCCCAACTGACATAATAAGTGTATTATTCTCATTTTACAGATGTGAAAACAGAGGCTTAGACAGTTAAGTCACTTGCCCATGTGATATGGCAGGATGGGATATAGTTTTTCGTTCAGACTGCTTTAGTTCAAATTTTGGGTTTGGTTTGTATGACCTTGGTCAACTTAATTTCACTGAGCCATAGTTTTCCCATCTGTAAAACAGAAATAACAAAACATTAGCTTCTTATATGATGAGCAGTATTCATTAGAAACAGAGTTCTTAACTTATGGATATGGCTCAGTGTTTGCCTTGCTATTCTTATTTTTATTATGACACAGTTTTGAATTTGAAATTATATTTGGCCATCCTGATTTGCTCTGTTTAAAATCTACTATCTTCAGTAGGTAAACAGTTTTTAAATATAAATGAAGTAATTTCCTAACAATTTTTATCAGAACCTTGCAGAAATATATCAATAAGAGCAAAAAACTCCAGCCTAGTTTGTATGTCCACAAATTGATGTTTCTAGATATTTCTTGGGAATCTTGAGGAAAATAACTGTAGAATGAGTAGAACATGAATAATATATATTATTTGCCATGTTTTGTCTTAGGTTGAAATGTTTTGAGGTTGGTAGGCTCTAAATAGTAGTATTTCTATTTTGCAGCTGGTGAAACTGAGAAAAAAGAATGACTTCCTTGTGGTCAAATATCAAAGATAATAGTTACTTAAGTCTCACTTTTCTTTTCTAATTCAACTGTTTTTATCACTCAGCTTTGATGGTACATTTTATGCACTGTTTTAATAGAGTTGAACTATGAATAACTTAGATTGGTGTCTACTGTGACTTTTCATAGTTTATGCAGAGTTTTTGCATGTTTGTGCTTTTCAGCAGTGAAAATAATATGACCATTTAAAAAAGCTGTTTAAAAATGTTGTTTTGATGTAATATAGTCCCACCCATTAAAATAGCTTAGATCTTAACTAGATGTTTTTTTCTAGCCATCCATCAAAAACTAGAAGCTGATGGAACAGAAAAAGTAGAAGGATCCATGACGCAAAAATTGGAGAATGTTCTGAACAGTAAGTTTTGTCCTGCTACCCAAAACTATTTATGGACTTTATATATAACAAGCTTTAATATAGTTCTTGGACCTGGTTTCACAGAATAAGGCAGTTCATTTCATTTTAGTATTTATTTCCAAATAGTAGTAATTTAGTGAACATAGAGGGGAGTAAAACATTAAAAATGAATGTTCGGTTTGTTTGCATTTTATTTAATAGAAATCATAATTTGAAAACAAGCCAGTATACTTAAGAACTAAAATTTGTTGCCATAAAATAGATCAGTGTATAAATAGCATCATCAAAGATAGAAGAGCCTGAAGCAGTAGCCAGTTGTCATTGACTTGAAACCTGGAAAAGCATCAAGAATCTACCAGTGCTAATGCATACAATTTCAGCTACTACAATGATAAATATTCATGTGTCATTTATATATTATACCTTTTTCCAAAATATATTCAAGGCAGATGCATATTTAAGAGTGCTTCTAATTCTGAGACATTTTGTAAAAATCGTAGGCCAAGAAAGCTGATATAATGCAAAGTTTTGGATTCCGTCTGCACCCTTATATCTTTTTCTGACTTCCTAGCTACGAGTTACATATCCTATTGATTTGGAAAAAACTCATCAGATGAATCAATCAATATTAGTGGCTTAAAAGTAAATTACCCTCTTTCATGCATGTAATAAACATTTAACAGGGAGCAAACATATTTTTATTGATTCTATGAATGCAGGACTATAATAGCAAGTTAGTTTTGCATTTCTGGCTTAAGTTAGTTCCCTGATCAGAATTTTCTGAGCTTTTTTGTAAATATCTATTCATAAACCTAGAGATCTCTGGTGAAGTATTGTCTAGAAAGAAGCTTTAACTTGATACAGGCTTTTCTGGTCAGTAGAATGTACTTGAATTTAATCCTAAATTTATGAATTGAGTAGCACTTTAAATATATTCCCTCTTGCTGTTATTATTTTGTCTTGTTTTTGTTTAAGAACCATGTCATCAGCTTGGTTGAAATGAATATATTCTCAGTTCAACCCAAATAAACATTTACTAGAGCTATTTCTGTGTTAGCATGGGCAGACATTTTAAGGTCTTGGAAGGATATTTTCCACTTAGGGAGGGATGTTACTTTCCCTGGAGAAATTGTCTTCAAACCATGATATCTGTAAAAAGAAAAACAAGATTGTTTCCATAACTTCTAAAAGGTAACTTGTAAGAACAAGCTGACACAGTAAGTATATCTGTATCAGTTAAAAGAAAATGGATACTTAAGGTTTGGAAAAATTAAGATCTGTTTCATGTGTTAGGCTTAGCATGGTATGTTAACATAATTTTTTTCTTTTAAAGATTAAGAAATCCTCCCTTTGGACTTGTGGTATAAAATTTGTAGGGAAATTACTTCTGTTTATAATCACAGTATTTCTAGAAATGTGTCATATTAACTTGCTACTGAAGTTTGCTCTTTTTGGATAAAATTGGGCTTAACATAAATGGCCACTTCTTTATGAGACTCTACTTAGGGGCTTTCTGGTGTAAAAATTTTCCTTAAAGTATATTCTTTTATAACAATCCTTTTTTTCTAGAAAATTATTTATCAACTTGATGTTCATGTTTGCTATCTTAGGATAAGGTTTTGCTAATGGACATCAACTTGACCGTTACTTATTTAAGACCGATTGTGTAGAAGCACTGTGCTTAGTCCCATGTGGGGAACAGAGCTAGAAGAGATGTGGCTCCAGCCCTTCGAGCACGTCCTCTGCTCAGATGGGTATGTCATGGTTACCTGAGGTGTCAGAAGGTGTAGAACCGGGGAATCGGAAAAAAATTACAGAACTATAGAAAATTGAATTTCTTTTCTTTTGGAAATAAAAGGAGTAACAGATGAGTATAAATGTAGTTTAGTTAACTTAGATTATTATTGATACTTTAATCTTTTTTGTTTTGTTTTGTTGTCTTTCTTTCTTTATTAAGGTATTATTGATATACACCCTTATGAAGGCTTCACATGAAAAAACAATGTGGTTACTACATTTATGCATTTTATCAAGTCCCCACCCATACCCCTATGCAGTCACTGTCCATCAGTGTAGTAAGATGCCACAGAATCACTGTTTGCCTTCTCTGTGCTACACTGTTTTCCCCGTCATCTCCCACACCATGTGTACTAAACAAAATACCCCTTAATCCCCTACTCCCATCCTCTCCACCTGCCTTCCCACACCCCTCCTCTTTGGTAGCCACTAGTTCCTTGGAATCTCGGAGTCTGCTGCTATTTTGTTCCTTCAGTTTTGCTTCATTGTTATACTCCACAAATGAGGGAAATTATTTGGCCCTTGTCTTTCTCTGCCTGGCTTATTTCACTGAGCATAATATCCTCCAGCTCCATCCATGTGGTTGCAATGGTAGGATTTGTTTCTTTCTTATAGCTGAAGAGTATTCCATTGTGTATATGTACCACATTTTCTTTATCCATTCATCTGCTGATGGACACTTAGGTTGCTTCTGTTTCTTGGCTATTGTAAATAGTGCTGTGATAAACATAGGTATGCATATGTCTTTTTGAATCTGAGAAGTTGTATTCTTTGGGTAAATTCCAAGGAGTGGGATTCCCAGGTCAAATGGTATTTCTATTTTTAGTTTTTTGAGGAACGTCCATATTGCTTTCCACAATGATTGAACTAGCTTACATTCCACCAGCAGTGTAGGAGGGTTCCCCTTTCTCTGCATGCTCACCAGCATTTGTTGTTCTTAGTCTTTTCAATGCTGGCCATCCTTACTGGTGTGAGGTGATATCTCATTGTGGTTTTAATTTGCATTTCCCTGATGATTAGTGATATGGAGCATCTTCTAATGTGCCTGTTGGCCATCTGAATTTCTTCTTTGGAGAACTGTCTCCTCATATCCTCTGTCCATTTTTTAATTGGGTTATTTGCTTTTTGGGTGTTGAGGCGTGTAAGTTCTTTATATATTTTAGATGTTAACCCCTTGTCGGATATGTCATTTACAAATATATTCTCCTATACTGTAGGATGCCTTTTTGTTCTGTTGATGGTATCCTTTGCCATACAGAAGCTTTTTAGTTTGATGTAGTCCCATGAGTTCATTTTTGCTTTTGTTTCCCTTGCTTGAGGAGATGCGTTCAGGAAGAAGTTGCTCATGCTTATATTCAGGAGATTTTTGCCTATGTTGTCTTCTAAGAGCTTTATGGTATCATGACTTACATTCAGGTCCTTGATTCATTTTGAGTTTACTTTTGTGTATGGGGTTAAACAGTAATCCAGTTTCATTCTCTTGCATGTAGCTGTCCAGTTTTGCCAACACCAGCTGTTGAAGAGGCTCTCATTTCCCCATTGTATGTCCATGGCTCCTTTGTCATATATGAATTGACCATATATGGTTGGGTTTATGTCAGGGCTTCCTAGTCTGTTCCACTGGTGTATGGGTCTGTTCTTGTGCCAGTACCAAATTGTCTTGAGTACTCTGGCTTTGTAGTAGAGCTTGAAGTTGGGGAGCATAATCCCCCCAGCTTTATTCTTCCTTCTCAGGATTGCTTTGGGTATTCGGGGTCTTTTTTGGTTCTATATGAATTTTAGAATGATTTTCTCTAGTTCGTTGAAGAATGCTGTTGGTCTTTTGATAGGAATTTCATTGAATCTGTAGATTGCTTTAGGCAGGATGGCCATTTTGACAATATTAATTCTTCCTATCCATGAGCATGGGATGTGTTTCCATTTATTGGTATCTTCTTTAATTTCATGAGTATCTGGTAGTTTTCAGAGGATAGGTCTTTCACTTCCTTGGTTAGGTTTATTCCTTGGTATTTTATTCTTTTTGATGCAACTGTGAATGGAATTGTTTTCTTGATTTCTCTCTCAGCTAGTGTATTGTTAGTGTATAGGAATGCCACAGATTTCTGCGAATTAATTTTGTATCTTGCAACTTTGCTGAATTCTGATATTAGATCTAGTAGTTTTGGACTGGATTCTTAAGGTTTTTCATGTACAATATCATGTCATCTGCCAACAGGGAAAGTTTAACTTCTTCCTTGCCAATCTGGATGCCTTTTATTTCTTTGTGTTGTCTGATTGCCATGGCTAGGACCTCCAGTACTATGTTGAATAAAAGTGGGGAGAGTGGGCATCATTGTCTTGTTCCCGATCTTAAAGGAAAAGCTTTCAACTTCTCACTGTTAAATATAATGTTGGCTGTGGGTTTGTCATGTATGGCCTTTATTATGTTGAAGTACTTGCCCTCTATACCCATTTTGTTGAGAGTTTTTATCATGAATGGATGTTGAATTTTGTCAAATGCTTTTTCAGCATCTATGGAGATGATCATGTGGTTTTTCTCCTTCTCTTTGTTGATGTGGTGAATGGTGTTGATGGATTTTCGAATGTTGTACCATCTTTGCATCCCTGGAATAAATCCTGCTTCTTCATGATGGATGATCATTTTGATGTATTTCTGAATTCGGTTTGCTAATATTTTTTTTTAATATTTAATTTTGTGATTATTAATGTACAATTACATGAGCAATATTATGGTTACTAGACTCCCCCTATTATCAAATCCCCACCATATACCCCATTACAGACACTGTCCATCAGTGTAGTAAGATGCTATGGAATCACTACTTGTCTTCTCTGTGTTATACTGCCTTCCTTGTATGCCCCTCCCCACATTATGTGTACAAATCATAATGCCCCTTTTTCCCCCTTATCCCTCCCTTCCCACCCATCTTCCCCAGTTCCTTTCCCTTTGGTAACCGTTAGTCCAAGCTTGGGTTCTGTGAGTCTGCTACTGTTTTGTTCTTCAGTTTTTCTTTGTTCTTATACTCCACAGATGAGTGACATTTGATACTTGTCTTTCTCGGCCTGGCTTATTTCACTGAGCATAATACCCTCTAGCTCCATCCATGTTGTTGCAAATGGTAGGATTTGTTTCTTATGGCTGAATAATATTCCATTGTGTATATGTACCACATCTTCTTTATCCATTCATCTACCGATGGACACCTACATTGTTTCTATTTCTTGCCTATTGTAAATAGTGCTGCAATAAACATAGGGGTGCATATGTCTTTTTCAAACTGAGCTGCTGCATTCTTAGGGTAAATTCCTAGGAGTGGAATTCCTGAGTCAAATGGTATTTCTATTTTGAGTTTTTTGAGGAACCACCATACTGCTTTCAACAATGGATGAACTAATTTGCATTCCCACCAGCAATGTTGGAGGGTTCCCCTTTCTCCACATCCTTAGCAACATTTGTTGTTGTTTGTCTTTTGCATGGCGGCCATCCTAATAGGTGTGAGATGATATCTCATTATCCTTTTAATTTGCATTTCTCTGATGATTAGTGATGTGGAGCATCTTTTCATGTGACTGCTGGCCATCTGAATTTCTTCTTTTGAGAAGTTTCTGTCTAGCCCTCTCCCATTTTTTTAAAATTTATTTTCATATCATTAATCTATAATTACATGTGCAACATTATGGTTATTAAACTACCCACTTCATCAGGTCCCCCCCTCCAACCCCATTACAGTCACTGTCAATAAGTGTAGTGAGATGCTATAGAATCACTACTTGTCTTCTCTGAGTTGTACCGCCCACCCCCTTCCCCGCCAACATTATGTCTGCTAATCGTAATGCCCCTGTTTCCCCCTTGTCCCTCCCTTCCCACCCATCCTCCCCAGTCCCTTCCCATTTGGTAACTGTTAGTCCATTCTTGGGTTCTGTGAGTCTGCTACTGTTCTTTTTCTTTCAGTTCTTTTTTTCTTTGCTCATATGCTCCACATATGAATGAAATCATTTGATACTTGTCTTTTTTGGCTTGGCTTATTTCACTGAGCATAATACTCTCTAGCTCCATCCATGGTTTTTTTTTTTAATTATTTTTTTATTGAAGTGTAGTTAATATACAATATTATATTAGTTCCAAGTATACAACATAGAGATTTGACAGTTATCTACATTATTAAATGCTCACCCCAACTGGCGTAGTTACCATCTGTCAACACAGAATGATGTTACAGAACTATTGACTATCTTTTCCGTGCTGTACCTTCATCTCTGTGACTAATTTATATTCTTTTTTTTTATTGTGAAATGATTATCACAGTAAGTTTAGTTAACATCCTTCAACATACATAGTTACAAATTATTTTTTCTTGCGATGTGAACTTTTGAGGTTTTTTCTCTTAACAGCTTTTCAGTACACAAGACATTATTGCTCACCATGCAACAAACAAGTTCCAATACAGTGAACAAGCTCCCACAAGGTGAACAATGCAAGGAACATAGTGAAGAAGTTCTCACAAGGTGAACAATGCAAAGGCAGTCATATCAGAGAAACTTATTCAGTTACTGTAATCAAGTCAACTATGATTATTCATATGATTTTTATACTTAAATTATAAGTGAATCCCACATTTGCCCCTTTTTTGTTTTAATTGATGCAAATGCATATGCATATATTTGTAGAAGGTACCAGAATAATGATTAGCTGGTCTCGGCCTGTGACATAGCTTATCTATCACAGGCAATGTCTCTCTCATCTTGGGGGGTGAGGTTCTATGCCTCACCTCAGTTGGCCCCCACGTTGCTCACCTGAGGTCCCTTGTGACTGTGCCTATCTTAGGTTGTTCCTCCCATGAGGAATCTTACCCGTCTCTGGCAAACCAGCCATCTCCTGGGACCAAACAGGGAGATAAAATACAAAAGAGAGGACATCCAGCAGCTATAATTCTGGATAAAATCAATATATATGATTATTTTCTTGCAGCAAATGCAGGTGGGGAATCAGTATATGATTTCACAAAGTTATTTAAAAGGAATCACTTATTTCTTGAAGTTAATTCTTGAAAAGTAGCATATGCTTGTATTGGCTTTAAAAAACCAACAACTGCCTTCTGCACACACACTAGGAGAACAGGAATACAAATGCATAACAGTATTAGACCTACAATTATAGGCCATATCCAATGAAACAAAGAAAACCAATTTAACAATCCAGGCATTTGTGAAAACTTATCAATACCATGATGAATGTTGTCTATTTGATCTTGAATAGTATGCGAGAAATCAGACAAATTAAAACAACACATCCCTGGAAATTGTTCACATCCCATAGTTGTACAGCCCTCCCCATGCCCCCCCAACATTACATCTGCAATCATAATGCCCCTTTTTCCCTCTTATCCCTCCCTTCCCACCTATCTTCCCCAGTCCCTTTCCCTTTGGTAACTATTGGTCCGTTCTTGGGTTCTGTGAGTCTGCTGCTGTTTTGTTCCTTCAGTTTTTTTCTTTATTCTTATACTCCACATATGAGTGAAGTCATTTGATAATTGTCTTTTTCGGCTTGGCTTATTTCACTGAGCATAATACCCTCTAGCTCCATCCATGTTGTTGCAAATGGTAGGATTTGTTTTCTTCTTATGGCTGAATAATATTCCATTGTGTATATGTACCACATCTTCTTTATCCATTCATCTACTGATGGACACTTAGGTTGCTTCCATTTCTTGGCTATTGTAAATAGTGCTGCAATAAACATAGGGGTGCATCTGTCCTTTTCAAATTGGGCTGCTGCATTCTTAGGGTAAATTCCTAGGAGTGGAATTCCTGGGTCAAATGGTATTTCTATTTTGAGTTTTTTGAGGAACCTCCATACTGCTTTCCACAATGGTTGAACTAATTTGCATTCCCACCAGCAGTGTAGGAGGGTTCCCTTTTCTCCACATCCTCGCCAACATTTGTTGTTGTTTGTGTTTTGGATGTTGGCCATCCTCACTGGTGTGAGGTGATATCTCATTGTGGTTTTAATCTGCATTTCTCTGATGATTAGCGATGTGGAGCATCTTCTCATGTGCCTGTTGGCCATCTGAATTTCTTCTTTGGAGAAGTGTCTATTCATGTCCTCTGCCCATTTCTTAATTGGATTATTTGCTTTTTGTTTGTTGAGGTGTGTGAGTTCTTTATATATTTTGGATGTCAACCCCTTATCGGATATATCATTTATGAATATTTTCTCCCATACTGTAGGATGTCTTGTTGTTCTACTGATGGTGGCCTTTGCTGTACAGAAGCTTTTCAGCTTGATATAGTCCCACTTGTTCATTTTTGCTTTTGTTTCCCTTGCCCGGGGAGATATGTTCATGAAGAAGTTGCTCATGTTTATTTCCAATAGATTTTTGCCTATGTTTTTTCCTAAGAGTTTTCTGGTTTCATGACTTACACTCAGGTCTTTGATCCATTTTGAGTTTACTTTTGTGATTGGGGTTAGACAGTAATCCAGTTTCATTCTCTTACATGTAGCTGTCCATTTTTGCCAACAGCAGCTACTGAGGAGTCTGTCATCTTCCCATTGTATATCCATGGCTCCTTTATCATATATTAATTGACCATATATGCTTGGGTTAATGTTTGGATTTTCTATTCTGTTCCACTGGTCTGTGGTTCTGCGCTTGTGCCAATACCATATTGTCTTGATTATTGTAGCTTTGTAGTAGAGCTTGAACTCTGGGAGCGTAACTCCCACTGTTTTATTCCTCCTTCTCAGGATTGCTTTGGCTATTTGGGATCTTTTGTGTTTCCATATGAATTTTAGAACTGTTTGTTCCAATTCATTGATGAATGCTGTTGGTATTTTGATAAGGATTGCATTAAATCTGTAGATTGCTTTAGGTGGTATAGCCATTTTGACAATATTTATTCTTCCTAGCCAAGAGCATGGGATGAATTTCCATTTATTAGTGCCCTCTTTAATTTCTATTAAGAATGTCTTGTAGTTTTCAGGGTATAAGTCTTTCGCTTCCTTCGTTAGGTTTATTCCTAGGTATTTTATTCTTTTTCATGCAATTGTGAATGGAGTCGTTTTCTGATTTCTCTTTCTTTTAGCTCATTGTTAGTGTATAGGAAAGCAACAGATTTCTGTGTGTTAATTTTGTATCCTGCAGCTCTGCTGAATTCATACACTAGTTCTAGTAGTTTGGGAGTGGAGTCTTTAGGGTTTTTTATGTACAATATCATGTAATCTGCAAATAGTGAGAATTTGACTTCTTTTTTACCAATCTGGATGCCTTGTATTCCTTTGTTTTGTCTGATTGCCGTGGCTAGGACCTCCAGTACTATGTTGAATAACAGTGGAGAGAGAGGGCATCCCTGTCTTATTCCTGATCTTAGATGAAAAGCTTTCAGTTTCTCGCTGTTAAGTATGATGCTAGCTGTGGGTTTGTCATATATGGCCTTTATGATGTTGAGGTATTTGCCCTCTATACCTATTTTGTTTAGAGTTTTTATCATGAATGGATGTTGAATTTTGTCAAATGCTTTTTCAGCCTCTATGGAGATGATCATGTGGTTTTTGTTCTTCTTTTTGTTAATGTGGTGGATTTGTTGATGGATTTTCGAATGTTGTACCATCCTTTAATCCCTGAGATGAATCCCACTTGATCCTGGTGTATGATCCTCTTGATGTATTTCTCAATTCAGTTTGCTGATTTTTTGTTGAGTATTTTTGCATCTATGTTCATCAGGGATATTGGTCTGTAATTTTCTTTTTTGGTGAGGTCTTTGCCTGGTTTTGGTATTAGAGTGATGCTGGCTTCATAGAATGAGTTTGGAAGTATTCCCTCCTCTTCTATTTTTTGGAAAACTTTGAGGATGGGTATTATTTCTTCTCTATATGTCTGGTAGAATTCAGAGGTGAATCCATCTGGCCCAGGATTTTTGTTCTTGGGTAGTTTTTTGATTACCAATTCAATTTCATTGCTGGTGATTGGTCTGTTTAGCTTTTCTGTTTCTTGCTTGGTCAGTCTTGGAAGGTTGTATTTTTCTAATAAGTTGTCCATTTCTTCTAGGTTTTCCAGCTTGTTAGCATATAGATTCTCATAATATTCTCTTATAATTCTTTGTATTTCTGTGGGGTCCGTCATAATTTTTCCTTTCTCACTTCTGATTCTGTTTATGTGTATAGATTCTCTTTTTCTCTTAATAAGTCTGGCTAGGGATTTATCCATTTTGTTTATTTTTTCAAAGATTCAGCTCTTGGTTTCATTGATTTTTTTCTATTGTTTTATTCTTCTCAATTTTATTTACTTCTTCTCTGATCTTTGTTATGTACCTTTTTCTACTGACTTTGGGCCTCATTTGTTTTTCCTTTTCTATTTTCATTAGTTGTGAGTTTAGACTGTTCATTTGGGATTGTTCTTCTTTCTGAGGTGGCCTGTATTGCAATATATTTCCCTCTTAGCATGGCTTTTGCTGCATTCCACAGAATATGTGGTGTTGAATTATTGTTGTCATTTGTCGCCATGTATTGCTTGATCTCTGTTTTTATTTGGTCATTGATCTATTGGTTATTTAGGAGCATGCTGTGATGGCTCCATGTGGTTGTGGGATATTTCATTTTCTCTGCTTAATTTATTTCTTGTTTCATACCTTTGTGGTCTGAGAAACTGGTTGGTACAATTTCAATCTTACTGAATTTGCTGAGGCTCTTTTTGTGGCCCTGTATATGATCTGTTTTTGGAAGTGTTCATGTGCAGTGGAGAAGAATGTGTATTCTGCTGCTTTTGGGTGTAGACTTCTGCAGATGTCTGTTAGGTCCTTCTGTTCTAATGTGTTGTTCAATGCCTCTGTCTCCTTACTTATTTTCTGTCTGGTTGATCTGTCCTTTGGAGTGAGTGGAGTGTTGAAGTCTCCTAGAATGAATGCACTGCATTCTATTTCTCCTTTTAATTCTGTTAGTATTGGTTTCACATATATAGGTGCTCCTTTTGTGTGTACAGACATATTTATAATGGTTATATCATCTTGTTGGATTGACCCTTTTATCATTATGTAATGTCCTTCTTTGTCTCTTGTGACTTTCTTTGTTTTGAAGTCTATTTTGTGTGATCCAAGTACTGCAACTCCTGCTTTTTTCTCCCTATTAGTTGCATGCAATATCATTTTCCATCCCTTCACTTTTAGTCTGGGTATGTATGTCTTTGGGTTTAAAGTGAGTGTCTTGTAGGCAGCATATAGTTGGGTCTTGTTTTTTATCCATTCAGTGACTCTATGTCTTTTGATTGGTGCATTCAGTCCATTTACATTTAGGTTGGTTATTGATAGGTATGTATTTATTGCCATTGCAGGCTTTAGATTCGTGGTTGCCAAAGGTTCAAGGTTATCTTCCTTACTATCTAAGAGTCAAACTTATCTCAGTTAATATGCTATTACAAACACAATCTAAATGTTTTTTTTACTTCCTCCTCCATTCTTTATATATTAGGTATTATATTCTGTACTCTTTGTTTATCCCTTAATTGACTTTGGCTATAGTTATTTTAATTTTTGCATTTGCTTAGTAATTAGCTGTTCTACTTTCTTTACTGTGGTTTTATTACCTCTTGTGCCAGCTTTTCAACCTTAGGAACACTTCAATCTATATCAGTCCCTCCAAAATACACTGTAGAGATGGTTTGTGGGAGGTAAATTCTCTCAGCTTTTGCTTATCTAGAAATTGTTTAATCCCTCCTTCAAATTTAAATGATAATCTTGCTGGATAAAGTATTCTTTGTTCAAGGCCCTTCTGCTTCATTGCATTAAATACATCATGCTGCTCCCTTCTTGCTTGTAAGGTTTCTGCTGTGAAGTCTGCTGATAGCCTGATGGGCTTTCCTTTGTATGTGATCTTATTTCTCTCTCTGGCTGCTTTTAATAGTCTATTCCTATCCTTTATCTTTGCCATTTTAATTACTATATGTCTTGATGTTGTGTTCCTTGGGTCCCTTGTGTTGGGAGATCTGTGCATCTCCGTGGCCAGAGAGACTGTCTCCTTCCCCAGATTGGGGAAGTTTTCAGCAATTACCTCCTCAAAGACACTTTCTATCCCTTTTTCTCTCTCTTCTTCTTCTGGGCCTCCTATAATGTGAATATTGTTCCGTTTGGATTGGTCACACAGTTCTCTCAGTATTCTTTCATTCTTAGAGATCCTTTTTTCTCTCTGTGCCTCAGCTTCTTTGTATTCCTCTTCTCTAGTTTCTATTTCATTTATTGTCTCCTCCACTGTATCCAGTCTGCTTTTGATACCCTCCGTTGTGCTCTTCAATGATTGGATCTCTGTCCGGAATTCATTCCTGAGTTCTTGAATATCTTTCCTTACCTCTGTGAGCATGTTAATGATTTTTATTTTGAGCTCCCTTTCAGGAAGAGTCATGAGGTTGATGTCATTTAAATCTTTCTCCGGAGTGGTATTAATAATTTACTCTGAACCAGGTTCCTTTGTTGTTCGTATTTGTATATGGTGCCCTCTAGTGTCCAGAAGCTCTACTCCCTGGAGCTGCTCAGCCCCTGAAGCATTGTTGATGGTCGTAGGGGAGTGGTATTTGTGCCTGAGGGAAGGAAAGAGCTGTTTCCTGCTACCCAGCTGCTATGCATGTCTCCACTGCCTGTACCAGTGGGCCGAGCACACAGGTATAAGCCTCTCTGTTTTGCATTTGTAGTTGCTGTAGACGGGCTTCCCTCTGGCTGGTCTAACACCATGGTAGGGTTTGCAAGTTTGCAAGCCAGGTGGGGCTGGCCAGGGGAAAGGCACAGTAGGCTATGTAGCTCAGAGGGGGTTCTTGGAGCTGTGTAGCCAACCAGGGAGCTGGAGCACCTCTAGATCGTCTAAGGAGGAAGATTTCTTTTTCCTCCTTAAATATGTGAGTCTATATGGCAAAGCTCCCAACCTGCTGGGCAGAGTGCACCCGGACAATTTTGTCTACCTATCCTCTGTACTGAGCAGAAAGCTCTGTGCAATCTTTGCCCCTTTTGCAGCCGTCTTCCTGAGGGCTTCCTTGTTTGGAAGTCTCTCAGACTCCCCGCCTCTTTTTTGTCCCGGAGCAGCTGGATATGGATCCCTGCTTTCCACAGTGGCTGGAATCTCAATCTGTCCAGGAATTCTGCCTGTCTTTGCTTTCCAACCCCGTAATCACGAGAGTATCATGCAAGCACCATGAAATGTAGGTTTATGCTCCCAGAGCAGGTCCCTGGAGTTAGGTATTCAGCCGTTCCAGGCCTCCACTCCCTCCCTGCTCTGTTTCTCTTCCTCTCCCTGGACAGCTAGGTTGGAGGAAGGGCTTGCATCCCACCGGGCCACAGCTTTGGTATGTTACCCTTTTCCATGAGGTTTATTCTTTTCTCCCAAGTGTATGCACTCTGGCGCAGTCCTCTTCACTGTTGCTCTTTCACGATTAATTGTATTAATTATATTTTCATATTATATGTGGTTTTAGAAAGAAGCCTGTTTCTCACGTCTCACGCCGTCATCTTTAATCCCAATGCTTTAATCTTAATTATATACTAATTTATATGTGCTTTTCCTGAGTTTTTTAAATGGAAGTTTTCAAAATGTGGGCAACCTTTCTCATTTAAAATTAAGTTTCTAAAGAGTAGTATTGAATGTAAGAAAGTCCATTTTATTCAGAAATTACCAGTATTGAAGCCTTTTGTTGACATTCTTTTTTGTTTTCACTGACATGTGTTTCTTGATTTCAAGCCTATGATAAAGGGATGACTTAATTATATTAAGTTCACATACCCTTTATGTTCTTAGTTATTCAACTATATGGAACAGCACTGTCCAGTAGAACTGCTGCGATGATGGAAGTGTAGCTATTGAGCACTTAAAATGTGGCTATTGCTGAGGAATTAAATTTCTATTTAATTTTAATTAATTTAACTTAAAATCGAAATAGCCCTATATGGCTAGTAGCTAGCACATTAGATAGTACAGATATAGACAGTTTAGTATAAGTGTTTATAGTAGTAGCTGTCATAGTAACAGCTAGTCCTGTTATTAACAACTAGCAGCCAAGTTTGTCCTTCATCCAGTGCTCACTAAGGGTCACCTATTGCTCTAAGCATTCTATACATTTAGTCCTCACAGGAACCCGATAAGGTTTTTGCTCTTATCTCTATTTTATTGATGAAAAAACTGCAGCCTAATAAGATTAAGTGATTTTTACTTAAGGTCATTTAAATAGTAAGTGGCAGAGCTGGGATTTTTATCAAGAAATCTGGCTTCAATTTTGTCCTATAAACTACAGACAGACCTTGCTGTGCATGATTTTGATATGCATGAATTTCAGTTACCACAGTTTAGTTAACTACACCTGTTCTCCAGCAACATGGTTCAGATTTCAGCTACCATGGTGTATATTCGCCATAATTATATGAAATATAAACTTGGTTGTTAGTTCTTCCACAGATCACTCCGTAAATAACAGATGTGCAAGATTATCAGTGACCGACTTCACCTAACTTCAGATTTTTGGTGACTGGTGACCACACACGTGCTATCAGTTCACACACAGAAAACAAAGTGTGTGTGTAGTTATGTGGCCTCCTTGTTTCCCAGATATAAACTCACATGGCATTTTTACAGAAATGGATAATCAAAAGAGGACTGGCCCGCAATGAGAGTGAATCTAAAACAAAAGGTAATGACAATATAAATAAAACTGAAATCTAACATGCCTGGAGTTACAGAAGAAGAGGCTGACAGAGGGGTTGTGGCCAGTGACACTGCCCAGGACTCAAGCCCTGCAGCCAGAGGAACTCGTGAAGGGGACATGCCAGTGGAGATGAGGGGAGCGTGCAGGAGAGGATGAAGGTGTCCTAGTTTAAAGGGACACTGAGAGATCAGTGCAAAGGTAAACTTAGAAAGGAGTATGAAAATTCGACAAAGCATAGAAAAGATGCTCAATATGTATTGTGAATTTTACAGTGAAAAAAGAAGACAAGCAATCTTGATAGTTGTCTTTTATAAAGAAGTAGAACACTTGAATTTTCAGTGTTTCTAATGTTTTAAAGTGTACTAAACAAATACTACTTTTGTCTTTCATAAAGAAATAGAACACTTGAATTTTTAATGTTTCTGCTGCTTTATAGTGTACTAAAATATTATTTTTACTTTTGTAAAAATTTTCTTATTCATTTATAACCAACAGTGAGTTTTTAATGTTGCAGTAAACATTTTTAAGTTACAGAACAACTGTTCTTGTCCCGTTGATTATTAAGATTGTGTGGTTGGTTGGCTTCAGCTGGCACAGTTGGTCATTTATGTCATCCTGCACTCAGGGCAAAGCAAGGCTTGTACTGTATTGTACCACTTTTCTAAGTAGAAGGCACTGACTCAGAGGTTGGTTTTTGTCCTGGCTCTGTGACCATTTAATGAGCTATGTGTATGTTACTTCTATCTCAGGTATATGAAGGTAAGACTTGCGCTTTCCTTATAAGTTTGTAATCTAATGGAAAATACAGACAGTTAGGCAGGTGACCAAATTGTGGCATGAAACTGCTGTGCCATGGTAATCCCAGGGTGCACTTAGAGCCTTCACAAGGACACCTTGTGGAAAAGTGGAGTGGAGAGAATATCAGGGGCAGGGCTCAAGAGCCTCCACAGAGGAATAGGAAGTAGCCCAGCAAACAGGTTGGCAGGAGGCAGGTAAGTGGATACATGTGGGTCCCAGGCAGGGCAGCAGCCTGAGGAGGAAGGCACTGACTGCAGAGAGGAGGCAGGCTGCAGTCCTGGAACCAGGATCCAGGACCTAGCATGGCTAGCGTGCAGCAGTGAGGGGAGGCTGCATGACATGCTGTCTGTGCAGTATGTGGAACTGGTCTCAATCCTGAAGATTCTTGGTGAGTCAATGAGGGATTTTAAATAAGGGAATGATATTATGGACTCAGACTTGTTAAAGAACATTCTGCCATGTGTACAGAGAGTGGATTAGAAGGGAGCTAGGCCAGGGGCAGGGAGAGAAACTGGAAGCTTACAGTTGTAATGCAGGAGTAAAAGGTGCGGGGCAGCCTGCAGAGGGGGCAGCAGGTGAGGGGTGTAAAGGAGATGACAAAGGCGGTGTTTGGTCACTGGTTTGATGTGGGAAGGAAGAAAAAGGAAGTAGTAAATAGTGACTTTCAGATTTCTGGCCACAGTGGAGGAAGAACGAACAGGTTTGGGGCCTGAGGAGAAGAATAAATTCAGTTCTTGTTATGTAACATGAATTTAAGATTCAGGCCCATGAGTGGGTCATGCCCATGAATATCTTCCTAGTTCTCACCATTTGCTCGCTGTGTCACATTGAGCAAGCTGTGTTTCTGTTGCCTGCACTATAGAATGGGGATAAAAATAGTGCCTGTCTTATGGGACATGGCAAGTTTAAGTGAACTTAGTGTTGATACACACTTTTAGAAGAATTTAGAGGAATTAATATTAAGTTTTTAGAATAGCACCTAGCATAGAGTAAGTAGTCAATGTTGTATGTCTAGTATGCCTTAATGCCACCCACAAAGGCTTCCCAAAACTACTTTTAGGGACCCATGGACACTAAAATGTTTTTTCTCTCTTCATGGCATCTTCTTTCTCTTCATTCCCCTTCCTCAACTCTTCCCAAAGGCATGTAAACTGAGGGTCTGAGAGGAATCTTTTCTCCTCCATCTTCCATGACAAAGCCTGACCAGCCATTAGCCTAGACTTGGTGTCCTAGTCCTTTGGCCCGAGCCGTAAAGCTGATGTTCTCCTGGTTATTGCCCTCCTCAGCCCTGCTGTCAGGATTCATCCAAAGGGAAAATCCTCAGTGCTGCTGGTAGGGACGATGTTGCTTTCATAGGATGATACTGGGATATCATAAGAAGTGCTTTCATGGGAGCCCCTTAAAACAGAGAGGGCTAACTGAATTGTCTCCCCTAAGAAAACAATTTATTTTGGGGATCGCTTAGAATCAAGAACTTTAATAGGTAAATTTATTTTAAGAATTATTATGTCTAGTGAAAATACAAATAATGCTTAAGTCTTAAGCTAACAGACACATCTTGAGATATAGATTTGGGAGTCAGTCACCAAAAGAGAATTAACAAAAAAGTCATGGAATTAACAGAATTGATGATTTCACCCAAGTACTATGTGTGAAATTAAAAGAAGGTCAAGGATTTGAAACACTGAGGAATATCAGTAAGAGTCAAGTTTGTGAATAGGAGCTGACTTTTACTCAATGGTATGCTGGTAAATGTTTAACAACTAACATTACCCCCCTCCCCCCAAAAAAGAGAGAAAAAGAAAACTAACCCTAATATTAGCGTTTCTGTAACTTTTCCCATTGTGGTTGATTTCAAGCTACCAACCTGACAATACTGAGCAGAGTTCAGAAGAGGGAATAGTTCACTCTTGGAGGCGGCATGAGCTGACTTCTATCATTTTCTTGTCCCCCAGGTCTCAGTTCTGTGCACTTTAGGTGGTGCTGTAGAACTCCAGTGTCAGGCATGGCTTAGGAAGCAAGCCTTGGTTATTGGTAGTGATTTAGTTATGTAATAATCATTATGTTATAGATGGCAGCCGATCTAGTCATTTTCTGGGATCTGTTAAGAGAAACCAAGACACATATAACAGATTGTTACGTCTCTTGGTGGTCATACTGTTACTATGAATTTAAGTGTACATTTAAAAATTACCTTAAATTTCCAGATCCTTTAATATTTCCTTTCCTAATTTCATTCAACTTGCCTATTCCTGGTATAAGT
Source organism: Smutsia gigantea (assembly GCA_032199065.1). Lineage (NCBI taxonomy): Eukaryota > Metazoa > Chordata > Mammalia > Pholidota > Manidae > Smutsia > Smutsia gigantea. Next base: position 245,417 of record JAVSCE010021572.1, on the reverse strand, counting down.
TGTGTTAGGGTATTTGTAGAGGGTGGAAGGCATTCTTCCCATTCCCCCAACTCATGTCAAGCAGAGAGCATAGGTTAAAAATCCCTTCTGTGTTATATTGTCTCAAGTGTCAGTACCATAAGAAGGGCCAATAAGATCACTTTGAAATAAGAGAAAGAATAATGTTTATTCTGAATAAACATGCTTGAAATTATAAAGTACCATTAGAATTACATAACTAGTTTTTCTACATGGCAGGAGTTCCTGACACAAATTTTTTTTTTCATTCTATGGGAAATAAGATCAGTAAGCAAGTGTGAGTTTGATTAGTGTGTAGTGCCACAGTGACTTTTCTTTCCACCTTCCCCCCAGCTTTATTTTATAATTGACTTATAATATTGTGTAAATATAAGGTGCACAGCATGTTGATTTGGTGCACTTACATATTGCAATGTGATTACTACCTTAGCATTAGCTTGCACCCCAACAGGTCGCATAATTCCATTCTTTTTTGTGGTGAGAACATTTGACATTGGCTCTTTTAGCTACTTTTAAGTATATAATACAGTATTGTTAACTATATTGACAATACTGTGTATTAGATCCCCAGAACTTATTCATCTTATAACTGGAAGGTTGTGCCCTTCAATCAGCTTCTCCCAATTTCCCCCACTCCCCCACCCTTGGTAACCACCTTCCTTCTCTCTGTTGGTATGAGTTCACCTTTTTTAGTTTCTACATGTAAGTGATGCCATGCAATATCTGTCTTGCCCTCAAGGTCCATGTTGTCCCATCTTACACTGAGGACAATTTTATCGCTCTGGTGGCCCAGCTGCTACTGGCAGCTGTGGTGTCATTACATACAGCAGCATTACTGTTAGTGGTCAAGCTGCTCTATGGCTGAGATAATGACAGTCACTGTCCATTGAGCTGGTGTTGAGATAGTCTCCTGGTGTGGAGAAAGGATCACCTTTCAAGTTTAGGCTTGCCCAGGGCTGGTAGATATAATCCCAAGATTTGTTCTGCAACCCATAAGGCCAGAGTCATGGTTTGCACGACCAAGTAGTTCAATTAGATTTGTTCTGTGGGTTACACACTGGATTTTCAACCCTGCCAGCTGCCTTAAAATTGAGTGTTCTCCGTGTGAGAAGGTGAAGTGAGGATGTGGATGGATTGGAGTACAGGGAGATTGTGCTTGGGAGAGTTGGTGGGTAAGTGACTGACTGGTGGCTTACCTGTGGAATCACTTCATGTGTGAACAATACTACTGTTTGGTAGTTTCGTTTTCTTGTTGGTAGTTGGTATACCTAGAGAATAGGGACATTAAATGCATTTTGTGAGCTACTGGTGATTTTTATCTATTTGTATAAATCTTGGTCTCATAGGTCTCATTTATTAGTGGATATAGTCAGCCAGTGGTCAAAGAGTTATAAACTCCCCAACTTTATTATGAGTGCAATAAAATGCATAACAAAAAATAATTTATGGACAGAAGTTATCTATAAATTAAGATTATAATTTCATAATTTATAACTTCTCTGTGCATTAAAAATATCCATCCATACATACATTACTGTATAAATAAATTATAATTTCACAATTTATAGTCTCTGCCTATAATTTTTTCTTTATAAAAATGTTTATATATTTTTTAGTTATAAGTAGATTTTTTTACCTGTACTTATTTACATATTTACTAGAGAAGTTAAAATTCTTAGTTGGTATTTTTTGTTACCTTTAAAATAAGCTGAGAAAAATCTAATTTTGACTTTTATCATTTTTCCCCCAAATCCTTCATTGTTCAGAAAAAAAAGTGCTTGGTATTTAATTAACATCCACTTCTCACAACTTTAAAAATATTCAGTCCCTTTCATGTGTCTATTCATTTGTGAAGACTCAGTTCATGAAGCTTATATATATTAAACACATACTTAATAATAATTTTCTTAGAAGAAAAAAAGTGTTAATCCTAATCATATTTCAAATACTCATTTAGCCACCATTATGTGGTTTGGTGACATGAAGGGAGTATATTTTTTCTCATGTCACAGTAGAAATTTAGTGTTCTACATTAAAGAACATAGTGAGAAGATCTGGCTTAACAAAACAAAGTTTTTGTATCAGGCTTTTAAAATTTCAACAGAATTTAAACATTATTTAGATAAAACAATTATGTTACAAAGACGACTTTTAACACAATCAGGCCACCCACAGTGTGGACTAGAGAAAATGGCATGCAAGCCACCCAGTGAGACTGAGGTAATTTTTTCATCTTTGCTTAAAGTATAGTCACTAGACCAGATAATGTAGGAACTTTTTATGAGCAGCGATCAAACAGCCAAAAACAGTTTATCCTTTCTCTCCCCTTTCCTTGTGGCTAATTAAAAATCACAACTTGAAAAAGTTGAACTGTTTTTGTACACAGTTAATTTTGCTTTAGAAAAGGCAATTATTTTCATTACAGTGGTTTGTATAGTTTGAAATCTTTAGGTTAAAAGTGTATACACACACACATATAAAATGTCTAGTTTGTGTATAGTTCTATAAGAATGATCTGATTTAAGAAATATTCATTAATGTTGTTCAACTTTGTCATTTTAAATTGCTTATGTAATATTTTGTGCATCCTACATAGAGATAATTTTACCAAGAAACAGCATTAGTTCTAAAATACTTCTTTTGAATCACTTTTCTGAGAAGTATTTCCTTGTTTTATTTATTAACATATATATAGATACTGAATCCAGGAAATTTAATGTATTTGCATGTACTACTTATGTGTATATGTGTTTTAACCTATTGTCTGAATTAATGACATAATCTAAGGGCCCATAATTGCTACAAAATTTAAAAGAGAGCTAAAATAAGTATGTTTACATTAGAAAATTTACTTGGGCCTGGTAAATATGGCTGTTTTTAATTGGATATTCTCAACATATGAAAAGACTTATTAGGCAAAATGGAAATTGTATTTTAGCAAACCATGAAAGATCTCCATGTATCTAACTTTTAAAATAGTCTGTTGAATTTTAATGTAAAGCTATGATAGCAATTTAAAATTTTGTTTCTTTTGCCTAGTTTCACAATTTCTGATTAAAATCAGTTTTGATCTAAGTTTCTTTTTGTCCTTTTAAAATAGGAGCGAGTAATACTGCGGACACATTATTTCAAGAAGTATTAGGTCGAAAGGACAAGGCAGATTCCACTAGAAATGCACTCAACGTGCTTCAGCGATTTAAGTTTCTTTTCAACCTTCCTCTGAATATTGAAAGGAATATTCAAAAGGTAAAGTAAGTATTTATGTGCCTATGGTTATAGGAGTCATAAATTTTAAGAGTTAAAAGATGTTTTTTATCTTAATCAAATGTCTTTATTATACTTTACTGACAGTCTCCAAAATGTTTCTTTATTTTAAAGGGTGATTATGATGTGGTTATTAATGATTATGAAAAGGCCAAGTCACTTTTTGGGAAAACAGAGGTGCAAGTTTTCAAGAAATGTAAGATTTGTTTATTACTTTTAGATCTTCTACTGTCCTTTTACGGGAAGAACGTGGAATGTGTTCTGCAAAGAATACTACATGCATTTTAGTTTTTGTTTATATGGTGCTCTTTTTAAAATGTAAAACAATTACTTCAAAAATAACGTTATGGCTTTTCTTACTAAGATGTAGTGAAAATGAACAACCATAACGATAGGATAGATTAGTCTTGGACATACTTTGCTACTTGTTAACATTATGCTACTAAAATATGCTTTTTACTGGAAAGAATCAATTACAGATATTTTATAGAGATGGAAACCTACATTTTAATCTTCCCTCTTCAGAAAGACCAATATATTTATGAATTCTAACCCTACTACAAAGTAAACTAAGCAACTTTTGAAATTATCTCTCATGCCAGTTACAGAAAATAAGAAGAGCCTAAGTTGCCCTATGATAATGGTTTATCACCTAGGAGAAATATCCCATGGCTTTATTAAATTTGTAAATGAAATTCATAAGGACTCAGAAAACTTAATTTTATTTTTTTATTGTGATAAATTTGCATGCAATGAAATGTACAGATCTTATATGTGATAGGTCAGTGAGTTTGACAAATGCATACACCCCTGTAACCCACACCTTAGATAAAGAGTTTTTATCACTCCAGAAAGTTCCCTGTGCCTTTTTTCAGTCAGCCCCTCTACCCTCAAGGCAACTACTGTTCTGCCTTCTATAATTTGATTTTCAGTTTCCATTTTGTAAATCTTACGTATTCTTTCCTTTTTTGATAGATTATGCTGAAGTAGAAACACGGATTGGAGCTTTACGAGAATTACTTCTGGATAAATTGCTTGAGACACCATCAACCTTACATGACCAAAAACGTTATATAAGGTAAACCTTCTTGCAAGAAGTTTGACACATCACATATATTGTACTGAATACATCGTCTAACTCTTCCGCTTATTTGGCAGAAATGAGGATAGTGATGAAATGCAGAATTTTAGGTACAACTGTTATTTGACTTCAAAATTCTTTTGATAAGGAATAAATTGGACAGTATTCAGTTTTTAAGGCCAAGAAAAATCCTACCCATGTGGGGCAAAGAAAAGTAGCCTCATTGCTTTGTCACTCCTTCCTCCTGCCCAGATATCTAACCTCATGGGATGGGGTGGCTGATGCACCTTGGGGGCAGCACCCACAGGCCACAAGGCAGGGTCTTCCTGTATGGTTTAGAGAACAATACTGTCACACATGGGGTGGGAAATTCATGCCACAAGAGTAGGCCATGGCTCAACAGTAGAGAAAATTCTGGAAGGGAAGTGGGAATACTTTTAAAAAATAGCAGTACTTTTAAAAGTGATGGACATCCCAGGGTATGACAGGAAGCAGTGTGGGAACTAGTGTATTGGGAACTAGCTGTTCACTTTGGGTGGCCGACTTGAGTTCTCTTTCTCAGTTTTTTCACCTGTGAAATGACATAACACCACAATCTACATCTCAGGGTAGTTGCAAAGATAATCAAGAAAATAGTTAAGGATTGATATAACTCTTGGCACATAATAAGTAGTCAATAAATTACATACGTATATACTGTGTATATCAGGTTTAGAAACTATTAAAGCATATGAATTATAAGCTTTTTATATTTACGATTTAAAAATACTATTTTCTGCTGGCATATTTTGAATGTGGCCTTTCTCCTCAGAGTAGGCTGTTATTTTCCAAATTTAATGCCTTCCAAATAGTGAATCTGTGGCATCTTACTACACTGAAGGACAGTGACAGCATTGGGGTATGGGTGGGGACTTGATAATATGGGTAAATGTAGTAACCACATTGTTTTTTCATGTGAAACCTTCATAAGAGTGTATATCAATAATACCTTAATAAAAAATTTTAAAAACTTTAATGCCTTCCTTCCCCCTTTAATTAGTGAGGTTTATTGAATAGTTATAAAGTAATGATAGACTACATATATTTATGCATTTGGCTGTCATCACCCTGTGACCATTGAACATAATTTCCAGGAATTGAAAGAGGGCCTGGCCTACAGCTGCCATGCTTAACAGTTGTGGAGGGGATGATGACCTACACTCAGACCTGTGTTCCTAGTGATGCAGGAGCACAGAAGGAGTCTGAGCTGCTGTCCTTGTCAGCACTCGTGTTACCAAAGAGGAAAGGGAGAGGAGACTTTAGCAAGGGGTGGAGAACAGTAAAATTGATTGCTGCCCCTACCAAGGCTCACCTGCAAGGCTCCCAGGCCTTGTGCCAGATGTGCTATGTATATTGTTTCTAATTCTCACAGTTGCAGTGCAGGGACTTGTGTGTTATACCCGTTTTACGGGTGAGGAAACAGCCTCAGACTTGCTGGCTTGGTCAGTGCACACAGCTAGGAGGAAGACTCCTGTTTGTCTGGTTTTAAAGCCTATCTTTGCTTTCCTCTAAGCTGCCTCCATAGGAAAGAATGTATTTGGGGGATTTTTCTGGCTTGTAGAATCATAGAAATTTAAAGCTGTAAACAAACTCCATGTTAGTTATCCAACTGCTTCTTTCTTTCTTTTTTTTTTAACATATAAAAAAACAGAATTCTAGGGAGGGTAGTCACCTTGTCCAGAATACACAGCTGGTTAGCGTCTTGCTGTTTGTGTTCTGCTATGCTGCTTTGCTAATTGTGTTTTGCATTTATTTAGCTGTTTATAGTTATCCTATTAAATTTGCTGATAGTAATATGTTAAACCTTATTGAGAGTATGATTTCTTTATGTAGTGAATTACCATTTATACAGATAACTAATGTGTAGTTCTTATGAGTAGTTAACCTACTGGGTATCATTTAAAAGATGATAGATGTTAAAAAAGATTCTTTTAAGTGGCATATTTAAATGTTTTTGTCTTGTCATTTTAAAGTGAAAAGAACAAGAATGTCAAGTAGTTTATGAGTTTTGTAATCATTTTATTTGCAATGTTTTCAGAAGACACTGAGCAATTTTGCTATCCTTAAATTGAGTTTTTATTTATTAATAAATAGGAAAAGTAACATCACAACCAGGTCAAATATCTGTTGGACTTTGAAATCTATGATAGGTACTGTGAACACCAAGTGGAGATAGAGATGGCTTTATTACCAACAAAGATACATCTCTCTTCATTCTCTCACATAAAAAGTTATGCATGGAATAAGTGAAAGAACACCATACTGTCTCACTTTTATTCACTATTTCATCTAATTGACAACTTTCTGATTTTTCACTCCTTATTCTGTCTTGGTGCAAGTAGCTTTAACAAGAGGCAAAGCTCCATGTGCTTCTTTCCATGTTTTTGGTAGTTGTTAAAAGTCATGGTAGAATATGGCTACAAGCTTAAATTTTAAAATATTGAGCCTGTGCTCATTATATTTAACATTCATTACCTTTTCCCTCTAAAAAAGTCTTTTTAAAAATAGTTCTTTGATATAGTTTTAAAAGAAATAGCAATAACATGTATCATATTCTAAACAAAGATCTTTGAAATGAAACTACTAATTTTTAAGCTACATGCTAAAAGAAAAGGAGAAATTTGTTGGACTAAGTCATTTAAGCAAGGAAAAGCCTAGGACAGGTTCTACTTTTAAACTGAAAAAACATAGAATTTCTGAGAGAATTAATTAATCTTTCTTTAGAAACCTCTTTTAATATAATACCCATTAATAAGATGATAGAAAAAGGATTAGTATTAAATTTTGCAAGGACCTAGTCAGCATACTCATTTAAGACTTGAAGTTTTTAAAGTTACTAAACAAAAAAGTTTATTGATTTCTCCTGCTGTACTGCTCAAGAAAGGGCCCTTGTAATGGACCACCTATGTTCCTACTCAATAGTTTAAAAACTAAAAGGAAAGCTTTCCTAAAAGAATATTCCTATATTTTACCACTAACATCGTGTCTGAGGATGTTTTATGAGTGAGAGTGTTGAAGAAGTATTTGGAAGCAGACAAACCTAAGTTGATTGCAAAGATGAATACAGTCATGTTTTTTTAGAAAGAAATGACACAATATACTATTTGACATTTATATTCCAGACAATAGGAGAGGAAAGCCTGGTGCAAGAGGAAGAATCAGACTGGGTTTGGGGAGCTTTGAAATGAGTTCTTAATGCCAAGTTACGCGCTGTTTATTAGATTATGGTTTTGTTCTTGGGATGCTGTTGATTTGTCCCTTTCTCAACACAGACACAGACTATTTGCAGCCTATAGGTAGATGGTCTCAGGCAGAAGAGAAGGGCCAGCTCTCAGGGCTGTCTCGGGCAGCCCTGTGCCCTGTGAGCCATGCTGTTAAAGGGCCCTTTGCAGGGTGATCGAATGACCAGCTCTCCTTAGAATCAGGCTGTGTCTCCCATAACCTGTGAAGGTCATGTCAGGTTGGATAGTTCCTAATGTGACTTCAAATTTCTCCTCAACATTTCACTTATTGATAGTTTGTTACAAAATGTTTCTTCTCTAATTAGCTACTAGTTGAGATGTCTTGTGAGTCAGGAAATACCTAAGGAGTGCAGAAGCTTCAGGGAGGCATCAGGTGTATTACTGAATGAGTAAGACTTGGCTAGAGGCCACAGCTTGTAACCATTAATTTATCATTAACCAAAAATCTTTAGCCCAAGGCAACAAACCTCTAATGGTTTAAGAATAATTTTAAGAGAGTAAATTCAGCTCTTGGAGTTGTTTTAATTTAAAGTCATCTGCAGTTTTGCTTTCTGTCGTTTCAGTAACCTGTGGGCAGCTGCCATCAGGTCAATAGTAGCCTAACACTGTGTTACAGTGCCTTGTCATCCACCTCCCTTCATCTCATCAAGTAGGCATTTTATCACCTCACATCATCACAAAAAGAAGGTTGAGTGCAGTACAGAAAGAAATTTTGAGAGAGACCATTTTCACTTTCATCACAGTATATTGTTATGGTTTCTCTATTTTATTATTAGTTATTATTAATCACTTACTGCACCTCATTTATAAATTAAACTATCATAGTACTAGGATTAAACAGTATATGTAGGATTTGGTACCATCTGTGGATTCAGGCATCCACTGAAGGTCTTGGAACATATACCCTGTAGATGGCAGGGACTATGGTGTATTCGTTCTGTGAGGGCTGAGGGCCAAATCTCCTGAATAATTTTTGGCATAGTTTTCCTCTGAAATCTGTTTCAATTGTCTATCTGGGTTTGGATATTTTATGTACAAAGAAAACTTTAAATATTTTAAGTACTATTTAAAAACTAAGAAAAATGCCCTTCTGTACAATATTTTCTAAAGAAATATTTTCTCAAACAGTCATGAATTTAGACTTTAAGGAAAGTGCTTCTTGTCACCAAATCTTAAGGCCTCAGTTGCCCTGGTTTAGATTGTTAGAAAATAGTGTCACACTGCCATCTAGTGGCCGTATTTCAGACCAGAAAGAAATTTTAAAAACCCAACTGAAATTAGAAAAATATTCACCAGATGTGAAATGGCTCTGCTAGCTCCCACCTGTGTTATCCATAATGACTGAGAACTAAGTAGAAACACTCTGTGAACTACATATAAATAGAAAGGTCAGTTCTCACTGAGTATATAGGAGCATTACAGGTTGTATTTGTCTTGGCTGTCCATAAAAAGCCCTAATTTTTAAAAAATATAGTTTCATTGTTAATTGCCTGAAAAGAAATATGAGTGTATTTCTTTTGGAACTACATATTAATGACTAATATTGACAAGTACTTTTTGAACTGATAAGATTTTAGTTTTCTTAAAAAAGTAATGATTTAAAAATGTGCTTGTTTTCCTTTTGTCCTGTGTACAGAGAAAGCCCACTTGGTCAGCTTTGGCCTTGCTTTTTCAGGTACCTGTCGGACCTTCATGCTCCAGGAGACCCTGCTTGGCAGTGTATTGGAGCCCAGCACAGGTGGATCCTTCAGCGCATGCACGGCTGCAAGGAGGGCTATGTGCAAGACCTGAGAGGCAAGGCGGGTCTCTTCCAGTACATGATGACATTGTTTGGAAATGCTTAATGGTTAAGGGAATGATTAGTTAATTTTCTTGATATCTGTACCTGTTTGTTTGTTTTCTCATGGTTAGTATTATACCTGAGTGAATTACAGAAGAGGGAAGGGAGAAAACTCTTTTACTGTGCCAGCTTTTAATGTTTGACTGGCAGTATTGACAAAAGGTTTGGCTAGAATAGTTAAACTTCTGTGGGAAACAACATGGTGTTGTAGAAAGGGTTTCAGTCCTTGCTAATGCTAGTGTTACTCATCATTTCATCTAGCACATGCTGTGCCCTGCTAGGTACCAGGCACTGTACCAAGTACAGAGAGAGAGTGGTGAGTGAAACAGACATGGTCCCTGCCCTCATAAAGGTAAACACTTAACTAACCAAATAAAAAGTTGTGGCAGATGATACAAAGAAAGGTAACAGTATTCTGAGGGAGGAGAATGCTTTTGGTAGCTGCTTTGCAAAGGCATCTTAGAAAAGGTTCTGTGTTGGGTAAGCACTGGAAGGATGAGAAGGAGCCTGCTGGCCCACTCCAGCCTAAAGACAGGAACCACCTTTGCAAAGACCCTGAGGTCAATTTGAAGGAAGAAGTCACAGCTACATTCACATGCAGGTTTATCGATTTTTATTTGTATAATTCTATCATCCCACAGATACTGAATGTCTGCACTGTCCCAGCTGCTATTGGGTGCTAAGGATACAGTGGTCAGTATTGGCAGATGGGGCCCAGCTCAACAAGGCTTACAAAATAGTGGGGGAGATGAACTAGGAAAGTAGCCAGTAAGGTACAGTATCCAAGTGCCATGTTAGCACTGTCAGCATCCAATCCAGAGTTCTGAGGTCACAAAATTGACATTCCAAGATCTGAAGGATGTATGTGCTGACTGTATGTAAAGACCATTCCAGAAAGAGAGAGTGTGCACAGGGCTTCTAGCAAGAGAAGGGTGGGGAATTCACTGTGGCTAGAGTGTAATGTACAATCAAAGTGGCCAGGGTTGAAGCCAGAATTAGGTGGTACCTGGTCCTGGATGGGCTTCATTAGCCTGTTCAAGGGGCTTGCACTTAATCCAGAGGACACTGAGGGAACAATTAAGGGTTTAAAGCCAGGAAAGACCTGATGAAACTTAATATTTAAAAGACAACTCTGGTTTCCGAGTGGTGAATGGATGAGAGGAAGCAGGACCAGAACAGTGAGGCCATCGGGAGGCTGCCATGGCTATTCAGATATCTCCCCTGGCCTGAAGGTAGTGGATGTGCAGAAAGAGGTAGATTTAAGAGCTGTTCCCAAACTGGAAATGATAGGATTTTGTGATTGAAGAATGAGGAAGAGAAAGGGCTCAGGGTGATTCCCAGATGTCTGACCATGGCAGCTAGTTAGGGTGAAAGCACCATTGATTAGGGAGCATGGAGGAGAAAAATGATTTTTCCCCCTTCTGTTTGGACAGGTTGACTTCGAGTTGTTTGCCATGCAAGTGGAGATAACTACTAGGTAGTTGGATTTAAAGAGCGAGAAATTTGGATATAGTCTGCATGCATATAGATGGTCCCTGGGAGTTGATGCATTCATGTAAGAAGATGGAAACAGGAGGAAACTTTGGACAGAATCATGAGGAGCAATATTTACAGGGCTGGTGAAAGGGAAGCCTGCAAAGAAGAAGGGGTTGTTACAGGGCTAGGAGGGAGACAGGAAGGTATAATGTCACCAAACCAAAGAGGAGAGGAGTGGTCGGCAAGCGTTTTAAGATGAACAATAGGAGAGAGAGGTGTCCTTTGGATTTAGCACTGAAGCTGTGGTTGGTGACCTTGGAAAATGCAGTTTCAGTGGCCTGAGATGCCAAGTAGACTGTACAAAATAAGGCATAGTGATATTTACAAGGTTTCCAGAAGGAGTAAGTAAACATGAGAACAGTTTGGGCATAGAAGGTAGTACACAATGGAGAGGTCACAATTATTTATTTATAACATAGATTTGTCATGAAGTACTTGGCTCGGATTTGAGTACTTTCCAGCTGTGATTCTGTCCTTTTCTATTCTTGTTACTTAGGAAACTTTGCTTATCTCTTTATTGATGCCGCATCAAAATTCCTACTAATATCATTAATTATAGTTTTAACAAGTGAAAATAACATCAAATAATACACATAGTCTGTAATCTCTGGTGGGTATTTAGAGAGCCTTACATATTTGTTTACTGAGTCTACTCTGTTAGGCAGGACTCTCATCCTTGACCGCCCGTCAGAATTCCCTGCATATTTTTAAAGAGTGAATTCCTGGCCCCACTTCATTCCTACTGATTATATTAGACTCTCTAGCAGTGGAGTCCAAGATTCAGTATTTTTTAAAGCTTCCGGGTGATTTGGTACAGCCACTGTTGGTGACATTGAGCTACGTGCTGTGCTAGATAGAGACTGCGAGTATGGTGGTGAGCAAAACCAGCATGGTCTCTGACCTCTCTTGACATATTTTTTTTTTAATCATGTTAACATTTATTTATCACATAAGTATAGTCATGAAAAGTGTTATGAAGTTGGGAATATAGAGCTCTATTCCACTCTAGGTACGGAGAGGCCCAAGGAAGTTTCCTAGAGGAGGTGGTATTGCCACTGTACCTAAATGCCAACTGCCAATTATCTAGATAGAGAGGCATGGAGAAGTAGCCCAGATACTAGTAGGTGCTCAATGAGTGTTACCCCATTCCCCTCCACTAAAGAGGCCAATAAATGCAGTGATGATATTTTCTAGATACAAACATTATACATGGTGTGACAAAGGATTTTCCTACTTATTGCTTATAAGGAACAATCTGACTATGGAATTTAGTTATGAAAATATTTGAATTTCTGGGATGTGTATGTAATTTATGAAGACAACATATAGACTATTTGAAATTGGAAAAATTCCAGGAAATTTTATATATTTTATTGTTACATCCATACCTGAAATATCTGATAATCAGTATTCCATTGTCAAGGTCTGAATCTTCCTTGAATATAAACAGAGATACACCTCTACCTCATGTATTCCTTCCCTGTCATCTGGATGTTACATTTTGCTATACATATTCATCCACAACTTCTTACAATCAGCACATCTGAAAAAAAATGTAGAGATCATGTGTAATTGGAGCCCTATATTTCTTATACACTCTAAGCGTGTTGCAGAACTTGCTCGTCATTTGAGAAATAATTTTAAAAATACACATTTAATGAATCCATTTGTTAATGATGAGCTTTACCTAAAGTTATTTTCATAAGTAGGTCTTTTTGATCAGGAAGTAAAAACAATTTACAGCTCGTTGAACTTACTTCATGACAGTATAATGTAAATTTCCTAAATTCATGAGTCATATATTTACAGGTTATATTTTAATTCTCCTTTGACATCAGTAGAACATGCTTAACTGTGCCTTCTTTCATTGTCAGAAATACTACTACTATAAACATCATAGATAATCCTAACATATAAGAGCCTTTTAATTGCAAGATTGGTGTGTTCTTTTGAGCTCATATCAGAAGTGGTTTTTATGATTTTATTTGGAGAATTCCAAACATAATTAAGAGTAGAAAGGATAATATAATAACCTCCCATGTACTCATCCTAGTTTTTCAGTAGCTTTCAACTTATGCCAATCTTATTTTACTTTACTGGTCTCTTCCCCTCACTCACCCTAAGTTATTTTTGAAGTAAGTCATTCATTTCATCCATAATTATTTTGGTATGTAATTTTCAAAAATAAAGATACTTTTAAGGTTCTTATAAGAAAAGGCCAAAGATTAAAGATAGCGGTGTTGAGCTGAGACAGAGGCCTCCTCCTAAAACCACATATAGTATGAAAATATAATTAATACAACTAATCCTGAAAGAGCAACAGGAAAGAAGGTTGCGCCAGACTGCATACACCTGGAGAAAAGAATAGACCTCACGGAACAGGATAACACCAAAACCATGACTCGGCGGGGACCCAAGCCCATCCCCCACCCCAGCTCACTGGTGGGAGGAAGAGAAACAGAGCAGGGAGGGAGTGGAGGCCTGGGTCTGCTGAACACCTAGCTCTGCAGATCTGCTCTGGGAGCACAAACCTTCATTGCATGGTGCTCTGGTGATTAGAGGGTTTGGAAAGTTAAGACAGGCAGAATAACTGGAGAGACAGAGATTCCACCCACATGTGGAAAACAGGGATCCATACCTGCTGCTCTGGGACAAAAGAAAGGCAGGCAGTCTGAGAGACTTCCTCACAGCAAGAGGGCTGTTAAAGGGGCAAGGATTGCACAGAGTTTACTGCTCAGGAGAGAGGACAGGTAGACAAAATTGTCTGGGTGCACACTGCCCAGCAGGTTGGGAACTTTCACAATATTCAGGCGCTCCACTCCCTGGCTGGCTATGCAGCTACAAGGCCTCCCATCCATGATAGGCAGCCTATTGTACCTTCCTCCCAGCCACCTGCACCTGGCTCGCAAACCGGTAACCCCTGCCCTGGCATCAGGCCACCCAGAGAGAAGCCCTGCCTACAACAGCTACAAATGCAAAGCATAGAGGCTTATACCTGTGTGCTCGGCCCACTGGCTCTGGCAATAGAGACAGGCATAGCAGCCGGAAAGGAGGAAACAGCTCTTTCTTCTCCCCAGGCACCAACACTGCTCCCCTTTTACCCCTGACATTGCTCCAGGGGCTGAGCAGCTCCAGAGAGTAGAGCTTTTGGGCACTAGAGGGCACTACATACAAATATGAAACGTCAAAGAAATCTGGTTCGAGGCAAAATCACACATACACTAGAAAAAGAGTCAAATGAAACTGATCCCATGAATCTTCCTGAAAGAGATTTCAAAATAAAAATAAACACTCTCATAGACGTAGAGAAAAATATTCAAGAACTCAGGAATGAATTCCGGTTAGAGATCCAGTCATTACGGAACACAGTATCAGAAATGAAACCTAAAATGGAAGGTTTTCAAAACAGATTAGATACGGTGGAGGAGACAATGAATGAAATAGAAATTAGGAAAGAAGAATACAAATAAGCTGAGACACAGAGAGAAAAAAGGATCCTAAGAATGAAAGAATATTGAGAGAACTGTGTGACCAATCCAAACGGAACAATATTCATATTATAGGGGTACCAGAAGAAGAAGAGAGAGAAAAAGGGATAGAAAGTGTCTTTGAGGAGGTAATCGCTGAAAACTTCCCCAATCTGGGGAAGGAGGTAGTCTCTCAGGCCATGGAGATGCACAGATCTCCCAACATAAGGGACGCAAGGAAGACAACACCAAGACATATAATAATGAAAATGGCAAAGATCAAGGATAAGGACAGACTATTAAAAGCAACCAGAGAGAGAAATAAGATCACATACAAAGGAAAGCCCATCAGGCTATTGTCAGACTTCGCAGCAGAAACCTTACAGGCCAGAAGGGAGTGGTGTCATATATTTAATGCAATGAAGCAGAAGGGCCTCGAACCAAGAATACTTTATCCGGAAAGATTATCATTTAAACTTGAAGGAGTAATTAAACAATTTTCAGAAAAGCAAAAGCTGAGAGAATACACCTCCCACAAACCATCTGTACAGTGTATTTCGGAGGGACTGCTATAGATGGAACTGTTGCTAAGCTTTAATAGCTGTCACCAGAGGTAATAAAACCACAGTAAGGAAAGCAGAACAGTTAATTACTAAGTAAATTCAAAATTAAATCAACTACCCCCAAAGTCATTAACAGGATAGAAAAAGAGTACAGAATATAATATATAAAGATAGAAGGAGGAAAAAAAAGGGGGAGAAAAAAGAACCATTAGATTGTGTTTGTAATAGCATATTAACTGAGTTAAGTTAGACTCTTAGATAGTAAGGAAGATAACCTTAAACCTTTGGCAACCACGAATCTAAAGCCTGCAATGGCAATAAGTACATACCTATCGATAGTCACCCTAAATGTAAATGGTCTGAATACACCAATCAAAAGACATAGAGTCACTGAATGGATAAAAAAACAAGACCCATCTATATGCTGCCTACAAGAGACTCACCTCAAACCCAAAGACATACACAGACTATAAGTGAAGGGATGGAAAAACATTTCATGCAAAGAATAGGGAGAAAAAAGCAGATGTTGCAATACTTGTATCAGACAAAATAGACTTCAAAACAAAGAAAGTCACAAGAGACAAAGAAGGACGTTACATAATGATAAAGGGTCAGTCCAACAAGAGGATACAACCATTATAAACATCTATGCACACAACAGAGGAGGACCTACATATGTGAAACAAATACTAACAGAATTAAAAGGGGAAATAGAATGCAATACATTCATTCTAGGAGACTTCAGCACTCCACTCACTCCAAAGGACAGATCAACCAGACAGAACATAAGGATGCACAGGGGCACTGAACAACACACTAGAACAGGTGGATCTAACGGACATCTACAGAACTCTACACCCAAAAGCAGCAGAATATCCATTCTTATCAAGTGCACATGGAACATTTTCAAGAATAGATCATATACTAGTCCACAAAAAGAGCCTCGGTAAATTTTAAAAGATTGAAATTGTACCAACCAGCTTTTCAGACGACAAAGGTATGAAACTAGAAATAAATTAGGCAAAGAAAATGAAAAATCGCACAAACACATGGAGGCTTCACAACATGCTCCTAAATAACCAATGGATCGATGACCAAATAAAAACAGAGATCAAGGATTCAAGATGGCGGCATGAGAGGTGACATGGAGAACTCCTCCCAAAACCTCAAATAGTATAAAAATATAGTTAATTAATACAACTAACCCTAAAACAGCAAAAAGAAAGAAGGCTGTACCAGACTGTATACAGCCCTCATGAACAGAGCAGACCTCACAAAACGGTAATGTACGAGAGCCTTAATACAGTGCGACCCAGGCCCTTACCCCATCCCAGTTCACTGGCGGGAGGAAGAGAAATGCAGCAGGGAGGGGGTGGAAGCTTGGGACTGCTGAGCGCCTAGCCCTGGAGATCTGCTTTGTGAGTGGAAGCCTATCTTGTATCGTGCTCTGGACGTTCAGGAGCGCGGACGGGCGGAGTGCTTGGGAGACTGACATTCTGGCCGTTTGTGGAGGGGGGGGATTAACATCCTGCCACTCTGTGTCAGAGGAGGGGCAGGCTGTCTGAGAGGCTTCCTAGCAGTGAGAGCACTGCTGAAGACGTGGGGTTTGCATGGAGCTTGCTGCACGGGAGAAGGGAGAGCTGGACAAGGTTGTCTGGGCGCGCTCTGCCCACCTGGTTGGGACTTTGAGGAGCTTCAGGTGCTCCATCCCCCCCTGGATGCCTACTCAGCTCTGAGGCCCCCACTGTGATACACAGCCTGCTGGACCTTCCTCTCAGCCTGCCGGCACTGGTTTGCAAACTGGCAGTCACTTTGCTGGCGTCAGGCCAGCCAGAGGGAGGCCCCGCCTACAACAGTGAGAGACGCAAAGCACCGAGGCTTACACGTGTGCACTTGGCACACTGGCTCTGACACTGGAGACAGGCACCGTAGACGGGAATCAGGAAACAGATCTTCCTCCCCCCAGGCACCAGCTCTGCTTCCCTATTACTCCAAACCTCACCCTAGGGGCTGAGCAGCTTCAGAGACTAGAGGTTCTGCACACTAGTGGGTACCACACAGAAATATGAAATGTCAAAAGAACCTGGTTCAGACCAAAATCTCACAAACCCCCAAAAAAGGGCGAAATGAAACTGAACTGAACAATCTGGCTGAAAGAGAGTTCAAAATAAAAATTATTAACATGCTTACGGAGGGACAGAAAAATATTCAAGAACTCATGAACGAATTTAAGTCGGAGATTCAATCATTAAGAAATTCCATATCTGAAATGAAATATACAATGGAGGGATTTAAAAGCAGATTAGATGGTAAGAATAGACAGTAAATGGACTATAAATTAGAGAAGAGGAATACAAAGAAGCTGAGGCACAGAGAGAAAAAAGAATCTCTAAGAATGAAAGAATAGTGAGAGAACTGTGTGACCAATCCAGATGGAACAATATTTGCATTATTGGGGTACCAGAAGAAGAAGAGAGAGAAAAAGGGATAGAAAGTGTCATTGAGGAGGTAATTACTGAAAACTTCCCCAATCTGGGGAAGGAGATAGTCTCTGAAGCCGTGGAGGTGCACAGATCTTCCAACACAAGGGACCCAAGGAAGACAACATCAAGACATATAATAATTAAAATGGCAAAGATCAAGGATAAAGACAGACTTTTAAAAGCAGCTACAGAGAGAAAAAAGAGCACATACAAAGGAAAACCTATCAGGCTATCATCAGACTTCTAAAGAGAAACCTTACAGGCCAGAAGGGAGTGGCATGATATATTTAATGCAATGAAGCAGAAGGGCCTTGAACCAATAATACTCTACCCGGCAAGGTTATTATTTAAATTTGAGGGAGGGATTAAACAATTTTCAGATAGGGAAAAACTGAGAGAATTTACCTCCCACAAACCACCTCTACAGTGCATTTTGGAGGGACTGCTGTAGAGGGAAGTATTCCTAAGGCTAAATAGATGTCACCCAAGGGATAGACAAAGTGTACAGAATAGGATTCATAACATACAAAGAATGGAGGAGGAAGAAAAAGGAGGAGAAAAAAAGAACCTTTAGGTTGTGTTTCTAATAGCATACGAAGTGAGTTAAATTAGACTATTAGATAGTAAAGGAATTACCCTTGAACCTTTGGTAACCACGAATCTAAAACCTGCAATGTCAATAAGTACATACCTATCGATAATCACCCTAAATGTAAATAGTCTGAATGCACCAATCAAAACACATAGAGCATGGAAGCCCACAGATCTCCTAACACAAGGGACCTCAGAAAGACAACACCAAGACACATAATAATAAAAATGGCAAAGATCAAGGATAAGGACAGAGTACTAAAGGCAGCTAGAGAAAGAAAAAAGATCACCTTCAAAGGAAAACCCATCAGACTAACATAAGAGTTCTCAACAAAAACCTTACAGGCCAGAAGAGAATGGCATGATATATTTAAGGTAATGAAACAGAAGGGCCTCTAACCAAGAATACTGTATCCAGCATGATTATCATTTAAATATGACGGAGGTATTAAACAATTTCCAGACAAGCAAAAGGTGAGAGAATTTGCCTCCCATAAACCATCTCTACAGGACATCTTAAAGGAACTGCTCTAGAGGGAAGCATTCCTAAGGCTAAAAAGCTGTCACCAGAGAAAATAAAATCATAGCAAAGAAAGCAGATCATCCAAACACTAACTAAAGGCAAACAATAAAACACCCAGTATATAAAGAATGGAGGAGGAAGAATAAGAAGGGAGAGAAATAAAGAAACATCAGACTGTGTTTACAATAACTTAATAAGAAAGTTAAGTTAGATTGTTAGATAGTAAAGAAGCAACCCTTGAACCTTTGCTAACCACGAATCTGAAGCCAGCAATGGCAATAAGTACATATCTTTCGATAATCACCAAAAAACGTAAATGGACTGAATGCACCAATCAAAAGACACAGAGTAACAGAATGGATAAAAAAGCAAGACCCATCTATATGCCGCTTACAAGAAACTCACCTTAAACGCAAAGATATCCCCAGATTAAAAGTGAAGGGATGGAAAAAGATATTTCATGCAAATAACAAAAAGGAAGCAGGTGTTGCAGTACTTGTATCAGACAAAATAGACTTCAAAACGAAGAAAGTAACAAGACATAAAGAAGAACATTACGTAAAGATAAAGGGGTCAATCCAACAAGAGGATATAACCATTTTAAATATATATGCCCCCAAGACAGGAACGCCGGCATTTGTGAAACAAATACTAACAGAATTAAAGGAGGAAATAGACAGCAATGCATTCATTTTAGGTGACTTCAACACACCACTCACTCCAAAGGACAGATCAACCAGACAGAAAATAAGTAAAGACACAGAGGCGCTGAACAACACACTAGAACAGATGGACCTAACAGACATCTACAGAACTCTACACTCAAAAGCAACAGAATACACATTCTTCTCAAGCGCACATGGAATATTTTCCAGAATAGACCACATACTAGGCCACAAAAAGAACCTCAGTAAAATCGAAAATATTGAAATTCTACCAACCAACTTCTCAGATCAAAAAAGGTATTAAACTAGAATTAAACTTTAGAAAGAAAACAAAAAGGCTCACAAATTCATGGAGACTTAACAACATTCTCCTAATTAATCAATGGGTCAATGACCAAATCAAAACAAATCAAAAAGTATATGGAGACAAATGACAACAACAACACAAAGCCACAGCTTCTCTGGGATGCAGCAAAGGCAGTTCTAAGAGAAAGTATATTGCAATCCAGGCCTATCTAAAGAAAGAAGAACATTCCTAAATGAATAGTCTAAAGACCCTACTACTGAAATTGGAAAAAGAAGAACAAATGAAACCCAAATTCACCAGAAGGAGGGACATAATAAAGATCAGAGAAGAAATAAATAAAATTGAGAAGAATAAAACAATAGAAAAAATCAATGAAACCAAGAGCTGGTTCTTTGAAAAAATAAACAAAATAGATAAACCCCTAGCCAGACTCATTAAGAGAAAAAGAGAATCTACAGACATAAACAGAATCAGAAATGAGAAAGGAAAAATAACGACAGATCCCACTGAAATACAAAGAATTATAAGAGAATACTATGACAAGCTATATGCTAGCAAGCTGGAAAACCTAGAAGAAATGGACAACTTTTTAGAAAAATACAACCTTCCAAAACTGACCAAACAAGAAACAGAAAAACTAAACAGACCAATCACCAGCAATGAAATTGAAGTGGTAATCAAAAAATTACCCAAGAACAAAACCCCCAGACTAGATGGATTCACCTCTGAGTTCTACCAGACATATAGAGAAGAAGTAACACCCATTCTCCTTCAAGTTTTCCAAAAAATAGAAGAGGATGGAACACTTCCAAACTCATTCTATGAAGCCAGCATCACTCTAATACCAAAAACGGGCAAAGACCTCACCAAAAAAGAAAATTACAGACCAATATCCCTGATGAATGTGGATGCAAAAATACTCAACAAAATATTATCAAACTGAATTCAAAAATACATCAAGAGGATCATACACCATGATCAAGTGGGGTTCATCCCAGGGATGCAAGGATGGTACAACATTCGAAAATCCATCAACATCATCCACCACATCAACAAAAAGAACTAAAACCACATGATCATCTCCATAGATGCTGAAAAAGCATTTGACAAAATTCAGCATCCATTCATGATTAAAACTCTCAACAAAATGGGTATAGAGGGCAAGTACCTCAACATCATAAAGGCCATATACGACAAACCCACAGCTCACATCATACTGAACGGCGAGAAGCTGAAAGCTTTTCATCTAAGATCGGAACAAGACAGGGATGCCCACTCTCTCCACTGTTATTCAACATAGTATTGGAGGTCCTAGCCACAGCAATCAGACAAAACAAAGACATACAAGGCATCCAGATTGGTAAAGAAGAAGTCAAATTGTCACTATTTGCAGATGACGTGATATTGTACATAAAAAACCCTAAAGACTCCATTCCAAAACTACTACAACTAATATCTGAATTCAACAAATTTGCAGGTTACAAAATTAACACTCAGAAATCTGTTGCTTTCCTATACACTAACGATGAACTAACCGAAAGAGAAATCAGAAAAACAGTTCCATTCACAATTGCATCAAAAAGAATAAAATACCTAGGAATAAACCTAACGAAGGAAGTGAAAGACCTGTACTCTGAAAACTACAAGACACTCCTAGGAGAAATTAAAGAGGACACTAACAAGTGGAAATGCATCCCATGCTCTTGGCTAGTAAGAATAAATATTGTTAAAATGGCTTTACTACCCAAAGCAATCTACAGATTCAACACAATCCCTATCAAACTACCAACAGCTTTCTTCAATGAACTGGAACAAATAATTCTAAAATTCATATGGAACCACAAAAGACCCCGAATAGCCAAAGCAATCCTGAGAAGAGGGAATAAAACGGGGAATTTTGCTCCCTGACTTCAAGCTCTACTACAAAGCCACAGTAATCAAGACAATTTGGTAATGGCACAAAAACAGACCCACAGACTAGTGGAATAGAATAGAAAATCCAAACATCAACCAAAACACATAAAGTCAATTAATATTTGATAAGGGAGCCTTGGATATACATTGGGGAGATGACGGCCTCTTCAGCAGCTGGTGTTTGAAAAACTGGACAGCTACATGTAAGAGAATGAAACTGGGCTACTGTCTAACCCCATACACAAAGGTAAACTCAAGGTGGATCAAAGACCTGAATGTAAGCCATGAAACCATAAAACTCTTAGAAAAAAATATAGGCAGAAAGCTCTTGGACATAAACATGAGTGACTTCTTCATGAACATATCTCCCTGGGCAAGGGAAACAAAAGCAAAAATGACCAAGTGGGACTATATGAAGCTGAAAAGCTTCTGTACAGCAAAGGACACCATCAATAAAACAAAAAGACTTCCTACAGTATGGGAGAATATATTCATAAATGACGTATCCGATAAGGGGTTGACATCCAAAATATATAAAATACTCACGCACCTCAACAAACAAAGAGCAAATAATCCAATTAAGAAATGGGCAGAGGACATGAATAGACACTTCTCCAAAGAAGAAATTCACATGGCCAACAGGCACATGAAAAGATGCTCCACATCACTAATCATCAGAGAAATGCAGATTAAAACCAGAATTAGATACCATCTCACACCAGTGAGGATAGCCAACATCCAAAACACAAACAACAAATGTTGGCGGGGATGTGGAAAAAAGGGAACCCTCCTACACTGCTGGTGGGAATGCAAATTAGTTCAACCATTGTGGAAAGCAGTATGGAGTTTCCTCAAAAAACTCAAAAAGAAATATAATTTGACCCAGGAATTCCACTCCTAGGAATTTACCGTAAGAATACAGCTGTCCAGTTTGAAAAAGATAGAGGCACCCCTATGTTTATCGCAACACTATTTACAATAGCCAAGAAATGGAAGCAACCTAAGTGTCCATCAGTAGATGAATAGATAAAGAAGGTGTGGTACATATACACAATGGAATATTATTCAGGCTTAAGGAGAAAACAAATCCTACCATTTGCAACAACATGGATGGAGCTAGAGGGTATTATGCTCAGTGAAATAAGCCAAGCCGAAAAAGACAAGTATCAAATGATTTCACTCATTTGTGGAGTATAAGAACAAAGAAAAAAATTGAGGGAACAAAACAGCAGCAGACTCACAGAACCCAAGAACGGACTAATAGTTACCAAAGGGAAAGGGACTGGGGAAGATGGGTGGGAAGAGAGGGATAAGAGGGAAAAAGGGGCATTATGATTAGCACATGTAATGTTGGGGGGGCATGGGGAGGGCTGTACAGCTCAGAGAAGACAAGTAGTGACTCTATAGCATCTCACTATGCTAATGGACAGTGCCTGTAATGGGGTTGGTGGTGGGGACCTGATGACGGGGGTAGTTTAATAACCATAATATTGCACATGTAATTGTAGGTTAATGAACCAAAATAACTTACTTAATTAAGAAAAAAAACAAAAAAAACCCAAAAGACATAGAGTTACTGAGTGGATAAAAAAACAAGACTATCTATATGCTGCCTACAAGAGATTTACTTCAAACCCAAAGACATACACAGACTGAAAGTAAATGGAGGGAAAAAGGTATTTCATGTCGCTAATACTGAAAAAAGCAGAAGTTGCAGTACTTGTATCAGACAAAATAGACTTCAGAACAAAGAAAGTAACAAGGACAAAGGAGGACATTACATAATGATAAAAGGGTCAGTCCAACAAGAGGATATAACTATTATAAATATCTATGCAACCAACACAGGATCACCTACATATGTGAAACAAATACTAACAGAATTAAAGGGGTAAATAGAATGCAATACGTTCATTTTAGGAGATTTCAACACAGCACTCACTCCAAAGGACAGATCAACCAGATAGAAAATAAATAAAGTGACACAGGCACTGAACAACACATTAGAACAGATGGACCTAACAGATATCGACAGAACACTCCACCCAGAGGCAACAGGATACACATTCTTCTCAAGTGCACATGGAACATTTTCAAGAATAGATCATATACTAGGCCACAAAAAGAACCTCAGTTAATTCAAAGAGATTGAAATTGTTCCATCCAGCTTTTCAGATCACAAAGCTATGAAACTAGAAATAAATTACACAAAGAAAATGAAAAAGCGCACAAACACATAGAGGCTTAATAACATGCTCCTAAATAATCAATGGATCAATGACCAAATAAAAACAGATATCAAGCAATATATGGAGACAAATGACAACAGTAATTCAACACCACATAATCTGTGGGACGCAGCAAAAGCCATGCTAAGAGGGAAATATATTGCAATACAGGCCACCTCAGGAAAGAAGAACAATCCCAAATGAACAGTCTAAACTCACAATTAATGAAACTAGAAAAGGAAGAACAAATGAGCCCAAAGTCAGTAGAAGCCGGGACATAATATAGGTTAAAGCAGAAATAAATAAAGTTGAGGAGAATAAAATAAAAGAAAGAATCAATGAGAGCAGGAGCTAATTCATCGAGAACATAAACAAAGTAGATAAACCCCTACACAGACTTATCAAGAAAAAACGGAAGTCTACAGACATAAAAAGATTTAGAAATGATAAAGGAAAAATCACTATAGACAACAGAGAAATACAAAGAATTATGAGAGAATACTATGAAAAATTATATGGTAACAAACAGGATAAACTAGAAGAAATGGACAACTTTCTAGAGAAATACAACCTTTCAAGGCTGACCCAGGAAGAAACAGAAAATCTGAATAGACCAACTACCAGGAATGAAATTGAATTGGTAATCAAAAAACTACCTAAGAACAAAACACTTGGACCAGATTGTTTCACTGCTGAATTTTAATAAACATGTAGTGAAGACCTAATACACATCCTCCTAAAAGTTTTCCAAAAAGTAGAAGAGAAGGGAATACTCCCAGACTCATTCCATGAGACCAACATAACTCTAATACCAAAATCAGGCAAAGACACCACAAAAATAGAAAATTACAGACCTATATCCGTGATGAACATAGATGCAAAAATAATCAACAAAATATTAGCAAACCAAATTCAAAAATACATCAGAAAGATCATCCATCATGATCAAGTAGGATTCATCCCAGGGATGCACGGATGGTACAGCATTTGAAAATCCATCATCATCCACTACATCAACAAAAAGAAGGACAAAAACCATATGATCATCTTCACAGATGCTGAAAAAGCATTCAACAAAATTCAACATCCTTTCATGATAAAAACTCTCAACAAAATGGGTATAGAGGGCAAGTACCTCAACATAATAAAGTCTATATATGACAATCCTACAGCCAACATTATTCTTAACAGCGAGCAGCTGAAAGCTTTTCCTTTAAGATCGAGAACAAGACAAGGATGCCCACTGTCCCCTCTTTTATTCAACATTGTTCTGGAGGTCCTAGCCACGGTAGTCAGACAACACAAAGAAATAAAAGGCATCAAGATTAACAAGGAAGAAGTCAAACTGTCCCTGTTTGCTGATGACATGATATTGTGCATAAAAAACCCAAAGAATCCACTCCAAAACTACTAGATCTAATATCTGAATTCAGCAGTGTTGCAGGATACAAAATTAATACACAGAAATCTGTTGCATTCCTATACACTAATGGTGACCTACAGGAAAGCGAAATCAGGAAACAATTCCATTCATAGTTGCATCAAAAAGGATAAAGTACCTAGGAATAAACCTAACCAAGAAAGTGAAAGACCTATACCCTGAAAACTACAAGACACTCTTAAGAGAAATTAAAGAGGACACTTATAAATGGAAATTCATCCCATGCTCTTAGCTAGGAAGAATTAATATTGTCAAAATGGCCATCCTCCTTAAAGAAATCTACAGATTCAGTGCAATCCCTATCAAAATACCTACAGCATTCTTCAATGAACTAGAGCAAATAGTTCTGAAATTCACATGGAACCACAAAAGACCCCAAATAGCCAAAGCTATCCTGAGAAGGAAGAATAAAACAGGGGGAATTATGCTCCCAGAATGCAAGCTCTACTACAAAGCCTCAGTAATCAAGAAAATTTGGTACTGGCACAAGAACTGACTCATAGACCAGTCGAACCGAATAGAGAACCCAGATATACACCCAAGCATATATGGTCAATTAATATATGATAAAGGAGCCATGGACATACAATGGGGAAATGACAGCCTCTCCAACAGCTGGTGTTGTCAAAACTGGACAGCTACATGTAAGAGAATGAAAATGAACTACTGTCTAACCCAATACACAAAAGTGAACTCAAAATGGGTCAAGGACATGAATGTAAGTCATGAAACCATAAAACTCTTAGAAAAAAACATAGGCAAAAATCTCTTGGACATAAACATGACCGACTTCTTCATGAACATATCTCCCCGGGCAAGGGAAAACAAAAGCAAAAATGAACAAGTGGGACTATATCAAGCTGAAAAGCTTCTGCACAGCAAACGACACCATCAGTAGAACAAAAAGACATCCTACAGTATTGGAGAATATATTCATAAATTACATATCCAATAAGGGGTTGACATCCAAAATATATAAAGAGCTCACACACCTCAACAAACAAAAAGCAAATAAGCCAATTAAAAAATGGACAGAGGGGCTGAACGGACACTTCTCCAGAGAAGAAATTCAAATGGTCTACAGGCACATGAAAAGATGCTCCACGTCGCTAATCATCAGAGAAATGTAAATTAAAACCACAATGAGATATCACCTCACACCAGTTAGGATGGCCAACATCCAAAACACAAACAACAACAAATGTTGGCAAGGATGTGGAGACAGGGGCACCCTCCTACACTGCTGGTGGGAATGTAAATTAGTTCAACCATTGTGGAAAGCAGTATGGGGGGTTCCTCAAAAACTCAAAATAGAAATATAATTTGACCCAGGAATTCCACTCCTAGGAATTTACCCTAAGAGTGCAGCAGCCCAGTTTGAAAAAGACATATGCACCCCTGTGTTTATTGCAGCACTATTTACAATAGCCAGGAAATGGAAGCAACCTAAGTGTCCATCAGTAGATGAATGGATAAAGAGGAGGTACATATACACAATGGAATATTATTCAGCCATAAGAAGGAAACAAATCCTACCATTTGCAACAACATGGAAAGAGCTAGAGGGTATTATGCTCAGTGAAATAAGCCAGGCAGAGAAAGAAATGTATCAAATGATTTCACTCATCTGTGGAGTATAAGAACAAAGAAAAAACTGAACGAACAAAAGAGCAGCAGACTCACAGAACCCAAGAATGTACTAACAGGTACCAAAGGGAAAGGGACTGGGGATGATGGGTGGAAAGGGAGGAATAAGGGGGAAAAAGGGGAAATACAATTAGCACACATAATGTAACTGGGCGGGACATGGGAAAGGCAGTATTTACAGAGAAGACAAGTAATGATTCTATATCATCTTACTACGCTGATGGACAGTGACTGTAATTGGGTATGTGGGGGTACTTGATAATAGGGTGTCTAGTAACCAAAATGTTCAAGTAATTGTACATTTATGATACCAAAATAAATATAATAATATAAATTCAAGAAGACAAAACAAAACAGAGATCAAACAATATATGGAGACAAATGACAGCAATAATCAACACTGCAAAATCTGTGGGATGCAGCGAAGGCCGTGTTAAGAGGGAAGTGTATTGCAATGCAGACCTATGTCAGGAAAGAAGAACAATCCCATATAAACAGTCTAAACTCACAATTAACGAAGCTACAAAAAGAAGAACAAATGCAGCCCAAAGTCAGTAGGAGGAGGGATATAATAAAGATTAGAGTAGAAATAAATGAAATCAAGAATATTAAAATAATAGGAAGAATCAATGAAAGCAAGAGTTGGTTCTTCAAGAAAATAAACAGAACAGATAATACCCTTAGCCAGACTTCTCAAGAAAAGAAGAGAGTCTATACACATAAACAGAATGAGAAATGAGAAAGGAAAAATCACTACAGACACTACAGAAATACAAAAAATTATTAGAGAATACTATGAAAAATTATATGATAACAAACTGGATAACCTAGAAGAAATGGGCAACTTATGAGAGAAATACAACCTTCCAAGGCTGACCCAGAAAGAAACAGGAAATCTGAACAGACCAATTACCAGCAACAAAATTGAACCTGGTAATCAAAAACCTACCTAAGAACAAAATACCTGGCCCAGATGGCTTCACCGCTGAATTTTATCAAACATTTAGTGAAGACCTAATACCCATCCTCCTTAAAGTTTTCCAAAAAGTAGAAGAACTCATTCTATGAGGCCAGCATCAGTCCAATACCAAAACCATGCAAAGACACCACAAAAAAAGAAAATTACAGACCAATATCCCTGATGAACATAGGTACAAAAATACTCAACAACATATTAGCACACCGTATTCAAAAATATATCAAAAAGATCATCCACCATGATCAAATAGGATTCATTCCAGGGATACAAGGATAGTACAATATTAGAAAATCCATCATCATCATCCACCACATCAACAAAAAGGACAAAAACCACATGATCATCTCCATAGATGCCAAAGAAGCATTTGACAAAATTCAACATCCATTCATGATAAAAACTCTCAACAAAATGAGTATAGAGGGCAAGTATTTCAACATAATAAAGGCCATATGTGAGAAACCCACAGCCAACATCATACTTAACAGTGAGAAGCTAACAGCCTTTCCTTTAAGATCGGGAACATGACAAGGATGCACACTCCGTCCACTTTTATTCAACATACTTCTGGAGGTCCTCACCACAGCAATTAGACAACTCAAAGAAATAAAGGGCATTCAGATTGGTAAGGAAGATGTCAAACTGTCACTGTTTGCAGATAACATGATATTGTACATAAAAAACGCTAAAGAATCCACTCCAAAACTATTAGATCTAGTATCTAAATTCAGCCAAGTTGCGGGCTACAAGGTTAATACACAGAAATCTGTTGCATTCCTATACACTAATGAACTAGCATAAAGAGAAATCAGAAAAACAATTCCATTCACAAGTGAATCACAAGGAATAAAATACTTAGGAATAAACCTAACCAAGTAAGTGAAAGACCTGTTCTTTGAAAACTACAAGACACTCATGAGAGAAATTAAAGAAGATACCAATAAATGGAAACACATCCTGTGCTCATCGATAGGTAGAATTAGTATTGTTAAAATGTCCATCCTGCCTAAAGCAATCTACAGATTCAATGCAATTCCTATCAAAGTACTGAATAGTATTCTTCAACGAACTGGAAGAAAAAGTTCTAAAATTCATATGGAACCAAAAAAGACCCCAAATAGCCTAAGCAATCCTGAGAAGTAAGAATAAAGCAAGGGGGATCTTGCTTCCTGACTTCAAGCTCTACTACAAAGCCACAGTAATCAAGACAATTTGGTACTGGACAATTTGGTACTGGCACAAGAACAGTCCCATAGATCAGTGGAACAGAATAGAGAGTCCAGATATGAACCCAAGTATATGGTCAATTAATATATGATGAAGGAGCCATGGATCTACAATGCTGTAATAACAGCCTCTTCAACAGTTGGTGTTGGCAAAACTGGACAAGCTACATGTAAGAGAATGAAACTGGATTACTGCCTAACTCCATACACAAAAGTTAGCTCAAAATAAATCAAAGACCTGAATGTAAGTCATGAAACCATAAAACCTTTACAAGAAAACATAGGCAAAACTCTCTTGGACATAAACATGAGCAACTTCCTCATGAACATGAAAGCAAGAGGAAGGGAAACAAAAGCAAAAGTGAACAAGTGGGACCAAATCAAAGTAAGAAGGTTCTGTACAGCAAAGGACACCATCAACAGAACAAAAAGGCATCCTACAGTATGGGAGAATATATTTGTAAACGACATATCTGACAAGGGGCTAACATCAAAAATATATAAATAATTCACATGCCTCAACACCTAAAAAGCAATTAACCTGATTAAAAAATGGGCAGAGGATATGAAGAGACAGTTCTCCACAGAAGAAATTCAGGTGCCAACAGACACATGAAAATATGCTCCACATCACTAATCATGAGGAAAGTGCAAATTAAAACTGCAATAAGATATCACCTAACATCAATTAGGATGGTTAGCTTTGAAAAGACTAAGAACAACAAATGCTGGCGAGGATGCAGAGAAAAGGGAACCCTCCTACACTGCTGGTGGGAATGTTAGCTAGTTCAACCATTGTGGAAAGCATTATAGAGTTTCCTCAAAAAACTAAAAATAGAAATACCATTTGACCCGGGAATCCCACTCCTTGGATTTTACCTAAAGAATACAAGTTCTCAGATTCAAAAAGGCATATGCACCCCTATGTTTATCGCAGCCCTATTTACAGTAGCCAAGATGTGGAAGCAACCTAAGTGTCCATCAGTAGATGAATGGATAAAAAAGAGGTGGTACATATATGCAATGGAATACTATTCAGCCGTAAGAAACAAATCCTGCCATTTGCAACAGCATGGATAGAGCTGGAGGATATTATGCTCAGTGAAATAAGCCAGGCGGAGAAAGACAAGTGCCAAGTGATTTCCCTCATTTGTGGAGTATAACAACGAAGCAAAACTGAAGGAACAAAACCGCAGCAGACTCACAGACTGCAAGAAGGGACTAGAGGTTACCAAAGGGGAGGGTGTCGGAGGGTGTGGGGAGAGGGAGGCAGAAGGGATTGAGGGTTATTATGTTTAGTACACATGGTGTGGCGGGTAACGGGGAAGACAGTGTAGCACAGAGAAGGCAAATATTGAATCTGTGGCATCTTACTGCACTGATGATGGACAGTGACTGCAATGGGGTATGGGTGGGGACTTGATAATATGCATAAATGTAGTAACCACATTGTTTTTTCATGTGAAACCTTCATAAAAGTGTATATCAATAATACTTTAATAAAAAAAGATAGTTTTGAAAATTAACCATGACCCACTGCCTAAAATATCAGTAATTTCTTAATATCAAATATTCAGTTGATTCACCAACTCAAAAGCAGTTTAATATCTCTATTATGTTTCTTAAGTATACTGAGAACATGGCTTTTTATTTAATATTCAGTGCAAAGGCAAATGTTGTGAAATGTGGCACAGATATATGCAGAATATGTGTTTCCTAGAACTGGAAGAATTAGCCATTAGTAAAATATGGTCTACTTTGACTATAGTTTTTACACTTAGTTTTCTGGTTGTTGTCATTAATGCATGCAAACGTTGTTAGTTAGCCCTTTAATATGCACTTGTCTACATTTATACAGGTAATACAGGTATATGTGTGTGTGGATGTGTTTATATAAAATATTTCCCTGAATTATAAGTTTGGTAAGATAAAGCACAATTGTTCTTTTATGTGATCTCTATCTGGTTGTTTGTGATGGACTCTCAGTTGATTACTTATGAGTGTCCTAATTATATATAACATAAATTAAGGTAATATGGAGCAAGATTTTCTGAATATCATTTGGACTTTCTACTGGATATCCTTTCATAATTATGACTTTTTAGATCTAGAAGAAACCTGGGAAATTGTCTAGTTCAATAGATGACTTTAGATCTATTTAGTATGTGAGGAAGGTGTCTCAGAGAAGCCAGGTGACAAGCCGACTGCTCCGTGTCCTGTATAGCAGCAGGACTGGTGAGTGGTCCAGCCTTCTCATCCTACCAGGCTGCACTCTTTCTGGACCTGTGAGGCTGGACAGCCAGCTCCACACTGTTTCTCTGTATTCTGCTGTTGGAGTGAATATTTATCAAACGGGATTTCTGAGCATGATGAACGTGATGATAACAGTGCCCACATTTCATACAGCCCTGTGTTATAAAGCTTCATTGTTTTTACTCAGGTATTCTCAGGAGCTTGTTTTCAAAATGAAAGCTTGTTGCATTCTAAACCTAAAGAATGAGTTGTAATTTGTTATAATATCTGTACTTAGACTTTTAATGCCAGAAAAGAGAAATGGTTGTAACTGTTTAAGTAATCACCCAGGCAACACAATAATAGTTAAGAACTGAGAGAGTCTTGTTAAATAAAATACAAATTTAAATCGACAGTCTAAATATTTCAGATAGGAAAAAGTTCCCTGGTGTCATTTTAATAAAGGTGGTCTTTACTCATGCGTTTAAGAAACCTAATTAGCATATAAATATGTTTTAAAAAGGCTTACAGCCTTTACATGGTGGTTTGGGGAAAAATGTTAATTGTATTTAGTCTTGTAGTCTTAAGAGAAAACATTATGAGCAAAGATGATGATAGATTTTCAGAGACAGCAGTCCTCCATAAAGGAGCTACCCTTTTCTTTTCTAAGAAAGATTCTTCTGCATATGAAGCATTTGTCAACAGAGATAAGTCATGATAGTCTTATGAACACTTTATTAGATCTTTCTCTGGATTCCAATTTCTATAGTAATAAAGACTGAACTGGCAGATGGTGCCCTTCTTATTATAAGCACTAGAACACAGAACAGGAGATTTACTGTTGTATTTTTAAACACACCTTGCCATTTATCCTCAAATATTCCTCACTCCTTTTCCATGGCCTACCTCTGTAGCCTACATGTGATCTGTGGTTTTTCTAAGGGGAGGCAAAGATGATCAAAGAATAAAAATAGAGATTAACATTTTAAAAACTTATCTTGAAAGCTTAGATACTAATAGAGGAGTTTGTTTTTTCCAGCCTGAACTGGTTGACCACTTTGCTTCTGTTCCCCTAAATTCAAAGCAGCCCTGTGTCCTGAAGATACTGCACATGGAAAACTTTTACCACCTTATAAGAAGTGTCATTCATCTCTTAAAATTCCTGTGAAATAGGTCCAAAATTAGACTACATCTTCAGGTTTCCTGCCAGAAAAAGCCCTGGTTAACCCCCTACTGACATTCTCACACAGGGTGTTTAAAGGTAGCCTTCAAAGGTGTTTTCTTCTTTGTTCTGAAAATGAGTTTAACTCTTAAAATACATGCTGGCTATATGTAATAACTCAAGGGAAAAGGTGTCAGTCTGCTCTTAGAGTAATTATTCCCTTCTTTCAGATACATACTTAATTAGCACTTCCCAAAAAGACATTAGAATGGGGGCACCATAGGGAACATTTAGGATAGGGGCAATAGCTCAAATAAGCAATATGTTCTTTAAAATAGTCACGCAACAGAAGGAAGTACATTGATTTGTGGCTCAGGTTCTCTTTGAAAATTTATAGATGATACGTCACACCTGAAAGTTTAATTCTGAATCACCACAGTGTGGATCTATTACAGAAGAAAAATATTAAGATCAGAGGCTGTGCTAAATATCTACTCTTAATTATTTCGAACACCGAACAGATTATTAGGTTAATTACTTGCTGAAATAAAAATGTTTTCTAGTGAACTTAAATATCAAAAGGCTGTATTTTCAACTTACAAAATACACACACAAATTATATGTACAATTTTGTGAATTTACACAGTATAACTATATTTTTCTTGATACTAAAAAAGTACAGCTATGATCTTTATAATTTGTATATATGTGTGTATATGTCTTTATATGTATTTAATTAGGGGGTTAATAAATGTAATTCTAGTATTCCCACAATGTAGGTTAGATAGACTGCCTGTATGCCTGATTAAGTTGCAACCTCCACAGGGAAACTGGCAACAGGTTCGTTGAATTTTCTGTGGAATACAAAAATATTTCCATGGTTAAAATGACAATAAGAATGTGTTGTTATACAAATATTAAATATAATAAAATAGTAATTTTATTTTAAAGTTGTTATAGTGAGGTTGTAAATAAGGAAGGTTCTTTTATGAAGTTACTTTCTGGAGATTTAAAAAATAGTCTCTCTCCTGAATGTTTATCGTAACAGTATGAGCCCAGGATAATAGAAGTTGATTTAAAAGGAAAGGCACATATCTGTGGAGGAAGCACAGATAAGAGATACTAAGTTGATTGCCACCTCTTCCTCCCTGTGACTAAGTCCCTTCCAGTGTGGATGACACAATCTCAGCTTGATCTGCATACTTGTTTTTTGCCTGTTGTGACTACATAGTATTTTTTTAAACTGGCTTTTGAAGATGAAATGCTTTCAAATGCTTCTGGTGGGATTTTATTCTCTTGCTTTGACATTTATAAGCTATAAGAGATATATAGAAGAAAGTAGACTCAGAAGAAAGAATTAGGAGAAAAGTTCCAGTTTATGACTGAAATAAAAAAAAATCTTCTCTCCGCATAAGTGGTGGTCTGATTTTCCTTTTCCTTTTGTCCTTCTTTCAGGGAGAGGAAAAAACCCAGGTGTTATTCAGTGTACCATGAATTACACTTACAGTGCATACCATTAGAAATTGTCACTGTTGTTTGTAAATAATGTTAGTTTACATAAGCAGTTTTAATTACGTTAATGCAGGTCAGCAGGTTTTTACATAAGGCTTACAGATTTGTTTTCTAATCTAATTTGAAAAGATAATTTTAGCTTCCAAATGAAAATTAAGACTAGTAAATATTAGTAATTTAAGCATTTTTTTAAAATCAGTTTCTTAGGACTTGAGAATTTGATTTACTTTTCAAATAGCATAAGATTCATTTGTACGTCTGTATACTAAAATAACAGCTGTTGAATAACATAAGAAAGAGTTGTATTAAGTTCTCTTTACTTGTTTCTTCTATTTTATACTAGATTCTATTCACCTTATAATGAATGATCTATCTTTGTTAGATCAGACAGGCCAACAAGTCTTATGTCAAAAGGACCTTTTCAATTTGTTATCCTAACAGCTGGTTCTTTTCTACTGTCTTGGCTTACTGTACATCTGGAAGAAGACTTCTTGCAGCTGGAAGCCTTTTCATGTCTAAGCCTTGTCCCCTATCCTTCAGAGAAAAAAAAATTTTTTCACAGAGAATGTCAAGCACACATTGAATTCTAGCATCAACTAGCAATTTTTAAATATTCATTATTACCAATATTTTAACTCCATATTGTCATTTTTGTAATAATTCTCTTATACTAAGCATGTTTTCTCTTCTTAAAACTACATATAACTGCAAAAGAAGTATAGTACTTTAATAAAAGCATAAATAATTTTGGTTATTCACCTATCCACCTTAATACAAATATAAGGTTCTTGCTTATGTGCCAATGTTAGTTAATAAATACTTTTTTAAAGTTTACAACTCTGATTTAGCTTTTAAAAAATGTTTCCTCTTTTCAAGTATTGTTTTGAATGATGTTAAAATACACTTAAGAATTGTTGCCTGAAACCTGCTAAGGACAATTTTCACACCCTAAAAAGTGCAGTGAGGTTAACAGGATTGTGTTAAATATTTCTCCATTTAATTTATATTAAATGAACCCCTTTAAATTAAGGAAATGCCCTGTAGGAACTTTAAATATATAGAGAGGCATAAGATCAAAAAGAACATTTTTATCTGTTGACACAGGTCTAATTCGTGAGGAATTTGTAATTCTGCCTTGATATGCCTGCCTCCGCCCCTGCCCCCCCCAGCTTTGGCCTTGAAATTCTCCTGTGTGGTGTGCTTAAAAGGAATCCCATCCTGCCTGTGTCTGTGGAGGCTCCTGGACCTGTGTGTTTGGTCAACAAGCAACAGTGGGTGGTCGGGCTGTGGCGCAGGACAAGGGCCCGCTGTGCACAGGAAAATGTGTTCAAAGGTGTTTAAGGGCAGTGAGGAAGTCGGCTGCCCTTCTGAGAGTCCAGGGGCTATAGATCAGTGTTCCCCACACTATTGTAGACTGTGAGAAACTGGCTGCAAGAGGCATGAAGGATGAGAAAATATAATAACCTTATTCACCTGGTTCTACATCTGCAGGCTTCCCTCAAGAAATGTCTCTTCTGCCCTTTATGTTGTGTAGTCTGTTAAACAAATACTGAACTATTTGCATTTAAAATAGGGAAAACTTGCACAGAATGAGTAGAAAGGATTTGAATGATACATGATAAGTTTTCTGGAAGATTTATGTAATACTAGATATAATAAGATTTTTTTATAAAGCCTTAAAGTCATTATCAGTTTTTTTTTTAGGAATCAGTGTTTTAATTTTAACATAAACACTTCAGTTTTTGAGCTTTGCCGAAGGTCTTTTCCAGATCTGTAGGTTAGCATAGAGCTGAAGACTTTTTACGTAGTAGAAATCTGACAGTTGTTGGGAAAAAATAGCAAGTGTTTCAACTTGTTAATAGCAAATTGTGAAAGACTGATAGCTTATTTTCTTTTAGAAAGGTATTACATTTTAAACTTTTGATTATTTCCACACTGCAGCTTTTATTCTTTAGTGAAGTGACTGGGTTGCTTTATTAGTGTTTTGAAGAAAATAACTTATGCAACTTGTGAAAACACATTTTCAGTTTTTCTCATTAAAATAAAACTTCTGTCTATATAGTTTTCTGAAAATGATTGTTCTAATTTTATATTTGTTTGTAATCTGCTAAATTTCTCCTGCCTACTCACAATTAGAAAAAGAGTTCCTTTTGAGAGTGCTGCTAGCATGTTATAGAAGCTTTATTGAACTAGAGAAACAAAATACTGACTTGGTTGTCAGTAGTTAAGAGCCTTAGTCTTTTTTTCTTTTTTTAAAGTTTTAAGTGTTGAAGGAGTCATTCTTCCAAGCATCTGTAGATAAGATGTGTATCTTTTCTTTGATATATTGATAAAATTGTTACTCAAACGCTAGTTTGTGGAATTTAGAAGATATAGCTGAACCTTAAGAATATTTAGTTGTAGAATTTTGTTTGTATCTTTTTTCTGTAACCACCGCAGGATTTTAGAATCGGAAATACTACAGTGATGATATCTTATGCTATTGGGTATGTTCCTATTTGCAATTTTGTCTCCACAGTCATCATTACCTTGTAGTTATTCCTTAGATAACCTTGATAGATTAAAGCCAAATAATTTTGATTTTATAAGTACTTACTCATTTATTTGTTACTGTGCTTAGTGTCTTTAAAAAATAACCAAACTGTAAGGTCCCTAATAACAAATATTACAAGATTCTGTTGTTACTTTTTAACTTTTACTTTTTTTCGTTGCCTTTAATATTTTCTTGATGTAATTTCCTTTTAAGTCTTAATAGTGCACATTTGCTGTCTGTGTAGAGGCAGACTTTTAAATCCATTTAGGTAACACCATAATCAGAATCCTGAATTTTAGGAATTGTGAGCAGAACAAGTATATTTTCCATTTTGTTCTCAGTGATGACTTAGTTTCAGATTCATATGTCATATCATAAAGTCAGAATTTTATGGCTAAAAAAGACTACCAAGTTGCATAGTTTCAAGCCCTGAGTTTTATGAATGATGAAGTATAAGCCAATCATGACTCTGAGCTAGCTGCAGAATCCCATACAAATTGCACAGCCATGAGAATCTTGGGTGGAATTAATTAATCCCTGCCTCAATATCAAATATAGGGAACAATTTGTTAGCATTAACACAAATGAAGGCGAAGTTTTTCATCAACGTTGTAAGCCTATTTGATAAAAGGCTTTCAAAATTTTTCCATCTAGAAAATAATCATAGGAACAGTTCATTATCAGAGAAAATTTACTGTCAAGAAAACAACCTGTCATAACTCATATTAATGCAGTATTAATTTTGAAAAAAGATGAAGTCAAGCCCAGGTTTACAAAAACTTTAGTCTCTGTTACCTGCAAAATGTCCCGCTGCAAGCTAACATTCTAATGAAAATATTGAAGTTGAACACCAAGGCTGGATATCAAGGGGAAGATAATTTAGGTTTTCAGGGAAAATACCTAAGTAACATCAATTTCAGTTACATATGATCTGCCCATAAGTCAGAGCATGATAAGAAAATTCCTAATTACTCTTCATTTATAACCATACACTTTGTGTAATGTATATATTTCTCTTAAACACATCAAGAGATTGCTGTCGTATTGTGAGGTAAAACAATCAAAAGAAAATACACTGATTTTTTGTAAGATATTTTAAAACCTTTTGCTGATGTTACATGTTACAAAAATAATTGTTTTTTCATCCTTTTCTTTGTTCTTTTTTACTAATGCTTATTTATCAGAACCACTTCACATTTGTAATAATTTTGTGGGCTAGAAATACCAAATCATGTAATTTAGTTTAAAATGAGTGTCAGAATTCTCAAGGTTGTTTTGACACAATAGTAATTTCTGACAACTAACATTTAAAATGTTTTTGTTAATTTTCTCTTCAAAGGATAATCCTTCTAATTCCCTGTTAAATAACTCATTATAATACCTTTTTTTGACAGAAAAAAAGGAGCAAAATGTTGGGGAGAGAAACTTGTGTCTGAATGAATGCCCACCATTTAGTTTGCAGGCTTGTGCATTTGTGTGCAGCACTGAAGCGCTATCTAATGGTCAGTCAGCAGAAACACATCTTGTAGATGTGTTCCAGATGCTGGTTAGTCCTGAGGGCGTGTGTGCTCTTCTAGCTCCCTGCTGCTGACCTGTGCTTGGTGGTAATCCAACAACACCAATTAAGAGATTAGTTCATTTTAAACTTTATTTTCCTGATGCCATAGAAAATGATGATAATGCTTTTAATAGAAGAAAACCATATTCTTAATAGTTCTGTTACTAACGGGAAAGATAAATCAAGTTAATCTACATTAATTATTTAAAATTAAGCCATCAAAATTAAAATTATAAACATACCAGTTATAGGGAAAAACTTTTTCTGAGGATCTACTTAAATGATGATAATGTATTTTTTCATAGGAATGGTATATAGTGTATTTCTAGGAGAACTAGAAAGTGTTTTCCTTCTTCATCAAAAATTTATAGTGTTGAAACCTTCCAGAGTAACACAAGATTTTAAAGCATTCTCTTTTGTGCCTTATTATATAAATTATAAATTTATATGTAAATATAATGCTTTGTTTGGGCCTCTTTATATTTCCTTTCAAAATACATCAGAAAATTGGTATTTTTATATTAATTTCCCATATTCTGCAAAAACAGTAGCAACTGTATAAACTTCAAAGGAAAATGTCATAAATCATTCAAGCTTCTACATGCAACTTCCTCTTTAATGCAGGAAAAAATCAATTATAAAAAATATTATTTCTTCATTGTATTTTTTCTGTATCATATATCATTTATTTTGTTGTTTTGAAACATTGAATTACAAATCTTACCTTAGATGTATTTTTTTCCAAAGTAGAAATGCATATAAATAAAGCATTTAGCACAGTAGTTGAAACATAGTAAGTCTTCAATAAAATCCTAGTCCACTAAAAAATCTGTTCAGATGACTTAATTTCTATTTCTATGAATCCTGCCTGGGTAGATTTTTTAGTATACAGAGAGATAGGTCATATTGTATCATGTTGTGTATCATGATAAGAGGAGCTCAGGAAAGCAGGTTCTCCTGCTTTATACTGCAAAGTGTACTACCGCACTTTGTACTATATTTATTGCTTTATTTTCTGCCTTTGTTCACTAGGATGTAAACATCTTGAGAGTACAGGGCCTTATCTATTATTCATCACCATGTCCCCAGGGCCTCAGTTCCTGGCACATAGGAGGTGCTCAATAAATATTTGTTCAGTGTTACTGAATAACTCACATTATCAGTGGCGTAAAATTATAAATATGTTCTATCTTTTGCATCTACAAACAAATCTATAAGCTTTTAATCTATTAAAAGTTATAAAATGAGGAATAGAGTTTTCACTGAGTCATGTATCAGCCACTCAGTATATACTGAGGAAGTTATTTGCAGAAGGTCCAGTAACTGTAATGACATATATTTAATCCTGATTCCTGAGAAGATAGTATTCTGATTGGGATAGGCAATACTTAGCTTTTAATGAGCAATAGAAAGAATGTCAAATCATGTAAAGTATGTACATTTTAACTGTTGTCAGAGGACAGAGGTGATAACACTTTGAGCTGGAATCGTAAAAGGTGATTCATGGAGTAGCTATGTATAATTCAAGTTGGATTTTTAAACATGAGAATTGAAGTGGATGTTGAGGAAGGATGTAAGATGCATTTTCATAGGGAGAGTGTTTAAGTGTCCTGTTCAAATACCCTGTAAATGTTTATTGAATTCAGTTTGTTTTGAAGGTCTTTGAATAAAGCATCCACTAAAGAGCTTAGTGGAAGTTAGAGTTGTCTCTACAGACTGACAGGGAAATTTTACCACTTAAAGCCAACATCTTAGTAATTCATTTAGCAATATGGGATTCCATTCCTAATAGCTCTTGAGATCCATTTTAGAAAAAAATGTTTCCTAGTTATTAGAATAATTTGGGTTGGAATTCTGAGGGTTTTCTGGAAGACTTCTGAGAATCAAGAAAGCAGTATTTCAGTGATATTAATCCAGGACAAATAAAGAGAATTTGAGAGTAGTGAAATGTTAGGCTTCTGCAGTATTAACAGTGTGAGGTGAAAAGGTTCCAAATAAGGTGGTTGGCATTGGAGAATAGAAATAAGGAATCAAGTCCCAATCCCAAAGAAAGAAATCATGGGATTTGGGGATTTAAATTTTGAGGTAGAAGTCAAATATTTATGCTATAAGTCTGCTCCATTAAAAAAGAGAATACTGTAACTTCCTTTCCAAGTGCCAAGACTGTTTTCAAATAATTATTTCTCATCCTGGTTTTTATGTTAGTAGTTCCCTCTCCCCCACCCAGTTTTGCTGAGTGTTAAATCTAAAGTGATATATAAGTTTGACTCCTCAGTTTGTACACCTGTATGTTAAGCCAAAGTAATGGATTGAATTCACCAAATCTGTTGTGGCAGGATGACTTATAAAAGCTATTTAGAGAAAAATTTTTTATTTTATTTAGTAAATGGTTTATTTAAAAGAATGAAATAGTTGAGCAAGAAGTAACTCAGAGAAGCAGTCTATTAAACCAACAACATAAGAATACATAGCATATATGGAACTGTCAGCTCTCTTCCCCAGGTAACCCAGGCCTTCCCAGCCCCATGCTGGATCTGGATAACAATGTTCGTCCCTCCGTGCTTGGTCATCTTAGTCAGACTGCATCACTGAAGAGGGGCAGCAGCTTTCAGTCCAGTCTAGATGACAG
Organism: Smutsia gigantea; assembly: GCA_032199065.1. Classification (NCBI taxonomy): domain Eukaryota; kingdom Metazoa; phylum Chordata; class Mammalia; order Pholidota; family Manidae; genus Smutsia; species Smutsia gigantea. The sequence goes on along the minus strand of JAVSCE010021572.1, from coordinate 204,737 downwards.
TAAGTTTCTCTCTACCCTGACTGTGGCTTTTAAATTTGCACTTGTGTAATTTCAAATTTTTTCTCTTGGAAAATTCTGTAATTAGTTGTGTTAAGTATTACCAATCATCATTTCTTCTGCTTACTAAGTAATTGCTCAGCAATTAAATTTAAATAATTAAAATGCATTTTACATCAGCTGTTACAGAAATGACATTTGATTTTTTAAAGTCATTGGACACAGGCCATTGTTTATTAACAAATTTAAAGTCTAGTTTTGCTTTTTTGTGTGTGTGGCTGAATTTAAGAAAATATGCCACAGAAGAAATTCTGCGAACTTCCTTAAGTTGAAATTTTCAGCAAAAGTAATTCCAGTAGTCAGTACAGAGAAACAGATACTTTTTAAATGAATTTTAAAATTTGGTTTGGAAAGGATTGGTTGTCGATTAATCATAAATTAATTGCTAATCATTTTTCCTGTGATAAAGCATCTGAAATTGTAACTATGTTACATTTCTTAACTTCCTAAAGTTGATATTTATCTATTTATTTGCCTATATGAGATACAAAATGTATTGGTTATAATGCATTCACACACAGTTAGATGTTGTTAGTCACTGGTTATTTATAACTTCAGTAATAGATGTAAATTCAAACAGGATAATTTGTTGAGGGCTCCCTTCCCTTAGGTGTGACAGCCCTGTGCTACCTGTTGTCCAGGGTCTGAAAACAGTTGTTTATAAATTGTTTCCTCTAGTTTTCTAGGTGTTTATAACTGGAGGCTAAATCCAACCCTGGTTACTCTAGTATGGCTAGAAATGGAACTAAAATAACTCAAATTTAAATTACCTAAAATTATTTAAAATTGGAAAATTATGAAAGATTGCTTATAGTGAACAATAGGTAAGAATAAAGCCAAGGAAGCCAATTCTCTACGTTGTGATTAAGCAAATTTTATGAGCTTACATACTTTAAGACAGCTATTGAAAAAGACTGGACATGCCTTTCATATCTCATATTCTTTATCTTAGTGGTTTACACCAGCCTTAAGAAAATAATTCTTGAAGTCATTCTGTCAGTGTAACTCGGAGGAGAGGAAATCCTGGGGCAAAAAACCTCTAAAACCAAAATCAGTCAGAGGGAGAAATAAAGTTTAAAACCAGTTTATTGTTTACAAACTGCGGTCTGTGGCCATTTCTCTCTCCTACTATGGCAGAAGCAAGGGAGATCTCCCCCCAGCCTCTCAGGTTCAGATAAGCCCTTGGTCGCCCAGGTAATTACCCATTGATATGGAGATGAACTACTTCTCTCCACCCTTAGGGAATGCCTGTTGATATGCAGATGAACTAAAGCCACGCAAGATATTCTGGAAATATTACAATTTTACCCACAGTCAGTGGGCAGGAGCTGTAGGAACCCTTCTGTTTTCCAAGAACCTTGATGATTGAGTGCCAACACATTAAGTAATTGCAGAACTTTCCAGTTTAGTATAATTATCTGGCAATACTGTTTAGTAGCTATATTAAAACTCCATACTATGGTGAACTCAACCAAAATAATATTGCCAATTAATCTGCCACAGAGAGATTTAGCTAAGGGTTATCTTTTCAGAAACTTTTTGGAATTGGTTGGTTACATTTTTGTTTATAATTATCTAAATACTCTTCATATCATAAATCATCTCAATTAGAATAAGCAATAATTAATGGATTAACAAAAGAAGCTAAGTTTACTTTCTGTTTATCTACAGTTTTTAAAAACAACTTTTAAATTGGTGAAAATGTAGTGTTCCCAATTTTTTCTTTGGGGTGGAGGCATTCTCCATGACAGACTGATCTTTGAGACCAAGTGGTTTGTATGTGTAGAATATATCTGTGTGTATGATAGAGGTACAAGGTTACTGATTGAAGGATTAATTTTAACTGCAAAGATTGGAAACAATTTTGTCCATTCTGAGGGGACTTGTTAAATTATGGTATATCCAAAAACACAAAATGCTATGTAATTGTGGAGAAAAAAGCAAGCATGGTATGTGTGGGTATGGAAGAACTCCAGGATTTGTTATGTGTTGAAAGAGTATGTTTAGTATGCTTTCATTTGTGTCAGTGAACATTTTGCAGGGGTGGGGAGAATACGTATTTATATTTGTGCATATAAAAGACACTTCAGAAAGAATCCCAAGAAACTAACAGTGGTTTCCTGTGGCTGAAGTGGAAATTGGGCAGTGGGGGATGAGGATGTAAAGTAGACTTTTCTCTGTATGCCTTTTAAGTTTTCTAGCCATATTTTTTCATTTTAGAAAATTATTAAAAATGTAAAAACAAGTTCACTCTTCCCCCCACTAAAATAACAATGATAATAGCAACAAAGCTTTTTGCCTAGGAGTATTCTGAGAGGAAGTATATTGTAGGTGATAGAAGAGTTAATGAGAGTCCCCTTCCCTAACCTGACTTTGAAGCTGCTGATAGGAGTTACAGGTTGACCCCGAAAGTGCTCCTCAGTATTGCTGTGAACCTGGACAGCAGGGACGCTTCTGGCCTGCTCCTGCCAGAGGCTGGGAAGCAGAACAGCCGAGCCAGGAAGCAGGACATGGAGGGAAGGAGGAATAAGAAAGACTATGATCAAGAAAGAGGGAAGATTGGAAAATGCTTAATGCTCACTGAATTACTGTATTTGTTTTTATTCCTGTGAACTTATTCTTCCCATAAGAAATCTGTAAGACGTTATTTCTCACTTACTATAATAACTGCATTAAATGATATGTAATCCAAGAGACTTCAATATTTTTATTTGTATTCTCTTCTTTATTACGGGAAGCATTGTTCATTACATGGTTGTACTTGCATGTGTTCCTTTATGATAACTTGATTCTTTACTGAATTTTACCAGGTAGGATGTATTGGGGCATTTCTGACAGGTTGACATTAGCCTTGAATTTAATTATTGGCTGCGGGCTAGCCCTACTTTGCCTTACTTTGCTGTTTGAAAGCATGATCTTTTGAAGAGAAATGTGTGTCCTGAACACAGGGAGGTTGAAAAGCCAAAGCGTCCTCCTCTGTGGAGCCCTCCCTGCTTCTGCTGCTGCCCTCCCCTGCCTACCATGCCCCATCAAGAAAAGCAGGGACTGTGGTGAAAGTGTACTAGTGTGATATGAAAAAGAAATACTGGTCTATCAGCAAATTAAAGCTTGCAGCCAAAGTGGGACACAATTTTAGGTGGCTCAGCAGTCTGTTCAAACAGAATTTTATTTGTGATTCAGAGAATATTCATAATGTTTTATTATTATTTACCCCCCACCCCCACCCCTTTAGCGTGGAGATACAAAGCTCCCCACCGGGTGGCATTTGTTGAAAAATTGACCAAGCTTGTTTTAAGTCAGCTGCCTAACTTCTGGAAACTCTGGATTTCATATGTTAATGGAAGTCTTTTCAGTGAGGTATGTATAAAAATTTGACTATAAATGTTGCTAAGTAACTGCAAATTTCTAGTTTTAAGAATTTTAGATTTTGAAGTGACTTCTTTAAAACCTTAGAGGCCCAAAGCCTGTAACTATTGTCAGATATTTTAAGATTAGTGGAAAGCACTCTAAGTCCCTAACACTTCAGAGCTGTATGACCTTGAATAAGTTCATTGTTCTGGGACTCAGTATCCTCAACTGTAAAAAGAGAATAGTAATCTATCTCAAAAGGTGGTTGTGAGGATTAAATGAGATAGTCCCTTAAAGAAAAAAGACAACTTGAAATAATTTCAATTTCAAGGATTCTGAATTGAGATCCAAAATAATCCATATAATTAGAGAATTTTCTGTTTGGAAAGAATTCAAAGATCCTGTCTTTCTAGCCCCTGTATGATCAGCCTATAGAGTTGTTATAAACCTTTACATTTCCACAGGTCACACATTTATTCCTGTTTTAATCATAATTGGTAGCATAGAAATCATGAACCTGAAGTAATGACTCTGACTTTTGCATAGAGTACATGGGACTCAGACTCAAACCTCTGTAGTCTGAGATGCACTTTAGTGCCCCGGAAAGGCCCCAGGTCCTGGAATATATACTCAAAGGCCCTTTGCCTTGAGCTGCCAGGCAGGCCCCACATGTAACATGGAGAAGAAAGGTCTGGTTTCTCATCTTCACCAAAAACTCTTAACAGCTCTGAGAGAGCTGGGAGAAGTAGGCATCTTCCTGAAGGTAAAGGCTATTTCCTGCTTCTTTTGCACTTGCCAAAACAAAAGGTGGATATGGAAAAGGGCTAGACTGTTTTGCTTTCTGCACCAAGGCACACATTTGGGTCTCAGGACCTCTCTTTCTTGGTGGAAAGTGGTTGGGTGTCTTGATACTCCAGGGCTCTGTCCGGTCTCATTTGACTATGGTCGTACATTCATGCTACTATTAAAGAAACAGAGTTGTTCTCAGGAGTTGCTTTTATCCCCCTTTACATATTTCATTCTTATTTGCCCACTATCTCTTTTCTTTTAAACCTGGTAGATCCCTAGATCCTTGTTTTACATGAATGGTTAGCTACCTAAACTGTAATATTCACTAAATGCCTGAAAAACAGAAAAATGATAGTGCAGAAAAACCAAACTCTTAAGCATGAGTTATCACTGTTTGCCTCTTTCTTTAATTTCTGCAGTGTATTAGCTACAGTACTTTGTAAGTGAACATTCAAATACTATAATACAATAAATAATGTATTTCATGACTTTCTTACATCCTTTTTGTGTCACTTGGTGATACAAAAGCTCTACTGTGTACAAAGAACGTGTCTTCCATAAGATAAATGTAGAGTTTGGCTTTCATAAATGCAGTTACTTATTGTTGGCCAGGAAGTGAATGCTTAATATCAGCTTCTCGGGTGTCCTGAAAAAAGTTTTCTCATCATTCAGCTTTCAAACATGTCCCCATTGATTTGCACTTCTATTCATCTGAGCTGGAGGAGAGTGCAGCTCCCTGTTCTAAGGACAGGTTTAGGTTTCTTGCCCTCTGCTAGAGTGGGGGACAGTGTACCACTCCTGTCATGTCAGGACTTCATCTTCTTAATGCTCCATCTCTAAACCAGATCAATTATGAGCATTGGGAAGGTTCGATGCTTCCTTATCAGTGCCTCTGACAGATAATGTTCACAGCTTCTCTTATAGAATATGAGTGTTTCAATAGAAACATCCAGTATATATCACTTACTAGCTGTGACCTTGTACCTACTTCCATAGGGCTGTTTGAGAATTAGATGAGTTAACATAAGGGAGGTGCTTATAACAGTGTTTGTTGGATATATGAGAATTAGCTTTTATTATTTGGAATAAATATGTATTCCAGTATTTGAAATCTCATTGGCCTGCACACAATAGATATTCGGTGAACAGAGTTTAATAACATTAAACACTAGACTGGTGAACTCTTAGAGTCATGTGGAGTAATGTCAAGATAGATTAACTCATCTGAAGAATTAGTCCCTTAGAAATAGATTTTAAACCTGGTTATTTGTTTCCAGCCAAGTATTTTTTTCCTTCCAGTTGGGTGGGTTCCTATAGGTGACCCACCACACATATGGACTTATCTCAAGTTGCCTTATCTTGAGTCTTTTTAGAGTTTGTAAAATTCCTAAGAGTTTTTGATCTGGTATCTTTTTTGAAAAGGGACTGTATTTTCCTTACAGGTTATAGCTAGTTGTGGTAAAAATGTAAGATATTTGGTTGCAGATGAAAAATAAATAAGTTACTTCGGAACTCATGAAAAACATTAACACTGAAAATTTTTAATTAGTGTACTGACTTGGATATGCCTACTGTATTTCCACCTATTTGTATTTATAAACAAAATTTATAGTAATAATTATTAATTGGCAATTTGCTCTGTAGATTTGGGCATGTTTTAAAACTATTTACCCCCCTATTGAAAGGTAGAAATTCACCTAAGGGCAGTAGAAAGGAATGGAGGGGTTAGGAAAGCGTGCCCAAGGTGACAATCTATGAGTCAGAGCCAGAAACCTAATTAGCATTGGGAAGAGTTTGGGCTCTTTGAAAGTTGGTATTTAATCTCATGCAAGAAAGTTCTGTAGTACTTAAACAGAATTTACTTAAAATTTCTTACTTTTCTTGCTATAGAACTGTTCTATTGAGGGCCCATCTGTTAAAGATTCAGATGGAGTTTCCAACAGTTTGAAACAGTCAGTTTGAATTCAAACCAGTTAAACCCATGTAAAGTAACATATGTGAATCAAAGCAGTGAAATCTAGCCGTTGGTCTTACCACAAAGTAGTTTTGGTCTTTGTGTGCAGGAAAGAGTTAAGGTTTTTAATTAACGAAATGATTAATAGGTTAAGATCTCACCTTTAGATACATTTTAAATATAGTGTATTTTGGGATGCAAAATTTTAAAGCATCCAAATAATTTTTAAACATTAGGAATCAGTATTTTTAAGAGTTACATAACTCATAGTATGTAAATTAATATGCACTTTGTTTCAAAATTAGATTTTCTTTTAAAAATAGGGCAAACCTCATATAATTCAGTATGTTGGAGATATTCAGCTCTTAAGCAAATTAAAACAGAAACTATTTAAATTAACAATTGCAAGTTTGTCTAACAATTTTCCATCCCTTCCACTTTTCATATATTTGGAGACAGATCCTTAAAGTTTATACCATTATTCTGTCCAGTAGATATCATTTCAATAGTACCTGTTTAGTGGGGATAATTTTTCTGGCAAAATTTAACCTTACTTTGATATGATGTTTTTTAACAATTGATTTTAATACTTTTCTTCAACTTATATTTTACAGAACAAAGGATTATAAAATAATCTGTCCATTGCATTAGCCCACTCTATAAAAGTTCAGTATTAGGTATTATGGCAGATACAACTAGAAAAGGCACCATCTAACAATCAAGATACTTAGCATTTTATACTGGTGTGGCCTTTGCTGAGACAAATTTGCCTTTTTTTAAGAGTCCCATCCCTTCTTTGATAGCACACCAAACCACTCCTGTATTAGTCAGTGTTTAAGTATATATAAAGAGAAAGAGATTTACTCTAAGGATTTGGCTCATGTGATTATGCAGTCTGACACGTCCCAAGACCTGCAGTCAGCAATCTGGATACTCAGGAGAGCCCTTGGTGGTGTCCTAATCTGAAGGCCAGGAGCCTGGACACCCAGGTTTTGGAGTTTGAAGGCTGGAAAACATTTCTGTCCCAGGCCAAGGCAGTCAGGTGGGAGGAATTCCTCTCACTCACAGGAGAGTCGGCTTTTCGTTCCATTAAGGTCGTCTGTTGATCGGGTGGGTCCTGCCCACACTGAGGAGGGTGGTCTGCCTTCCTTGCCCTCCAGTTCAGATGTCAGATCTCACCCCCAAATGTCCTCACAGACACACCCAGAATAATGTTTTTAACTGAATATCTTGGTGCCATCTGGCTCAGTTAGGTTGGCACATGGAATTAACATCACACGATCCATCCCGTGTCATTCTGTGCCTCCTGACACCACAGCAGGTGTTAGGCTTCTCGGTAATCTCTGAATTCCACACCTACAACCATCCTCCCAACCCCCAACATTCACACAAAATTCTTAATCCTCTGCTCTTCCCTTTTGTTGACATCTGAAATCTTTAGGAGGGGAGCATACACACATTTGAATTAGGTGCAGAACCCCGAATAGGAAGGCATTAGATAGAAATGATATTTGAAGCAATGAAAATAAACTAGTGAGATAAAATAGAGAAAAAAGACAAAAAAAAAGTGCCTAAGAATAAAAGCTGACAAACAGTAGCATTCAGAGAATAGCTATTTATCACCTCAATAAGCAAGAGCCTTCTATCTGCTTTTCCACACCTAGGCCACTATATCACCAGAGAAATGTAATTTTGAATCAGTGCATCACACCTGATTGAAACAGAAAGTAGGCTAACAAGACATGCAGGCCATTTGGACTTACCCTAAGTGGTCATGACTCAGATGGGAGTCACTCTTGACATCTCTCTTTTCTCACTGAATCACCCAGTGGAATCACCAGGTTGTTGATTCTGCCTGGGGTGCCTGTGTCTCACATGGGTTTGTCTGTCCATCTCCTTTAGCTTAGGACACTGTCATTGTTTACCTGGATCTGTATGGTGTTCTTCTAGCTGGTCATGCTCCTGACATTATTCCCTTTAGTCACTTCTTACAGTAGCTACGAAACTTCTTATTGCTGACTTAAATCCTGATGTACAAGGAATTGAGTGTTGCTATCCAATGAACTTAGAATTTCCTTATTGAATTATCATTGAGATGAATTTGGGTCTATTTCAATTCTTTCAAAGCAAAAGTGTATTTCTACAAAGAAAAAAATGATAAAACCTGCACAGTTTCATATAAAATTTTTAAATAAGTGTAAATTAGAGCTGAAGAGGTGTGTATCTGTGTGTGTTGTCCACTTTTTATCAGACATATCTAATATATTTTTTTAAACATTTCAGCAATCCCTACCCTCCTTTTACTCATTCATGCCGATAATGTTCATCATAAAAATGAACCTTATCCACACTGTTTATATAACTTACATGTAAAATATATATAACATCATACAATTAACTTGAACTCAATTATCATAATCATTTACAATGCACTTGTTTTTAATTGTTCTCTAACTTAAAGATAAATTTTGCATTATTTTAATGAAATATCAGAATTTTCTTTTACATTGTACCATTTTGTTGTCACTTTTCTATTTGGAAAGTTTCCTAAGCTTGCCTTTCTAAAGCATTTTATATAATACTACTTAGTTATTAGAAAATTTGGTAATAAAAGTTAACTGAAATCCAGTTGAACAGGTTTCTCTTTTAGATAGTGTTAAAGTATTCTTTCACACTTACTGTGAGGAGAAAGAAAAATATCAGAGGAAAACATGGCTATCAGTAAACAGATAAACAAGTTCTATAATTCTAGAATATATCTTTCCTGAATTAGACTATAAAATCTCTGAAAGAAGAGCAGTGATTTATATATATTTTTAAATAAATATGCCAGATAGAGTGCCTCTATTCATAAATATTTGTCAAGGGAATAGAATGGATGTACTGAAATTACTATACATTAATCCATAATTTACTCTTAATTTCTATACTAGTGAATGAGAAATGGTGTTGAGAATGTTATCATGGATATGATACTTTAAGGTTTAACCATATAAACTTGCTTATGAAATGGCATATGAAATTCACCTATAAAAAAAGGTAGTTTTAACTTAACACTTAGGTTTATTTATGGGAATTGTACTTAAGGTGGATGAATATGTTCTTGTTGAAATAAGGATAATTTTCTAATTAGTCATCCTTTAATCGGAAGCTTAGACTATTTCTTTTACATTCCTTTTAATAAGGTTGTAATCATATGCTATTTTTATACAACTGCTAAAGTATTTCTTATTTTTAGAAATTCTAAAGACAACTAAATATATTTTATTTTGTTTTTTAATTTTTAAGACTGCTGAGAAGTCAGGTCAGATTGAAAGATCAAAGAATGTAAGGCAAAGACAAAATGATTTTAAGGTAAGTTAAGGATAAGTATGTTGACTTCTTTATAAGGTAAGATTTTCTCAACCAGAGTCACTAGAAGACTTTATCTGCATTCAAGACACTCATCATTGTTCAGACTGACTCCTTTAGTTGACTTCATCACGTTAATGACTTTCAATGCAGTTTTGCCTGTTCATCATTGTCTAGAAAATGATTCAGGAAGTAATGCACTGTCTCGTGAAGCTGATCCGCGGAGCCCTGCTCCCTCTCAGCGTCCCAGAGGGTGGAGTAAGGCAGTACGGAGGCTGGGAGGTGAAGTCTGAGCTCTCTGGACAGTGGCTGGCTCATGTCATCCAGACCTTAAGGTAAATGTGGACATAGTCTCCTGAAAAGGGGTAAATAATTTTTTTTTGTCTTTTTGAAAAAAAAGTATGGAATATGATTTTTAGTACTTCAATAAAGAATTTTTTTACTCTGTCCTTTTGCCTCCACTATTTCCTCATATCACCTAGCAACTAACCTAAGCTCTTAAACCTTCCTGGTGCTGATATTTGATGAGAATGTTATACTGGGTGTGCATCTTTTTTGTTGTTTAACCCAGTATTACTGTTATATTATAATCTCTGTTATGGTTTTACTTTCCCCTTGTTTTCAACATAATGTTGTAGTTCATAGGATTGCCAAATTGATGGTAGAAACTGCTTTGAGATCCTACTCTGCTCTCATGTTGTATTTGTTTCACAGGCTTACTTATGAATCATTGACTGCCCTCGAAATTCCTAATGACATGTTACAGACTATCCAGGATCTCATTTTGGATCTCCGTGTACATTGTGTGATAGTCACATTGCAACACACAGCAGAAGGTATGTTAAGGAAAATTAATGCCATTCCCTTGACAATGATTATCTAAATATGCCACTTCTTCCCAGCTTCCAAATCCTTGTAAATGAGAAAATTAGTCTTATGGAGTTAGAATATTTTAGATTAGTTGCTCAATATAATTTTTTGGATATCTTTTCAAATCTACTTACTTGAGATGACTCATCATAAAGAAATTAAGATAAAAATACTTGAAAAATCCTTAAAGATATAACAACATCTTTATGGCAAATGTTAATAGAAAAAGTAGACTATAAACTGTATATAAAGTGTGAATGTAGTTTTGAAAATATGTGTATTTTTTAAATTTAATTTAGAACTATCAATGTAAAATCAGAAGACTTAACAATGGTTATCTGTGTAGTAGAAATTATATATGATGCTCATTTTCTTCATGCTTTTTAGAATTTTCAGGATTTTTGTACCTAAAAAACAATAAAGGTTATCTTCACAAAGCAGAATATTTGTACTTCACAAAGCACAAAATATTTTTGGTGTTAAATATTTTCAAAAACAATCAAGGACATTGTTATAAATGATGCAAGCATTTACTGTAACCAGGACTTTTAAGTAGGAAGGTTGCATCTATATAGAATTGGTGACTAATATACCGCATCAACAAAAAGGCAATGGAATCCAGGTGAGAAACTGAGCAGTGTCCTCTTAATTTATCACCTCCTCCCCTCAGGGACCTGGAATAGCTTGCAGTGCTAACTTAGTCAAAGGAGATAGTACTGCCATCATCAGGAATGTATAGGATTAAAACAAGCTATATTGTTAATCAGAAAAATTAGGAAAAAATACCATATGCCTATTTTATACATGTTTAACATTATCAAGAGTGCTAAGTAATAAATCATTGTTAAAGTTGTTATTAAACCTAGCCTAGCATTCTCCAAATTGAGCTATGTAGTAAAAAATTTTATTTACATTAATGTTTTATTAGAAAGATCCAGTGAACAATACACATTTAAATCCTTGAGTCCACCAGAATTATTTTCTATCCCTACTATCCCTTACTTTCATTTTTTACAAACTTATATAAAACAATGAAAAACCATAACCTTTCTAGACTTTTATTTCTATATAAAGTTCAGTGACATAATTATAATAAAAAAGCACTTGTTTACTTGTTTTCCCTGTAGAAGTAAAGAGATTAGCTGAAAAGGAAGACTGGATTGTCGATAATGAAGGACTCACTTCTCTCGTAAGTTCAAGTTCTTTTAAGTAATGGATCATTAGTGTGTATTATATTCAAAATAAATGATTCATTATATTAATAAGGAGCATATGCTCTCTGTATTATAACTGAATAGTTTCTGGAAATAGAAAAATAAACTTCTTAAAGTTTTTCTTCTCAGAGTTCATTTTTTGCTTAACACTAACCACAAATATTTAAAAGTTAATAAAAACAGTAGATGTTTTTTAAAGTGATCTTTTCTTTATTGCTATTTTTTGTTTGCATTATATTCTTAATAGATAATGCCTAATTCTAAGTTACCCAGCAAGTTGAATTTTTCAAAACAAAGTAAAAAAAAGACTAATGCTGTGCCTTAAGCCAAAAAAGAGACAAACAACAGCAAACCTCTCCAGATGTATACACAGGTCACACAGGCAGTCACAACCCTGACCCGGTTGTTCTAGGATTGTCCTTTCAGATGGGTCTCTTAGATTTCTAAAATACCTTTGAAAATAATTTTCATGATTTATCACGTTGTCACATCTGTCTCGTGGGTCCCAGCAATCCTACACGTAGGGGCCATCAGCTAAGATTGACATTCAGGTGCTAAAACATCCAGGGGCTGAACAAGATGGGCATTTCCTTTTTCTCTCACATTAGAGGAGTTAGGACTGGTGTGCCAGCTTAGTCATGCCATTAGTTCAGTTCAGTACCCAGCCCAGCTCTTGACTTTCTTTATGATCATTACTATGGCTTCTATCTTACGATGTCCTCATGATCACAAGATGGCCACTGTAATTCCAGCCCTCATGTCCTTATTCCTGTCAGGACAAAAGTCCAACACTTTCCCAGAAGGCACAACTGACAACTCTTCTTACATCTAATTGGCCAGAATTTTATTCACTTGGCAGTGGAGCTGGAAAAATGCAGTTTTCTGCAGAGCACATTGATAGTCCCAACAATTTCTGTTAGATGAAAAGGTCAATAAGAAAAAAGGAGAAAATAAATTCTAGGGATACAACTAGCATTTTTACCTAGTTAGTATAGTAGATAAGGAAACTAGAATAAAATGGTTTTGACCTATCCAAATTTACATAATAGTGGTGAGTCAGGTTGTTGAGAAGCAATTATCCTATGTAATATTTCTTAATTTCCTTGAATTTTTGCCCTTACCAGCAGTCTCTCTTTGGGAGGTGAATGTTTGAAGTTATAGTTCTTTCCTTCTATTACTTCAAAGTACATTCAAGTGTACACCTTACTTTATGTACTGATGTGGTTTAGAGCAGCAGTGCTACCTCCACCAAACTTATGTAAATTAAATCATGCTTGAAATTAGGGCGATTTATTTTTTAATAAACCTCTATTACAAGGATTTGTTTTTTAAAGACAGTCTGTTTGATTTTGCTTATTCTATTTATCACGGTTATTTGCATTTAAATACAAACTATCCTATAATGACACTATATTTAGAGAAAGGAAGTGTCCTGCACCATCCAGTGTGGCGGCTGCTTGAGAAGAGGCTCTTGTAAAATACACATTAGACTTCAAACACTCTATTCAAAAGAAAGAATGTATCTCAACTTTTTATATTGATTTCATGTGGAAACAATATTTTGATATGCTACATTATATAAATTATATTAAAATTAATTTTTTCCTTCTGTTTTCTTAATATGGCTACTGGAAAATCTAAAGTTTGTGCCTTGCCTTATCCTTCTAATGGACAGTGCTGTACTAGAGTCATCTGTACTGCATTCAGTTTGGTATCATAATCAGGTTCAGTTTTTGTTTCTGACTTGTCATAACCATACAGTCTTAAAGAAGCCACTTTACCCCTCTGCCTCTAGATACAGAAGAAGCAGAACATTTTTTCACAGTGTTACTGGTTAAGATTAAATGAGACTATGGAATAAGGTACTAAACTACAAAGCTTATAGACATATAAAGGATTTTTATTTATTAACCTAGTATTTGTAATATTGGGGCCACTGGAATAACAATAACTTATGCTTGCACTATGCCTTACTATTTTCAAAGCTCTTTGTAAAACCCTATCCTGCTTAATTATTATAAGCAATCCTGGAAAACAGGCCAAAGAGGGACCCTTAGGCCATCATATACTGAACAACTTACTCAAATGAAATAAACAAGGGCAGGTTAGATAGCGATTTACCTTGATGCTTTGTTTTTGATACCTGGTTCAGACAAATCTTGTCCAAAGGAAAAATTATGTTCAGTTTGAGAAAACAGGGCACCTGCTTTCCAGGATTAATGTTTTGTAAAAAACAGCTGACATAAATTCAATAAAACAGCCAAAAAATGAGTATAGGTTGTAGGCCCTTCTCAAGATTAGTGTTTCTTTGTACACTGTCAGCCCAGAATGTGCTTGTGTCATAGCTGCCATACCTGGATCCCAGTGTATGCTCACAAGATAGCTACCACATCTAAGTTTGTTTGATTCTAGTAATAAGCCTCTTTGGAAAATTCTTTATATGGTTATTGTAGAAACTAGTTTGTAGTCAATTTAAAGTTGAACTATAATAATAAGAAATTGTAACCATAGAAGACTAGTTTCATGTTTGGTCTCACACAAGTCAGAATACTAAACCTAATGTACTTTGTGGATGAATGACCCATAGAAGTTACACTTCCTTTGTTGGCCAGTCTGTCTTTTAGTCCACTGTTGAAGAAATATGCTAACATGATAGACCTGATAAAGCTGAGCGTGTTGTAAGCTATCAGCATGGACCTCATTTCAGAGAAAAGGTGAATCAGTACTCAGAGTAAAAGTCTAGGTTCCAGCTTTGAGTATGTTAATCTAACTAATATCTGTAAAATTCTTAGACTTTGAACAACTTAAATTGTCTCGTCTATTATATATTACTAACTTATAGTTTCTTAGCATTTCTGTAGTACCAATACCATTTGTCTGAAATGAGAATATGTTTTTCTTTCTCTGTGACAGGAGTAGAAAAACATTCCTTATCAAGTTAAAGAGATGAACATTAAGCTTTGCCCCATTATGATTGTTCTTTCAGCTGAAGTCTTTAATTTGACTTCTCTTCAGTGCTCTGAAACAGCTCCTTTGAAAGCACCCTGTTTTCTCATGTTGAAAATGTGTTTTGTCTTTTTCAAGTTGGATAATTCTGAGAATTTTCTTCTTTCAGAAGAGCTGGAATGATTTGTGAACTCCTTATACTCAGCTAAATCAGATGATTCACTGATGATATGCAGAGATAGTACTATTTCTTTCTCTTTAGAAAAGAGAAATAGCAGGTGTTTAGACTACCATTTACTCCCTTTTTGAAATTAATAATTGGTATTCTCTGTACATGCGTTGTATTAACATAGGTACAAAAAGAAATAGAAAGATCTACTTTAGATTTTAATGCAAGAAATCTAAATGACCATACACAACAGTTGAGTTTTGGATTTAATTTTTACTATTTTTGTTATTTTAACATCTTAGCTTTTCTACCTTCTGAGGCAGGTAGGTTAGATTGATAAGGTCAGATATCTAACATAAGTTTTGACTCTTTAAATACTTTCTGTGCAGTTGGTACATATATATATATATGTAGTGCTTGGATATATTTCTGGAGCGCCCTCTGCTGGCTTAAAGTGTAGCATTAAAGTTGAGGCACTTACAGATTTCATTAAGGCTGGGTTCCTTGTTGTAAGAAAATTATCTTTTATTTTGTTTGTATACAGGTGTTTCTTGTGTTCATTTTTTTCTACAAACTCTTAAAAATTGAAGTATGTATTGAGGAGAGGTTTTGCTTCTAAATTTTTGCACAGAGTTGGTGTAGTTGAACTTTGAGCCTTGCACAGCTCTGTGCCCCCAAGTGAGAGCCACACCCCTGGCCTCATCTCTTGCACTGCTAGTGGGTTGCTCTTCTTGTGGCCCTTCAACCCTGGCAGGTGCTGCCCTCGCCCTCTTTGCCCTGGGCTCATTCCTTTTTTTTCTTAGGGCCTTGCCCCTCTTGCCCTTCAAGTCCCAGCTTAGATGTTCTTACTGCCTCAGGCATCTTCTTTAACTATCCTATTTATAACAGACTCCCTCTATAACCATTTTCCTCTGAGTTCCCATTTGTTTTCTTCATGGCATTATTCTAGTTTGCAGTTGCTCTTGTTTTATTTTCTGTTACTTTTTTTTCTAGTGAAAAGTAAGTTAACTTACTTTTATGGTAGTGTCTCCTGCCTTAGAATATGTACTTTATGAGAACTTTGTCTACTCCCCATGGCCTAGAGTGTGCCTGACAGAAAGTAAAACCTTAAATAAATGAAGTTAGGAGTTAAGATGTTAGGATTAATTCAAACTTCTTTTGAATGCCATTTGTTGCACATATCTTCAGGTTTTGCTAATGTGTATAGAAAATTACTATAATGACTTTTTAAAATTAATTTCTTGGTCCCCTTACAGATTATTAACATTAAATTCTGTTAAACAGTAGCAGAGATGTGGAAGATACAGGAGATTGAGCTCATTCCAGACTATACCTAGTAGTGTTTAAAATATAAATTTACATTTGCTCTTTATTGTGTCATTTGCCTTACTTAGAGTTGAATTAAATGTACTTCAGAGTCTCAAGATTCACCCATTTTTAAGTATCAAGTGCAAAACATGCCAAATCTAAATCTCAGTGAGTAGGAGATTATTCGCATCTCTCTTCCTTTCCATAAGGCTGGAAAATTGAGAGTTTTTGTCCATTTTTGCTTCTGTTGAATGTCTTATTTACCATTGCTTTTTTCTGAATTTTAAGATATGCGTTCTTTTTTTTTCTTTAGCCATGTCAGTTTGAACAGTGCATTGTGCATTCTCTGCAGTCACTTAAAGGAGTTCTTGAGTGTAAGCCTGGAGAAGCCAGTGTAAGTTTTCTGTTAAGTTCAACCTCTTTCAGACTTTCCCAAGGAATCTTTGGCAATCACAATGGCAAATTTTTGAGTCATCTCAGCATAAAGAGTTTTCCCCGACTGCTTGCTTGTTTTATTTCACTTAACTACACAGGCTATTGATTTCTTGGTTCCAAAATAGGCTGGTGGAAGTTAAAATGTGAATGTGTGTGTTGCAGGTAGGGCACTTTGAATTGTTAACACTTTGTACACAAAGGAAATGACGGAACTGAATGCTGTCCAGAAGCTCCAGTTGGGGTCTTTTCAGGTCAAAATCATGACAGTAGGCCAGCTCTTCATTCTCATCCCTTTTCAGAGGAAGGTTACCCACACTAAAAGCAGCTATCCATATGTTCATTTTTTATATCAAACTTTATAAACTTTTGTTTTCTTAGCTAAGCCCAAAAATTGTCATCAAAATTCTTCCTTTTAGGTCTTTCAACAACCCAAAACACAGGAGGAGGTTTGCCAACTAAGCATCCATATTTTGCAGGTAATGTGTTAAAGTACTGATGCCTGGAAGCCAGAATTAATGCAAATTGTTATTCAACCCTCTCTTAGGTGTAATACATGTGTAACATATATTAACTATGTAATTTTTTTCATCTTATCTGAGTACATAATCATTTATGGTGAGTAAGGTAATGAAATAAAGGTAAGATTAATTCCAGATTGTTCTAGCAATTCCCCATTTTCATGTATATTATGGTCCTCTTTTTTTTGGATTCTTATGGTACTTTGTATATATTTCTTTTGGAACACAAATTAAATGACAGGAATGAATTGTGTTCATTGTATCTAGAGTGTGAAATTCCTTGATTGGGACCAGTGCTTTATGGGCACACAAACCAAGCTGGGCATGTGGGTGAGGGAATGAAAGGAAGGAAAAGGTCCTTCTCCTAAAATATATTCAAGGATTTAATAATTAGATCAAAACACAGATGCTTTTAGTTTTCTATCGCTTATGTGACGAAAGTTGGGATATGTATTCCCGATGCATACATATATGTATGTATGTATGTATATGTTGTCAATACCACTTACAGAGCATATATTTCTGGTGTTTTATTATGAAAAGTTATTTTTAATGTTTAAATGAACTAGTATGTAAGAGTTCATATCACTGAAATTTCTTATTTTTGACTTAGATTTTTATATACTGTCTGGAGCAATTGAGCACCAAGCCTGATGCAGATATAGATACTACACAGTAAGTAAAACAGAAATAAATCTTAATGATTCATTTAGGAGGATTAAAAATACAGACTAATGTTATATATCTGGTCTTACATCCTAAGACTTCCAGTAAGAGATAGATTGTTTATATTAAAGTTACAGTTTATATATTTGACCTATATTATTTTATATAATTTCTTTATTTTCTGCACTCATCTTAGCATTATTAGAGACATGTTGAACAAACTGAACATATGATTACCTTACTAGTTACCCAAAGGAACAAGTTTTATAAATAATAAAAGTAGAAAATTAAAATATATAACTTCTAGTTGATAACTTATAGTCCTGTTGTTAAAGGCTGGTACTCTTGTTAAAGACTTACTTTGTTAGAAGAATTAAGTCTGGATCAGGCTTAATTATTTCGGCTCCAAAGGACACATCTTGATTCCTGATACTTACAAATCCATGTGATAATTCTTTTACAATGCTGTTATTCTAAAGGATTTTTTAAAAATTTAGTTTTCCTGAATGACGTTTGGCACATGTAACTTCTGTGTACTTCAGGCTTATTCTCTGATAGATAATATTGAGATAAATGCCTCTTAAATGTATTGTTGACAATTTGAGAATTTTTTCCATATTTGTGTGTTACCGGGTATTGGTGTTTGCCTCTCAGTATATAAGGCTGTTACTGCTCTGAGATCTAATACTTAATTCTTCTAGTTTTTAAAAAATATTTTACTTTATATGTTTAACACAATCCACCAGGAATTAGTATAGTTAATCAGGTCCCTGAAACTATTGACTAAATGTCTTTCTTCCTTATTGTTTTGCTATAATTTCTCTTTCATACATCATTGAATTCTAATATGTAGTGCATTGCATTTCTTCTGTTGCATTCACATTATGTTTTCTGACAGTTTATATTGCATTAATTATCGTTAGTTTATTTTTAATGTTTTCAGATTGGTATACTTTTATTACTTCTCTGTTTTAAAATATTTGATATTTTCATCTATTTATTCTTCCATATGATATCAAAAATCTAGCTGGTTTGGTTTAAAGAATTTTTCCTAAGATGTTTATTGTGATTTTATTCTATCTATAAATTAATCCATATAAATCTCTATCTGTAATTTATAGTGGATTTATGCATTCCTTCCCCCACTTGTGGGTACTAACTAATTTCTTATATCAACTCATCGTAAGTGATTTACCATGAAAATGAACTTGAAAAAGCCCCATGGAGATTTTGATAGGCAAAAACATTTCAACTATGTGAGCGTATACCTAGAAATTAATTTATTTGGTATTTTCTTCCTTGGTGATTTTTTTTTAATTGAATATTAAGAAGCCTGAAAAGCTAATCTCATATTAAGAGATAGTCCATAGTGTCCACTTTGAGCTGTTAATAGTTAAATATAAAAAGCAGAAAGTTAGATGATTTTTGCCAAAAGATTTTAAGCTCAAATTTACATACGGCTCATTGCATCTTTTTATTGAGGTATAAGTGACCTATAACATTATATCAGCATTTTTATTTTAATGCTTGTAACTGTTCTCTTACTTGCTTCTATATTCAGTCTTTCTGTTGATGTTTCTTCTCCTGATTTGTTTGGAAGTATCCATGAAGACTTCAGTTTGACCTCTGTAAGTACAATCACAAATAATTAGATGATAAATAGAAAAACACTTTATATATACATATATACACACGTCACAGGCTAACAGAGGACCAGGTTGGGTCAGATGTAAACTGGAGCATTGTGGGCTTGAAGTTAGGAGGTCAGAAGAGCATGTGACCTCAGAAGAACTATATCGGTGGACCGCTGTGGGCCCATCTGCTTGCATGAGGTCTAGAATGAATAGGATCTGAGAAAGTTGTTGGGCTAAGTTTAAACCATTTGTCACACTGAACACAGAAAGAAGGCTAGAGACAGACAAAGGCCAGAGAAAGAACCTTCTAAATTAAGACAGGCCTTGCCAGCAATCTGGCCAACTGTACTTTTTCTCTAGTCTTGTAGAACAAGCCTAATTTCTACATGACAGGCAGTGTTTGAAAACAGCTGCTGTGTGTGCTCAGAACCTTCTCTCCTCCTAGCTCCTGAGCCATTCAGGCATTTCCCAGCCGATGTGCTTGTAGTCTGTTGATGTGATGGTCATTCTTCTCTGAGTGTGTTTCTGTCCTTCAGGGCTAGAGCAGTGGACCCTGGTATGACCCTGACTGTTGGGACACAGCCAGAACTACACATTAGGTTATCTTGCCGTTGACTGACATTAAACTGTCAGCCAAAACCCCAAGTGACTCATACTTGCTTCTGCTAGTCACAGGATTTTATCTCTTCCATTTTAACCTCCTAAAATTGTTCATTTGGTGCCCAATTCAGTTCCTATGTTTTTCTCCCATGTATGAGATCTTGTTAGATTTGGCCCAGATTGTTGAGATCTTAGCCTGTTCTATTATCCAGCAGAGAGGCAGTTATGGTAAGAAAACGTCTAGGTATGGAGTTGGAAGACACTGGTTCACTTCCTGGTCTGCTTCTTATTAACTGAAAAACCTTGGTGTGTCACTGAAGATGTCCAGTTCCCTCCTGGGCAAAATTGGGATGGTAATGCCTACATTTCAGAGATTCTGTGAGGAAAAACTGAAATAATACATAAGGCCATAGTCCATAATCTGCAAGTGCTACCTTTCACAGGTTGAATTGTTATTTTTAAGCATGCATGTTCATCTCAGTTGTTACCAAGTTTTGTTTAATCACCCAAGTTTAATAATTTGATTATTTGATTGTGTTGTTCAGTTGTTCTTCACACTTTTCTTTCTTCTGATTAGTTAGATATGGGGGAAAAAAATGTGCTTACTAAGAGTAAGACTTTGGATCACTCCAGTATGGTTTTTCCATTTTGGAGGAGAACCATGAAGATTACAAGGAGAAAAATCAGCTGAAGAGAGTTAGTTAGCTAGGTAGAGAAGATGCAGAGGCCCAGGTGGACTGCTGAACCAGGCTGATGTTTGGAGGGAAGCCTCTTGAAGGAAAGCGTAATTAAGGATTGATTTTATAGCTGAGAAATCAGTTGAGATTTTTGCAGAATGCAGCATATTTTAGAGGCTGATAAAATATGACTTTATTTCATATCCTTTACAAGGACCACATAACACAGTACCAGACATGGAGCAAGAGAGAATGTGGCCTCCTCTCCCCTGCAGCCACAGCTGTTCACTGCATCCTTTTTGGTTCTCACTTGCCTTTTACTTAAAATGTGGAGGAGAAGTACACATACCATAACACTGTTTACCTTGTTTTATGCTCCATTTCCATCCATGAATTAAGTCAAGGTCATTCACAGCTTCGATTTGTGTGAAGGTACCTTATTAATTTTCTGGCCTTTTAATTAAATCTGTTGTTGGCCAGAAAAGGTAGTGAATAGGCTACACCCTGCCAGAAATAAAGATAGGAACCTTTTAAATAAAGAAATTTAGGAAGTTTTTAAAATTTTGATGAAGCTATGTGAATATATTGGGACATAGAAGCTATGCTCGGCAATTGAATTCAAAGACACTTGAAAAGACAGGAACCTGTTCATTTCCACATTTTTTATATTGATTTAACATAATTTATTCTGATTGTATACAAAACAGTAAGCAAAATATGAGAACTTTTCCTGGAAAGTAGTTTTGCCTTAGTTTTTAGTCAAGAGATCTTAAATCAAGGTCCTAAATTAGTTGTTCCAGGGAGCATGGGGAAAGTGTTTGCAGTGAGCCACAATAGCAGTGACAAATGCCATTCCTGGAATTTTATTTACGAAAATAGTTCCTCCGAACTGTAGAAGGATGCTTTATTCGTCAGCTGTGGGGTCTGATAATTTTGATAAGAAACTGCCTTATGTAGCTAGAATGCTGGAGAATGTAGAATGCAGAGCTCTAGAGCCCCCTCCATGCCTCCCCAGCCTCTGTCCCTTCATTGCCCATAAGAGGGAGACTATTCCACATAAGAAAATTTGTAAATGCCCAGTCTTTTGAAGGAGGCTATCATCTGGATATTATAATTCTCTTCCAAGTTTTGAAAAATTAATAAATTGTTCTCTAACACTTCCTACATTTTTTGTAATTATTTTTAAATATCCATTTTTAGAGCTTTTTTGGTGCAAAAAGTATTAAACAGAGTAACCAATAAAGTAGAACCCCTTTGGTAAGAACAACAGCTGTTCCTACTCTACTAGTTAGCTGTGTTTCATCAGTAAGTTTTTCCATACAGCTGTTAAATTTCAAAGGGAACATTATTTGACTTTTGTGTATTATGTAATAATGAGCAATTAGTAGAATTATAGAATTATGTTTTTTTATGTTATTAGGAAAGGAGCCAAGAAAAATAAAGCATTGACTATTGATATTAAACACCAAGAGATTATAATTAAATTTAATAATTGATAAATGTTACCTGTTAGACCCTCAGTTTGTTACTATAAATGTAATTTTTGAAATATTTGTTTTGCTTTTAGGAACAACGACTTTTGATAGTCCTAAGTAATTGCTGCTACCTAGAACGTCACACCTTCCTAAATATAGCAGAACAGTTTGAAAAGCACAACTTCCAGGGAATAGAAAAAATAACACAGGTAAATGAATTATGTTAAGTGGATAAGTGGTGGTTTTATCAACTTGATTTCCAAACTATTTTCTCAGCACCCTCTTTCTTTTGCTTTCCTATGCTTTTCCCTCTTCCTATTCTCCCCACTCTCATTCCTTTCCCATCTTTACCCTACCCTATTTTTGAAAGATTCCTGTCCTTCTCATAACTCACCTTGAATTGTTAATTTAATACTCTCTTCCTTTCTCCAGAACAAAGCTTTCTCAAGACTAGAGTTGATTTATTCCCCACCTATGCTGTGCAAAAGAGAGGAGGAAAATAGGAAGAGAAAGGCATCAAACTAAGAATCATCTCAAACTTGGCTCCTTTTAGGTTAAAGCTTTTAATAATAGCCAGTAGAAGACGCCCTGAGCCTGTAGAGAAACCTCTTCCTGCTTAGTTCACACCTCTTTTTCCTCTCTCCCTTTCCATATGACCACAGTGATGCTTTCACTCTACTACTTCAGCATGCCCACAGGTGCTTGAGCATGCCCACATACACACACACAGATACAGAGACATGCGTACACAGACACATGCACACATGCACTCACATAGACACACACAAACGTACACACATGCATACACAGAGACATGCACACACACACAAACATACACGCAAACACACACACGCAACTGGCTTACAACAGCTATAGGAAGCTTAATATCTTACCTGAAAAATACATGTTTTCCATTCTCCAGTCCATGGATATAGTAAGATGGATGAAATGACTCCTGTATAAATCAATGGAATAAGTTTTTTTAGATGTTACCCTTCATTTTTATATTTTTTTCAAGCGGAAAAGGAAAAAAAATGAAGTAACTTTGTTATTAAAGGTTGGTTCCTGGGCAAATGTTTATCAGATTTCTAAGTAAAACTAAGCTAGAACTATTTTTTAATGTCAGTACAATTTTCTCAGTGTAAGAACAAGAAAGATAATGATCTTGTTAATCTTATAATCAAAAAGTACTCTTGATGGATTGCATACTATTTACAAATGATGGTTCTAGTTCATGAACTAGATTGGGATTTTTTTTTCAAAGAATGAAAATGTCAAAGTGGGTGGTTGTGTCTTCTTTTCCTGCCTTTTCATTAAGATTAATCATCCTGATGAGAAATGTTGTGACCTAAGGCTATAGGGCCAAATGTCACATTCATTTCCAGAAATTTTGTGTTGAGAATTGCAAGGTGTTCTCTTGCAGTAAAAATTTAGTATTTGTAGAAATTTGGCACTTTGTTGTTACGCAATAACAATAATGACATGGATATATTTATTGGACAAAAAAGTTTTTGCTTTAAAGGTATATGAAATGATTAAGAATTGCATATAACAGAAGCAATATGTTTGGTATTCTTTAGGTTTTTACAGTTACGAATAGAAACTGTTGCTTCAGTATATATCATTAAGAAGAATGAAATTGACATATAATTAAGCTTTGACATCCTTCCTAGTCCTTGTCCAGATCATATTGAGACCACAGTACTATGAAGGATCAAGGATCTGGGGGTGCAGCTTAAAATAAATGGTGGGCTATTTTTCATATTCAGAATTTCTAGTTTTTTTAACTAGCCATTGAATATTTAGAAATAATTCAGCTATGTATTAAATAAATAGACAGGGGATTGGATTAAAGATGGCAGAGTGAGAGGTGAGACACAGGCTTCCTCCTAAAACGGCATATAATATAAAAATATAATTAATACAACTAATCCTGAAAGAGCAACAGGAAAGAAGATTGCGCCAGACTGCATGCACCTGGAGAAAAGAGCAGACTTCACAGAACAGGGTAACGTACCAAGGATATGGCCCGGCAGGCCCCAAGCCCTTCCCCTACCCCAGCTCACTGGCTGGAAGAAGAGAAACCGAGCAGGGAGGGAGTGGAGGTCTGAGACAGATGAATACCTAACTACGGACATCTGCTCTGGGAGCACAAACCTACATTTCATGGTGCTTGCATGATACTCTCATGATTACGGGGGTTGGAAAGCTAAGACAGGCAGAATTCCTGGAGAGACTGAGATTCCAGCCACTTGTGGAAAGCAGGGATCCATATCTGGTTGCTCTGGGACAAAAGAAAGGTGGGCAGTCTGAAAGACTTCCTAACAAGGAAGCCCTTAGCAAGAGGGCTGCTAAAGGGACCAGGATTGCACAGAGCTTACAGCTCAGGAGAGAGGACAGGTAGACAAAATTGTCCAGGTGCACTCTGCCCAGCAGATTGGGAGCTTTGCCATATAGACTCTCCTATTTAAGGTGGAAAAAGAAATCTTCAGGTGCTCCAGCTCCCTTGCTGGCTACACAGCTCCACGGGCACCCTCCGTGATACGCAGCCTACTGCGACTTTCTCACGGCCAGCCCACCTGGCTCGCAAACTGGCAAACCCTACCCTGGCGTTAGGCCACCTAGAGGGAAGGTCTGTCTATAAAGCATAGAGGCTTATA
Organism: Smutsia gigantea; assembly: GCA_032199065.1. Classification (NCBI taxonomy): domain Eukaryota; kingdom Metazoa; phylum Chordata; class Mammalia; order Pholidota; family Manidae; genus Smutsia; species Smutsia gigantea. The sequence continues at coordinate 180,066 of JAVSCE010021572.1, read as the reverse complement.
CCTGTTGCTTGGCCCACTGGTTCAGGCAGTGGAGACAGGCATAGCAGCTGGGAAGTAGGAAACAGCTCTTTCCTCACCCCAGGTACCAATACCACTCCCCGATGACCCCGGACATTGCTTCAGGGGTTGAGCACCTCCACGGAGTGGAGCTTCTGGGCACTAGAGGGCGCCATACACAAATATGAAACACCAAAGGAACCTGTTTCAGAGTAAAATTATTAATACAACGGCCAGAGAAAAATTTAAGTGACATCGACCTCATGACTCTTCCTGAAAGGGAGTTCAAAATAAAAATCATTAACATGTTCATGGAGGTACGGAAAGATATTCAAGAACTCAGGAATGAATTCTGGTCAGAGATCCAATCATTGAAGAGCACAATGGAGGTTATTAAAAGAAAATTGGATACAGTGGAGGAGACAATAAATGAAATAGAAACTAGAGAAGAGGAATACAAAGAAGCTGAGGCACAGAGAAAAAAGGATCTCTAAGAATGAAGGAATATTGAGAGAACTGTGTGACCAATCCAAATGGAACAATATTCGCATTATAGGAGTCCCAGAAGAAAAAGAGAGAGAAAAAGGGATAGAAAGTGTCTTTGAGGAGATAATTGCTGAAAACTTCCCCAATCTGGAGAAGGAGATAGTCTCTCAGGCCATGGAGATGCACATATCTCCCAACACAAGGGACCCAAGGAAGACAACACCAAGAAATATAGTAATTAAAATGTCTAAGACCAAGGATAAGGACAGACTACTAAAGCAGCCGGAGAGAGAAATAAGATCACATACAAAAGAAAACCCATCAGGCTATCACCAGACTTTTCAACAGAAACCTTACAGGCCAGAAGGGAGTGGCATGATGTATTTAATGCAATGAAGGAGAAGGGTCTTGAACCAAGGATACTTTATCCAGAAAGATTATCATTTAAACCTGAAGGAGGGATTAAATAATTTCCAGATAAGCAAAATCTGAGAGCATATACCTCCCAAAAACCATCTCTACAATGTATTTTGGAGGGAGTGCTATAAATGGAAGTGTTCCTAAGGTTTAATAGCTGTCACCAGAGGTAACAAAACCACAGTAAAGAAAATAGAACAGCTAATTACTAAGCAAATATAAAAATTAAAATAACTATCTCCAAAGTCAATCAAGGGATAGACAAAGAGTACAGAATATGATACCTAATATATAAAGAACGGAGGAGGAAGAAAAAGGAGGAAGAAAAAAAAAGGACCTTTAGATGGTGTTTGTAATAGCACGTTAAGTGAGTTAAGTTAGACTCTTAGATAGTAAGGAAGTTAATGTTGAACCTTTGGTAACCACGAATCTAAAGCCTGCAATCCCAATAAGTATATACCTATTGATAATCACCCTAAATGTAAATCGACTGAATGCACCAATCAAAAGACATAGAGTCACTGAATGGATTAAAAAGCAAAACCCATCTATATGCTGCATACAAGAGATTTACTTTAAACCCAAACACATACACAGAGTAAAAGTGAAAGGATGGAAAAAGATATTGCATGCAACTAATAGGGAGATAAAAGCAGGAGTTGCAGTACTTGTATCAGGCAAAATAGACTTCAAAACAAAGAAAGTCATAAGAGACAAAGAAGGACATTACATAATGATAAAAAGGTCAATCAACAAGAAGATATAACCATTATAAATATCTATGCACCCAACACAGGAGCACCTACATATGTGAAACAAATACTAACAGAATTAAAAGGAGAAATAGAATGCAATGCATTCATTCTAGGAGAATTCAACACTCCACTTACTCTGAAGGACAGATCAGCCAGACCGAAAATAAGTAAGGAGACAGAGGCACTGAACAACACAATAGAACAGATGGACCTAACAGACATCTACAGAACTCTACACCCAAACGCAGCAGAAAACACATTCTTAATGCACACTGAACATTTTCAAAAATATGTCATATACTAGGCCACAAAAAGAGCCTCGGCATATTCAAAAAGATTGAAATTGTACCAACCAGTTTCTCAGACCACAAAGGTATGAAACTACAAATAAATTATGCAAAGAAAATGAAAAATCCCACAAACACATGGAAGCATCACAACATGCTCCTAAATAACCAATGGATCAACAACCAAATAAACACTGATATCAAGCAATATATGGAGAAAAATGACAGCAATAATTCAACAATGCAAAATCGGTGGGACACAGCAAAAGCCATGCTAAGAGGAAAGTACATTGCAATACAGGCCTACCTCAGGAAAGAAGAACAATCCCATATGAATAGTCTAAACTCACAATTTATGAAACTAGAAAAAGGAGAACAAATGAGGCCCAAAGTCAGTAGAAGGAGGGACATAATACAGATTAGAGCAGAAATAAATAAAATCAAGAAAAATAAAACAAAGGAAAAAATCAATCAAAGCAGAAGCTGATTCTTCAAGAAAATAAACAAAATAGACAAAACCCCTAACCAGACTTACCTAGAAAAAAAGAGTATACTCACATAAACAGAATCAGAAATGAGAAAGGAAAAATCACTATGGACACCACAGAAATACAAAGAACTATTAGAGAATACTATGAAAAATTATATGCTAACAAACTGGATAACCTAGAAGAAATGGACAACTTTCTTGAAAAATACAACCTTCCAAGGCTGACTCAGAAAGAAATGAAATCTGAACAGACCAATTACCAGCAACGAAATTGAGCTGGTAATCAAAAACCTACCTAAGAACAAAAATGCCTGGACCACATGGCTGCACCACTGAATTTTATCAAACTTTTAGTGAAGACCTAATACCCATCCTCCTTAAAGTTCTCCAAAGAGAAGAAGAAGAGGGAATACTTCCAAACTCATCTACGAGGCCAACATCACTCTAATACCAAAACCAGGCAAAGACACCACAAAAAAAAAAGAAAATTACAGACTAATATCCTTGATGAACGTAGATGCAAAAATACTCAACAAAATATTAGCCAACTGAATTTAAAAATACTTCAAAAGGATCATCCATCATGATCAAGTAGATTTTTTCCAGGGATGCAAGGATGGTACAACATTCGAAAATCCATCAACATCATCCACCACATCAACAAAAAGGAGAAAAACCACATGATCATCTCCATAGATACTGAAAAAGCATTCAACAAAATTCAACATCCATTCATGAAAAAACACTCAACAAAATGGGTATAGAGAGCAAGTACCTCAACATAATAAAGGCCATATATGACAAACCCACAGCCAACATTATACTTAACAGCAAGAAGCTGAAAGCTTTTCCTTTAAGATCGGGAACAAGACAAGGATGCCCACTCTCCCCACTTCTATTCGACATAGTACTAGAGGTCCTAGCCATGGCAATCAGACAACACAAACAAATAAAATGCATCCAGATTGGCAAGGAAGAAATTAACCTCTCCCTGTTTGCAGATGACATGATATTGTACATAAAAAACCCTAAAGAATCCACTCCAAAACTACTAGAACAAATATCTGAATTCAGCAAAGTTGCGGGTTACAAAATTAATACACAAAAATCTGTCACATTCCTATACACTAACAATGAACCAGCAGAAAGAGAAATCAGGAAAACAATTCCATTCAAAGTTGTATCAAAAAGAGTAAAATACCTAGGAATAAACTTAACGAAGTGAAAGAACTATCCTCTGAAAACTACAAGACACTCATAAGCAAAATTAAAGAAGATACCAATAAATGGAAACACATCCCGTGCTCATGGATAGGAAGAATTAATATTGTCAAAGTGGCCATCCTACCTAAAGCAATCTACAGATTCAATGCAATTCCTATCAAAATACCAACAGCATTCTTCATCGAACTAAAGAAAATCATTCTAAAATTCATATGGAACCACAAAAGACCCCGAATAGCCAAAGCAATCCTGAGAAGGAAGAATAAAGCTGGGGGAATTGTCCTCCCCAACTTCAAGCTCTACTACAAAGCCAGAGTACTCAAGACAATTTGGTACTGGCACAAGAACAGACCCATAGACCAGTGGAACAGACTAGAGAGCCCTGACATAAACCCAAGCATATATGGTCAGTTAATATATGATAAAGGAGTCATGGACATACAATGGGGAAATGACAGCCTCTTCAGCAGCTGGTGCTGGCAAAACTGGACAGCTACATGCAGGTGAATGAAACTGGATTATTGTTTAACCCCATACACGAAAGTAAACTCGAAATGGATCAAGGACCTGAATGTAAGTCATGAAACCATAAAACTCTTAGAAGACAACAAAGGGAAAAATCTCTTGAATATAAGCATGCACAACTTCTTCCTGAATGCATCTTATCGAGCAAGGGAAACAAAAGCAAAAATGAACTCACGGGACTACATCAAACTAAAAGGTTTCTGTACAGCAAGGGACACCATCAACAGAACAAAATGGCATCCTACAGTATCAGAGAATATATTTGTAAATGACATATCTGACAAGCGGTTAACATCCAAAATATATAAAGAACTTACACACCTCAACACCCAAAAAGCAAATAACCCAATTAAAAAATGGGCAGAGGATACGAAGAGACAGTTCTCCAAAGAAGAAATTCAGATGGCCAAAAGACACATGAAAAGATGCTGCATATCACTAATCATCAGGGAAACGCAAATTAAAACCACAGTGAGATATCATCTCACACCAGTAAGGATGGCCAGCATCGAAAAGACTAAGAACAACAAATGCTGGCGAGGATGCGGAGAAAGGGGAACCCTCCTACACTACTGGTGGAAATGTAAGCTAGTTCAGCCATTGTGGAAAGCAATATGGAGGTTCCTCAAAAAACTCAAAATAGAAATAACCATTTGACCCGGGAATCCCACTCCTTGGAATTTACCCAAAGAATACAAGTTCTCAGAATCAAAAAGACATGTGCACCCCTATGTTTATTGCAGCACTTTTTACAATAGTCAAGATATGGAAGCAACCTAAGTGTCTATCAGTAGATGAATGGATAAAAAAGATGTGGTACATATACACAATGGAATATTATTCAAGCTTAAGAAATAAACAAATCCTACCATTTGCAGCAACATGGATGGAGCTGGAGGATATTACGCTCAGTGAAGTAAGCCAGGTTCAGGGTATTGGTCTTTCTCTTCTTTGGTTAGGTTTATTCCTAGGTTTTTTTTTTTTTTCATGCAATTGTGCATGTTTTCCTGATTTCTCTTACTGCTAGTTCATCATTAGTTTATGAGAATGCAACAGATTTCTGCGTATTAATTTTGTATTCTGCAACTTTACTGAATTCAGATATTAGTTCTCGTAGTTCTGGGGTCAATTTAGCGTTTTTTATGTACAATATCATGTCATCTGCAAACAGTGACAATTTAACTTCTTCCTTGCCATTCTGGATGTCTTTTATTTCTTTGTGTTGTCTGATTGCCATGGCTAGGACCTCCAGAACTATATTGAATAAAAGTGAGGAGAGTGGGCATCCTCATCTTGTTCCCGATCTTAAAGAAAAAGCTTTCATCTTCTTGCTGTTATTAAGTATGATGTTGGCTGTCGGTTTGTCATATATGGCCTTATTATGTTGAGCTCCTTGCCCTCTATACCCATTTTGTTGAGAGTTTTTATCATGAATGGATGTTGAATTTTGTCAAATGCTTTCTCTGCATCTATGGAGATGATCATTTGGTTTTTGTTCTTTTTGTTGATGTGGTGGATGATGTTGATGGATTTTGGAATGTTGTACCATCCTTGCATCCCTGAGATGAGTCCCACTTTATCATGGTGTATGATTCTCTTGAAGTATTTTTGAATTTGGTTTGCTAATATTTTGTTGAGTATTTTTGCATCTACGTTCATCAGGGATATTGGTCTGTAATTTTCTTTTTTGTGAGGTCTTTGCCAGGTTTTGGTATTAGAGTGATGCTGGCTTCATAGAACGAGTTTGGAAGTATTCCCTCCTCTTCTATTTTTTGGAAAACATTAAGGAGAAAGGGTATTATGTCTTCACTAAATGTCAGATAAAATTCAACAGTGAAGCTATCTTGTCCTGGTTTTTATTGTTGGGTGGTTTTTTGATTACTGATTCAATTTCATTGCTGGTAATTTGTCTGTTTAGATTTTCTGTTTCTTTCTGGGTCAGTCTTGGAAGGTTGTATTTTTCTAGAACGTTGTCCATTTCTTCTAGGTTATCCAGTTTGTTAGCATATAATTATTCATAGTATTCTCTAATAATTCTTCGTATTTCTTTGGTGTCCATAATGGTGATTTTTCCTCTCTCTTTTCTGTTTGTTTATGTGTGTAGATTCTCTTTTCCCTTAATAAGTCTGGCTATGGGTTTTTTCTATTTTGTTTATTTTCTCAGAGAACCAGCTCTTGGTTTCATTAATTTTTTTCTATTCTTTTATTCTTCTCAATTTTATTTTTTTCTTCTCTGATCTTTATTATGTACCTTTTTCTACTAACTTTGGGCCTCATTTGTTCTTCTTTTTCCAGTTTCGATAATTGTGAATTTAGGCTGTTCATTTTGGAATTTTCTTCCTTCTTTAAATAGGCCTGGATTGCTATATTCTTGCCTCTTAGAACCGCTTTCTAAGAAGTTGGCACATTACATTGTTGATTTGTCTCCATATATTGCTTGATCTCTGTTTTAATTTGGTCAGTGATCCATTGATTATTTAGTTTCATACCTTTGTGATCTGAGAAGTTGGTTGGTAGAATTTCAATCTTTTTGAATTTGCTGAGGCTCTTTTTGTGGCTTGGTATATGATCTATTCTTGAAAATGTTCCATGTGCACTTGAGAAGAATGTATATCCTGCTGGTTTTGGGTGGAATGTTCTATAGATGTCTGTTAGGTCCATCTGTTCTAATGTGTTGTTCAGTGCCTCTGTGTCCTTACTTATTTTCTGTCTGGTGGATCTGTCCTTTGCAGTGAGTGGTGTGTTGAAGTCTCCTAAAATGAATGCATTGCATTCTGTTTCCTCCTTTAATTCTCTTAGTATTTGTTTCACATATGTCGGTGCTCCTGTGTTGGGGCATAGATATTTATAATGGTTATATCCTCTTGTTGGACTGACCCTTTTATCATTATGTAATGTCCTTCTTTGTCTCTTGTTACTTTCTTTGTTTTGAAGTCTATTTTGCCTGATACAAGTACTGCAACACCTGTTTTTTTCTCCCTATTGTTTGCATGAAATATCTTTTTCCATCCCTTCACTTTTAGTGTGTGTATATCTTTGGGTTTGAGGTGAGTCTCTTGTAAGCAGCATATAGATCCGTCTTGCTTTTTTATCCATTCAGTGACTCTGTGTCTTTTGATTGGTGCATTCAGTCCATTTACATTTAGGGTGATTATCTATAGATATGTAATTATTGCCATTGTAGGCTTTGGATCTGTGGTTACCAAAAGTTCAAGGGCAGCTTTTTTACTATCTAGCAGTCTACCGACCTCACTTTTTATACTATTATAAACCCAGTCTGATGATTCTTTTTTTTCTCTCCTTTCTTTTCCTTCCTCCTCCACTCTATATGTTAGGTGTCATTTTCTGTACTCTTTTTGTATCCCTTGACTGACTTTGTGGGTATCTGATTTAATTTTGCATTTGGTTAGTATTTTGTTGGTCTACTTCCTTTGCTGTGGTTTTATTTTCTCTGGTGACAGCTATTTAGCCTTAGGCACACTTCCATCTAGAGCAGTCCCTTTAAAATACACTGTAGAGATGGTTTGTGGGAGGTAAATTCCCTCAACTTTTGCTTATCTGGGAATTGTTTAATCCCTCCTTCAAATTTAAATGATAATCTGGCTGGATACAGTATTGGCTCAAGGCCCTTCGGTTTCATTGCAGTGAATATATCATGCCACTCCCTTCTGGTCTGATAGGTTTCTGCTGAGAAGTCTGATAATAGCCTGATGGGTTTTCTTTTGTAGGTGACAGGGAGGAGCCTCTGGGTCTGGGCCTGTTAGCAGCACCCAGGGGGAAGCCTTTGGGTTAAGCTGTGTAGTTGCTGTAGTAGGGGGTGCCCCCGACTGGTCTGCAGCAATGGCAGGGACAGCTGGTTTGCATGTAGGTGCCAGCAGGGAGGAAGGAGTGGCAGGCTATTTATCTCAGTGAGGGGCCTTGGGCCTGCATTGCCAACCAGGGGAATAGGGTGCCTATAGCTCCTGAAAGTTCCCCACCTGCTGGGCTGAGTGTGCCAGGATGATTTTGTCCACCTGTTACTCCTAAACCCTTGCCCCTTTAGGAGCCCTCTGACTGTTGAGAGGTCCCTTAAAGCACCTGCTTTTCTTTTGTCCCAGGGTAGCCGGTTATGGGAATCTGTTTGCAGTCTTAGTCTCAGACTTTGCTTTTCAGCCCTGCTAATTCCAGAGCACCATGCAATGTGGGTCTTTGCTCCCGGAGTAGATTTCTAGGGCTGGGTATTTAGCAGTCTTGTGCTTCCACTCTCTCCCTGCTCTGATTGTTTTCCTCCCGCTGGTGAGCTGGGGTGGGTAGAGTGCTCCGGTCCCACCGGGTCACAGATTTTTACCTTACTCTTTTCAGTGAGATGTTGATTTCTCCCAGATGTACTGACTGGTGTACTGTTACTTCTGGTCACTCTTTTAGGAATAGTTGTATTTGCTGTATTTTCAAAATATATGTGGTTTTGGGAGGAGATATCCACCACACTACTGATGCCGCCATCTTTTTCCTTGCAAGTGATTAATTCTTTGAGAACTTTGAGAATGCAAACTAGAGCCGTATTGTTAATAAACTTTAACATGTGATTTTATTGTGGTTGCTATAATTTTATAATTCCATGGAATATATATATATATATATATATATATATAAATGCTATTTTAACCTGTTTAAAAAGCAAACATCTCTTAGAGTTTGTATAATTGCAGATTTTGACTGACTTGGGACTGTAGTCATTAAGCAAGTCTGGTATTAAATTCTTGACTGAGGTTTTATTTTAAGCCCCTAAATCTCTTTTAGAAATTCCAACATGGAGGTTGGGGGGAAGATAGTTTCTTTTTTTTTTTTTAATATGTCCAGGGAAGATTCTTTAGATACGGCAATCAGTTTTAAAGATTTTTTAGTCACTTTGACCATGTTTGCCATATTTTACATACTTTAATATTTTTAGCTTAATTGTATATAGTTCTTAAATTTCATGTGAAACCATTGAGTTCATTTGTGAATACCTATATAGCTTATTGCCCTCACTGTAGTATAACTTCATATTTGTTTTATTTTTCCCATCTCTTCATAATGTAAATCAGCTAAATTTTGTTTAGAAGCTATTTTTATATAATAAATTCATTGTAAATTAATCCATTTGGAGTTCAAGATCTTAAAGGATCACATATGGTCTGCCTACTAAATACTGAAGTTAATTTTTGACCCTATTTAACTGCCTCAAGTTCTTTGTATAAATGAGAAGTGGAAGAAAGAATCCCACAGATGTAATAAGATAATACAATAGTAAGGACTCAAGAACCTTGTAATTTATAAAGTAAAATGTTACTTCCCCAATACAGAAAGAAACTTAGGAAAGCTTTCCCAAAGCATGGAAGGATATAAGATTTCACATAGATATTTCAAAATGAGAGAAAGGCTCTAAGTTTCTTTGGAAAGTTGTGGAGGTATAGGAAATAAGTGAGTAAAACCATTGGTTTACTACTGGGTAGGAAGGATGTGGGTTGCCTAAATCAAAAACCTTGAACCTGAGTACATAAGGCTGAACCACTTAAATAGTTGTCTTTCCCCATCCCCTTACTTTACTGTTTCTCTTCTCTGGGCTTGTGCTTTGTCTCCTCTTCACATCCTACATGTTTTCCTTAGACCTCATGTATTCCCACCACTTCCTTATCATTGATGCCCATGATTCCCAAAATTTTTATTTTTAACCTACATATTATCACCACATTTCAGATATGTTTCCTGTCAGACTTCTTCACTAGAAGTTTTTCCACTGGGATTTCAGAAAAACCTGCCCAAACCAAAATCATCTTCTTCCTCCTTCATTCAGACCAGCTTCTCTTTATATGTTTCTCCTCTTAATCAGTAGTCATTGAGTCAGCAAAGCAGGGACTTGGGAATTGTTCTTCACCCCATCCCTCTGGAAGGTTAATGCTGAGTCTTCCCAGTTCAAGCCCTGAAGCATTTCTGAATCTGTGTCTCCCTCTCTGATTTGTTCTTGCTGTCTAAGCTTTTTCATCTTCTGACTGCTATTGTAGAAGCCTCCTTCCCAAAAGCTTTCTTAATCTCTAAATTCTTTCACTCTCCAACTCCTTGTTCATAGAGTTTCCAGGATGGGCTTTCAAAACCACAGATCTGATTATATTGCTCTTCCTCCTTCCTATGCTTCAGTGCTCCTCACTGCCTGAGGCATAAAGCCTAAACTTCCTACGTCAATGTTTATGCTGTGCTTTAATCTAGACCCTCTGGGCTCTTTCCCTCATGGCATTCATCTCCCCTATTCCAGTGTCCTACCATCTAGCCACTCATCTTTCCTTTAACATTTTGTGTGATTTGTCTGCTCAGACTCACTCAGCATCAGCATCAGTTTACCAGGCTCTGTTTGAAGAACATTTACCTGTAGCTTATGTTGTACTATCTGGAATGTCTTTTCCTCAATCTAAATTTGACAAAATTTTAATTATTCTGCAAAGCCCATCCCAGATACGAAACCTCATTCTCATCCTATAAAAAGCCTTTTATGACCTCTCCTCATTCATTCTCCTGCCATGCAAAATAGATCAAATCCTCTTCTTTCTTCCCATAATGTTTTGTTCATACACTAAAATAGCATTTTAACACATTACATTATGTTTGGTTTAACATTGGTATACTTTGCTAGATTGTAAATGCTTTTCACATATTTTTATATTAAATACTTTATCACTATGAAAGAGTAGATGCCATTTAGATGTAAGATATGGAGCAATAAAATGAAAACATGGTGCCCACCCCCATGCTGAGGAAGTGGGACTTCATCCGTGCGACCCTGCGTGTTCTGCACATTTGCACCCCCTCCTTCCTGCAGAGTCACTTCTGCATTTTGTGGTTTCTAAATAATGCATTGTTTAATATTATCTGTTTGGACAATTAAATAGTATAAATGGGATTATATGGTATGTATTTTTCTATGACTTGCCTTTTCTACTCAGTATTGTTTTTATCCAAGTTGCTGTAAGTTATGCTAATTTATAAAATGAATTAGAGTTTCTCCATTTTTTCTACCTCTGAAAGAGTTTGTATAAGATTGAAATTGTTCTTTGAATATTTAAAACTTTCTGGTAAAACCTTTGTAACATGATTTTTAGTGAGTGGTTCAGTTTATTTAATAGTTAAGGAACCGTTCAGATTTTCTGCTGCTTTCTGTTAGCTGTGGTCATCTGTATTTTTCTTGGACTTTGTCCTTTTTGCCGAAATTTTCAAATTTATTGGCATAAAATTATTTTATAATAGTTTCATATTATTATTTCAATCTCATCTGCATCTGAGGTTGTGACCGTCATTTATACTTAATATATCTTGCTTCAAGAACCAAACTTTGGCCTTACCAAAGGCCGATATATGATGAGTTTTCTTAAATAGTCTATCTTGCTTGAAAAGATTAGTCTTCCAGTCTTGAATACTTCATTTCATGTATGCCTATTAGGGTGGAGTTTGTGGACTGTGTTGCTCAGTTTCTTAGATCCATTCCTTTGTTTGTTTTGATATTTAATCTTTGATTACTGAAAGAGATGATTTAAAGTCTTTCTTTGGCTACTTGTTACGTATTTTTTTTGTCTTTAATATTCTATAATTTCACTGTGTGTCGCTCAATATGAATTTTTTTTTTTTTGCCTTTTTTTCCCTGACTCTGACTGATAGTTTTAATCAATTCCGGAAGATTCTCAGCTATTATTTCTTTAAATATTTATTCTCCCTATTAACTCTTTTCTCTCCTTCAAGATCTCCTATTGGGTGTATGTTAGCCTTTCTCAACTGTATTCTCCATATCTTGTACATTTTTCTTTTGTTTTCCTTCATCTTTAGTTCTCTGTAATGATTTAGGAATAATTTCTTCAGCCCTCTCTTCTCATTCATTATTTCTTCAGTTGTGTCTCATCTTGCTGAAATTTGCTGTCTATTGACAAAAATTTGTCTAATGACAAAAGCCTTGTCAAAATTTGCTGTCAGTAGACATTTATTTCATTTGTTTTTCATTTCCAGAAACTCTGGGTTTTGTTACTGAGGGAAAATGTTTAACTTACTCTAGAATTGTATAATACCAAACATCAGTGTAGGAGATGGTGGCAGTAAAGTTATTTCCAATGCCCATTAGATTGTTCTGTGTAGGTGCCCAAATCAAATACAGTCTATAGTCAAAGACAATTCCTGTTAAGGAGAAGATTGGAGCAACCAAGTGAAGCCTAATTAATGGGATGTGAAGTGCTTAACCTGATTATAACGAATTTTCAGAAAAAGAAATGTTTTAGGAATGGTGCAGATTAGTAGTAAGTCAACAGGTTGGAATCAGTGGAAAGTAAAAGTAGGTAAGGAGTGATGGCTCTCACCAAGAAGTGCTAGAAACATCATTTGTCCTTCTGTTTCAGGTGACAATATTATGTTTTATTAACACTTTTCTCTTTTGTTTCAATAAAGCCAACTCTTCAGAGACTGTCCAGCCATCCATTTGTAAAGAATTTTTAAAATATATTTATTTTACTGAACCTAGTAATCCATATTCACTTGGCTAGATGTTCTGATCATAGTTTGATGAGTATATTTCTATAGAGATTGCTCAGTTAAATATACTCTGTCATCTTTGAAATGAAAACAACCTGCTTTTTTTTCAGTTATTCTTCCTTCTCAGAAACACACTTCTTAAAAAGCGTTTTTACCAAAAAGTTTTTAAAATAGTAAATTAGAAATTTTACATTGGAAACCTTAAAATAAATCAAAATAATGATTTTATTTTTTTAACTGTTTTGAGTGAGGAGGAAATGTGACGTCTACTTAGCAGGCATTTGTTTTCCAGGACCTGTACATTACGAACACTTGCTGTAATTCAGGTTAGGCCATATGATATAAGGATATCTTTGATGTACATATTGCTGCTAAAGAAGATACAGTAATAGCTTATCACAAGTATTTTTGCCCCTCCATCTAAAATGCTTCCTCCAAATATATTCTGTATTTCTGTAAGTCATTACCAACTGTTTGAAGTGCTTTAGAAGGTGCTCCCCAGTTTTGATATGTAAGAATTTAGTGAGTATATCTATTTCTGATTACATAACTACTGGATTATCATCCTTTGTTTCTTTCCTTAAGAAAGATTTCTCGTGGTCATTAGAGACATCTGGCCTGAAGGGCAGGGTTCCCGCAGGCAGCCTCTCTGCAGCGCCCATAGCAGTCCTGTCTACTTCCTTGACAGCCATGCTCTTAGAGTGTACGGTCTTACAAATGTCTTGTCTTTCTTCCCTGATAGACTGTGATTTCCCTAATAACAGGATGTTTCCACTTAACTTTCATCACTTGTCAGGTAGTGGACCTTGCCCATGCATTTCAAGTAGAGTCAGGCAAAACTAATTAGGGCAGTTGAAATAATAATAATAATAGCTGCCAGCATTTATTACATACTTTAAATGTGCTAAACACGCTTCATTAATTTTCTTTTTAAATTCTCACAACAAAATTTATGAGGTGAGTACTACTGACCTTCATTCTGCCTTGTCATACATTAATACTGCCGCTCTCTTTTTGTTTCATTTGCCTAATATCCGTCTGCTCACCCATTTATTTTCAACCATTGTTTTAAAAATTAAGGTACAAATATATACAGATTGTAAGGGTAAAAACTGGTGACATTGTACCCATGTATACATCCCAGTATCCACCACCCAGATCCCAATAGAACACATCTACCCATGCTCCAATCCAGTCAGTCGGCGCCCCCTCCCCACCATTCTGATTTCTGTTAAGCATAGATTACTTTCACCTGTTCTTAAACTTCATGTAAAATGGAACCATACAGTTTCTAATCTTTTGTCAGCTGCTTTTGCTCCGACTTAATAATTTTTGAGATTCATCCAGACTATGTGTCTATCAGTAATTTGCTTTCTTTTATTGCTTAATTTGGATAACCCAGTTTTATTTAATCATTCTCATGATAGTGGACATTAGGTTGTTTCCCAGTTTTAGGTTTGTATGAATAAAATCTCTGTGAACATTGCTGTAATAGCCTTTGGTGGAAATTTGCTTGGATGTATACCTAGAGGTAGAATTGCTGGTCCTAGACTAAGTTGATTAGAAACTCCTAATAGTTTCCAAAGTAGGGGTTTCATTTTTATATTTAGCCAGCATGTGTGAATATTCCAGTTGTTCTACATCCTCACTAACACTTATGTTTTCTTTTTTCTTTTTTAGCCAATCTCATTGCTTTCATAGGTTTTTCCTGATAAATAATGATGTTAAGCACCTTTTCTCATGCATTTAGGTATTCAGATATCTTCTTTTTTGAAGTGCCTGTTTGCTCATTTTTTAATTGGGTTTTTCACTTATTAGTGACTTTTAAAGATCAGTATATAAGTCCTTTGTCAGATATGTATGTTTTTCTCCCAGTCTATGACTTGCTGTTTTGTTTTTATAAGTGATATCCTTTAAGTAGAAATTTTAAAATTTTGTGAGATCCAATTTATCAACATTGAAAAAAGTTTTACTTCTTTTCATATTTTTTCTTACTATATTTCATGGATTAGGATCTCTAGTACTATCTTGAATATAAGTGGTGTGGGGACATTGATATAGTACTTATTTCACATCTATTGAAATAATCCCACTTCTGTGTAATATGTGTTCTATTTTTTATTTATAGGTTCTACTTGTCAACAGTTTGTTAGGTTTTTTATGTCTTAGTTCATCAGGGCTATTGGGCTGTAATTTTCTTTTCTTCCAATATACTTGCTAGTCAGTTTTTGATACCAAGGTTTTGCTCTCATTAAACAAAATAGGAAATATCTCAGGCTCTATTCTATGAAAAAGTTTGTGTGTAATTAATTTCTTCTTTAAGTTCTTGTGTGAAAAACATTTTAAATAATGGACTCAATTATTTTATTACATATAGGACTACCTGTGCCATTTCTAGAAAGTTAAGTTCTTCAGAAGTTTATTAATTTCCTCTATGTTGTCAGACTTACTGACATAAACCTACCAGAACTCTTTAAAGAACCTACTTTTGGCATTGCTTGTTTTCTCTAATATTAATCTTTTAAAAGTTTGATTGATTTTGCTCTTATCCTAATTTTTTTTCTACTTTCTTTTACTCTTTTCTACATATCTCAGGTAGAAGATTAAAGCAGGAATTTTAGCTTCTCTTCTTTTAAACTTTTCTTCTTTCTAATAGATGCCTTTTTAGCTATAAAACCCCCTGCTTTATTTCTGTCACACAGATTTTTATCTACTGTATTTTCAGTGTTATTCTAGGTTCTTATTAGTATTTCCCTTTTGGAAAAGAAATCCTCCTCTCCTTCAAGAATAAGCACTTGTATTTCACATTCCCAGAGTCTCTCTAATCCTTTACTTAGGTTTATGTTTCTAAGTGTTAGAGAAAGAGAGGGCTGCAGGAGGATAGAAGGGAACAAAGTTCCTTGCCTGCCACAGTTTTCTCAGAAATCTTGTAATGGATCAAAGATCTATCCTCTTTGATCTAATGTAATGCTCTTAGAGTAGAACCCTTCCTTGAGTACCTGAGTAATATACTCTGAATCCTTGCATATCCAAAAATATGCTGCTTAGACTCTGTTAAGCAAATGACATCTTAATTAAATGCAGGATTCTTAGGTTTCATTCCTTTTACTCCTGTAGATACTATTCCAGTGACTTTAGGTTCCAATGTTGCGTCTGAGAAATGAGATGTCATACTGATTCTTTCTCCTTTGTAGGTGAATTTTTTTTGATCCAGAAGCTTAAAAGATTTTCTCTCTCTTTTTATTATTTAGAAGTTAGGCACTTTAGCAGTATTTGCCCAAATGTGTGTAGTCTTTCCTCAGACCAGCCTGGAACTCAGAAAGCCTATTCAAATAGTAAACTCTGTCTTTAGATTGAGTTATATTTTCTTCTATTGTTTGTTTATTTCCTTTTCTCTAACTGCTTGTATTTCTCTTCTTGAATTTCCTATTTATTTATTTATTTATTTACTTACTTACTTACTTATTTATTTTTGCATAGTAGAGCTCCTGGATCTGTCTTCTAAGTTTCTTCCTTCATAATTTCCAGCTCTTTACATTTTCACTCTGTGCTTTGAAGTAATTACTGTACATAGTTTCAATCTCCATAGTGACCAGTAGTCCTTCAATTACTCTACTCATTTGTTAGCTTTGGAAACCATGTGTTTTATCTCCATGAAGTCTTTTTTTTTTCAAGGAGGAATGATTTTTTTTAATTGAAGTATAGTTGATATACAATATTATATTTGTTTCAAATGTACAACAGTGGTTCAAGAGTTATATATATTATGAAATGCTCTCCATGATGAATGTAGTTACCACCTGTCACCATATGAAGATATTACATTATTGACTATATTCCCTATGCTGTATATTTATCTGTGTGACTTATGTATTTTATTTCATTATTTTTTTATTGAAGTATCGTTGGTATACAATCTTATATTGGTTTCAGATGTACAACACAGTGGTTCAAGAGTTACACATATTATTAAATCCCATGAAGTCTTATTTTGCATTGCACTTTAATCTCCTTAAGGGTTTTTACTATTTTTCTAAGTTCAGGTTGTTTCTTGTCTCTTCCACAGCTGAATTTCAGTGTTTGACAGATATGCCTGTTTATAGCTATTAGACTCCTTAGACATGTGTTTATTTTTCACTGTCAACTTGTTGAAACTCAGGTCTGGTGTTGGAGAGAAGCTTGCATGCTGGGGCCAATGGTGTAGAAGTGTACAGATCACCAGTCCACTGCAGAGGCACCTGGGCCCACACATCTTGCTCCCTAGACTTCATACCTTCCCCAGACTGTACCCATCCACTCGGCTTCGTGGGTGCCAACCAAGCACAGATATGCAGGACTAATGTTAACCTCCTCACCCCGTTCTGCTGCTAATACCCTGCAGGAACTCGTAATTCACGTGGGTCGAAATTTCTGTGATGATGACTGATAGTCAATACATGGGGATTAATTCTTATCCTGCTAAAAAGTTGTGCTAAGAGTGGTCTTAAATGAAAATAAACAAAATAAAAATTATGATTTTTTTGTAGGAAAATTAGTAAGTACTATTAAAATATACTCATCTTTAATATTTATACCTTTTCCTTCACCCTCAAGTAAACAACTTGTAATTATTCTTAATTTGTGTTTATAGGTTAGCATGGCCTCATTGAAAGAATTAGACCAAAGACTTTTTGAAAATTACATCGAATTGAAGGCAGATCCCATCGTTGGCTCTTTAGAACCTGGAATTTATGCAGGCTATTTTGACTGGAAAGACTGCCTGCTTCCAACAGGTAAATGGTTTCAAGTTAGTGAAGTTCTTTATAAGTAACTAATGCAACTAGAGCAATAAATAGGGATATGCTTTTATCAGTTAATGTATGCTTGAAGTGCTTTTCTTTTTATTCACATTTTTCTCATATTTACTGAGCTATTAGTTTGTTTTTTAACTTTATTAACCTAAACCCATTCTTTGAGAGTTTTGACTTTATTAATTTGATATTATATGTTTTCTTATGAATGCTTAATAGCTTATTATTAAATTCCAGAGAATAATTGATCGTACCTTATAACATTTGATCATTTTGGCAATGCTTCTTTGCTTACTGTAATATTCCTTTATTGCACAGATATAATAGACTGTGAGCAACAGTTTTATGCAATGACTGTGACCATCATAAAAAAATTTACTTAAGAAACTTGGTCACTTCTATGTACACCTGATTATTGATGCTGAAAAGGTGAATGATAGAAGGAAAATTTGTAGGACTAGGATTATTATAGTAATTTAGCACAGAAAATTGAACCACAGAAGGATGACTGACACAGTTCCAGTATTATCTTTTTGATATCAAATGAGTCATATAAATCACTCCATAATATGTATTTTAAAAATAACTATCACTTGCTGAATCAAATAAACTTTTTGATTGGTCAAATATTTCTTTGTTTAAAATAGTGTGGAATACATAAAACCAAGCTAGTAACATTTTTACCCAGAAGTAGTCTTGTATAAGAATGGTCGTGTCCATATTAGACATAGATTCTCTTTGGACATGTATCTGTAGATGTACCAGTGAATTGTCAACAGACTTGAGTTCATTCTTTTAACTAATCAGTTTAATCACCTTTTGTTTTTATTGTGTAATGCATTTGTTAGATCATGATAAAATTGTTTACTCTTTAAGCACTGCCTGTTTTTACTATATAATGTTTACATTAGATGGTAAGAATATAGTGAGGCCAAAAGTCTAAGCTAAAAACCAGAATCATTAAATTAATATTTTGTGTGACCACAGGCATTTAATTTTCTCAAATCATAACCATTATACTCATATGAAGCCTTCTGCCTATAGCTGGCTGAAATTGGTCTTCTTTGCCTAAACTCCGCTACTTTTCCATATGCATACTGTACTGTAATCCAAACTAGATTACACTTCAGGTCCTTTTAAGAGCTCATATCTGATCCTATCAGTATCTTCCTTAAAATCCTTTTGTTATCTTCCTATTATACTTAAAGTAAAATCTGTAAAGCATGGCAGCGCAGGCCCCTGCCTGGCACACCCTCCCACCCCCACATCATCCCCGCTTCTCCCCGTCCTCACCCAGCGCAGGGGACCTTATTGTTGCCCATTTTTCCCAGGTCCTCCCATCTTAGGGCCTTGTCCAGACTGCCTTTTCCTTGGCTTAGACATAACTCTCACTCATCCTCCATGGGCTGACACCCTTCCACCCTTTTGTCATTCAGGTCTCAACTAAAATAGCACCATAATAGCAGCCACCCTACTTGAAAAAATGACATGATCAGTGGAGAATGAATAGACTTGGGATTTTAAATTTGACCTGTGAAAATTACTCATATTTTATTTGTAACATTATTTACAAGGCAGAATGCACGTAGTTCCAGCACCAGCCTTTATGCAGGTTGAGCTTTTTAAAGCTAAATCCATGAGGTCCTAATAGATCAATTATCATAAGGTTGTGGATAAAATCAACCTTGTATGGTAAGCGTGCTTTATGACTTTAAGTGAACAAACATGACTTTTGGCCACAGTTATTCTTAAGAACATCAGTCAATAGCCTCTGAAACTTTTGATCTACAATCCCTTTTCAAAACTCTTGAGCCCAGACGACTTTTGGAATTCCAATAGTTTTGGATTCTAGAAAGATAATACAGTGAATGTACTGTATATTAGGTCACATCCCGAGCAGGGATTTCTGCAGAAAAACATTTGAATATATAGACTAGGAGTGATAACAATATTCTTATTTAATTCAGGTGAAAAATCCTACTATAAGAGTCTGTTAAGAATTAAGAATTGGCAAATTTGCAAATAGGAAGTCTTGCTTCGTCAATTCTGTCTCCACTGTCTAGACAGCTGCTTGGTACCTAGTGCCTGGTCAGTAAATATTTGGTCAATCGCTGTGTGGATGACCCCCTGCAACACCCATTGGTATCTCTACCAGTGTCCTTGCTGCTCAGCCATTATTCCTCTGGCTGGCTGTGCATGTTTCAGGTCCCACCTCGGAGAGGAGTGCTTTTTCCAAGGCTGCTTCCATCACGTGAGCGGATTGTTTCCTTGTTCTCTAACCCCCATTATACCTTTTAACCTCTCTCATAATTCTTTCTTTTTTTAATCTATTTTGGTATCATTAATCTACAATTACATGTGCAAATATTATGGTTATTAAACTACCCCCTTCATCAGGTCCACCCCACCAACCCCATTACAGTCACTGTCCATCAGTGTAGTGATATGCTATAGAATCACTACTTGTCTTCTCTGAGTTGTACAGCCCTCCGCATGTCCCCCCAACATTACATCTGCTAATGATAATGCCCCATTTTCCCTGTTATCCCTCCCTTCCCACCCATCTTCCCCAGTCCCTTTCCCTTTGGTAACTATTAGTCAATTCTTAGGTTCTGTGAATCTGCTGCTGTTTTGTTCCTTCAGTATTTTTTCTTTGTTATACTCCACATATGAGTGAAATCATTTGATACTTGTCTTTTTCGGCTTGGCTTTTTTCACTGAGCATAATACCCTCTAGCTCCATCCATGTTGTTGCAAATGGTAGGATTTGTTTTCTCCTTAAGCCTGAATAATATTCCATTGTGTATGTATACCACATCTTCTTTATCCATTCATCTACTGATGGACACTTAGGTTGCTTTCATTTCTTGGCTATTGTAAATAGTGCTGCGATAAACATAGGGGTGTGTCTGTCTTTTTCAAACTGGGCTGCTGCATTCTTAGGGTAAATTCCTAGGAGTGGAATTCCTGGGTCAAATGGTATTTCTATTTTGAGTTTTTTGAGGAACCTCCATATTGCTTTCCACAATGGTTGAACTAATTTGCATTCCCACCAGCAGTGTAGGAGGGTTCCCTTTTCTCCACATCCTCGCCAACATTTGTTGTTGTTTGTGTTTTGGATGTTGGCCACTCTCACTGGTGTGAGGTGATATCTCATTGTGGTTTTAATCTGCATTTCTCTGATGATTAGCGATGTGGAACATCTTTTCGTATGCCTGTTGGCCATCTGAATTTCTTCTTTAGAGAAGTGTCTATTCATGTCCTCTGCCCATTTCTTAAATGGATTATTTGCTTTTTGTTTGTTAAGGTGCATGAGTTCTTTATATATTTTGGATGTCAACCCCTTATTGGACACGTCATTTATGAATATATTCTCCAATACTGTAGGATCTCTTTTTGTTCTACTGATGGTGTCCTTTGCTGTACAGAAGTTTTTCAGCTTGATATAGCCGCACTTGTTCATTTTTGCTTTTGTTTCCCTTGCCCGGGGAGATATGTTCATGAAGAAGTCGCTCATGTTTATGTCCAAGAGATTTTTGCCCATTTTTTTTCTAAGAGTTTTATGGTTTCATGACTTAAATTCAGGTCTTTGATCCACCTTGAGTTTACCTTTGTGTATGGGGCTAGACAGTAGTCCAGTTTCATTCTCTTACATGTAGCTGTCCAGTTTTTCCAACACCAGCTGCTGAAGAGGCTGTCATCTCCCCATTGTGTATCCAAGGCTCCTTTATCAAATATTAATTGACTGTATATGTTTGGGTTAATGTTTGGATTTTCTATTCTTTTCCACTTGTCTGTGGGTCTGTTTTTGTGCCAATACCAAATTGTCTTGATTACTGTGTCTTTGCAGTAGAGCTTGAAGTCAGGGAGCGTAATTCCCCCTGTTTTATTCCTCCTTCTCAGGATTGCTTTGGCTATTCGGGGTCTTTTGTGGTGCCATATGAATTTTAGAATTATTTGTTTGAGTTCATTGAAGAGAGCTGTTGGTAGTTTGATAGGGATTGCATTGAATCTGTAGATTGCTTTAGCTAGTATAGCCATTTTGACAATATTTATTCTTCCTAGCCAAGAGCATGGGATGCATTTCCATTTGTTAGTGTCCTCTTTAATTTCTCTTAGGAGTGTCCTGTACTTTTCAGAGTACAGGTCTTTCACTTCCTTCATTAGGTTTATTCCTAGGTATTTTATTCTTTTTGATGCAATTATGAATGGAATTCTTTTTCTGATTTCTCTTTCTGTTGGTTCATAGTTAGTGTATAGGAAAGCAACAGATTTCTGTGTGTTAATTTTGTATCCTGCAACTTTGCTGAATTCAGATATTAGTTCCAGTAGTTTTGGAGTGGAGTCTTTAGGGTTTTTATGTACAGTATCATGTCATCTGAAAATAGTGACAATTTGACTTCTTCTTTACCAATCTGGATGTCTTGTATGTCTTTGTTTTATCTGATTGCTGTGGCTAGGACCTCCAGAACTATGTTGAATAACAGTGGAGAGAGTGGGCATCCGTCTTATTCCTGATCTTAGATGAAAAGCTTTCAGCTTCTTGCTCTTAAGTATGATGTTAGCTATGGGTTTGTCATATATGGCCTTTATGATGTTGAGGAACTTGCCATCTATACCCATTTTGTTGAGAGTTTTAATCATGAATGGATGCTGAATTTTGTCAAATGCTTTTTCAGCATCTATGGAGATGATCATGCGGGTTTTTTTCTTCTTTTTGTTGATGTGGTGGATGATGTTGATGGATTCTTGGATGTTGTACCATCCTTGCATCCTGGGATGAATCCCATTTGATCATGGTGTATGATCCTCTTGATGTATTTTTGAATTCGGTTTGCTACGATTTTGTTGAGTATTTTTGCATCTATGTTCATCAGGGATATTGGTGTGTAATTTTCTTTTTTTGTGGGGTCATTGCCTGGTTTTGGTACAGTGATGCTGGCTTCTTAGAATGAGTTTGGAAGTATTCCCTCCTCTTCTGTTTTTTGGAAATCTTTAAGGAGAATTGGTGTTACTTCTTCTCTATGTGTCTGGTAGAATTCAGAGGTGAATCCATCTGGTCTGGGGGTTTTGTTCTCGGGTAGTTTTTTGATTACCAATTCAGTTTCGTTGCTTGAGATGGGTCTGTTTAGTTTTTCTGTTCCTCGCTTGGTCATTCTTGGAAGGTTGTATTTTTCTAAGTTGTCCATTTCTGCTAGGTTTTCCAGCTTGTTAGCATATAGATTCTCATAATATTCTCTTATAATTCTTTGTATTTCTTTGGGGTCTGTTGTGACTTTTCCATTATCATTTCTGATTGTGTTTATGTGTGTAGATTCTCTCTTTCTCTTAATGAGTCTGGCTAGAGGTTTATCTATTTTGTTTATTTTTTCAAAGTACCAGCTCTTGGTTTCATTGATTTTTTTCTATTGTTTTATTCTTCTCAATTTAATTTATTTTTTCTCTGATCTTTATTATGTCCTTCCTTCTGGTGACTTTGGGCCTCATTTGTTCTTCTTTTTCCAATTTCAGTAATTGTGTCTTTAGACTATTCATTTGGGAATGTTCTTCCTTTTTTAGATAGGCCTGGATTGCAATATACTTTCCTCTTAGAACTTTTGCTGCGTCCCACAGAAGTTGTGGCTTTGTGTTGTTATTGTCATTAGTCTCTCTATATTCTTTGATTTCTGTTTTGATTTGGTCGTTAACCCATTGATTAATTAGTAGAATGTTCTTACTTCTCCATGTATTTGTGAGCCTTTTTGGTTTCTTTCTGAAATTTATTTCTAGTTTTATACCTTTGTGATCTGACAAGTTCGTTGGTAGAATTTCAATATTTTTGAATTTACAGAGGTTCTTTTTGTAGCCTAGTATTTGGTCTATTTTGGAAAATGTTCCATGTGCACTTGAAGAATGTGTATCCTACTGCTTTTGGGTACAGAGTTCTGTAGATGTCTGTTAGGTCCATCTGTTCTAGTGTGTTGTTCAGTGCCTCTGTGTCTTTACTTATTCTCTGGTTGATCTGTCCTTTGGAGTGAGTGGTGTGTTGAAGTCTCCTAAAATGAATGCATTGCTGTCTTATTTCCTCCTTTAATTCTGCTAGTATTTGTTTCACATATGCTGGTGCTCCTGTGTTGGGTGCATATATATTTATAATGGTTATAACTTCTTGTTGGACTGACCCCTTTATCATTATGTAATGTCCTTCTTTATCTCTTGCTACTTTCTTCGTTTTGAAGTCTATTTTGTCTGATACAAGTAGTGCAACACCTGCTTTTTTCTCTTTGTTGTTTGCATGAAATATCTTATTCCATCCCTTCACTTTTAGTCTGTGTATATCTTTGGGTTTGAGGTGAGTCTCTTTTAAGCAGCATATCGATGGGTCTTGCTTTTTTATCCATTCTGTTACTCTGTGTGTTTTGATTAGTGCATTCAGTCCATTTACATTTAGGGTGATTATCGATAGATATGTACTTATTGCCATTGCTGGCTTTAGATTCGTGGTTACCAAAGGTTTAAGGGTTGCTTCTTTACTATCTAACAATCTAACTTAACTTTCTTGTTAAGTTATTGTAAACACCGTCTGTTGTTTCTTTATTTCTCTCCTTTCTTATTCTTCCTCCTCCATTCTTTATATATGAGGTGTTTTATACTTTGCCTTTAGTTCGTATTTGGATAGTCTGCTTTCTTTGCTATGATTTTATTTTCTCTGGTGACATCTTTTTAGCCTTAAGGGTGCTTCCCTCTAGAGCAGTCCATTTAAGATATCCTGTAGTGGTGGTTTATGAGAGGCAAACTCTCTCAACTTTCATTTGTCTGGAAATTGTTTAGTCCCTCCATCATATTTAAATGATAATCATGCTGGATACAATATTCTTGGTTCGAGGCCCTTCTGTTTCATTACGTTAAATATATCATGCCATTCTTTTCTGGCCTGTAAGGTTTCTGTTGAGAAGTCTGATGATAGTCTGATGGGTTTTCCTTTGTAGGTGGTCTTTTTTCTCTCTCTAGCTGCCTTTAATACTCTGTCCTTATCTTTGATCTTTGCCATTTTAATTATTATGTGTCTTGGTGTTGTCTTCCTTGGGTCCCTTGTGTTGGGAGATCTGCGGGCTTCCATGGACTGTGAGACTATTTCCTTCCCAAGCATGGGTAAGTTTTCAGCAATTATTTCTTCAAAGACA
Organism: Smutsia gigantea; assembly: GCA_032199065.1. NCBI lineage: Eukaryota > Metazoa > Chordata > Mammalia > Pholidota > Manidae > Smutsia > Smutsia gigantea. Next base: position 155,409 of record JAVSCE010021572.1, on the reverse strand, counting down.
CTTCCTGTCCCTTTTTCTCTCTCTTCTTCCTCTGGTACTCCTATAATGCGAAAGTGTTCCTTTTGGATTGGTCACAGAGTTCTCTTAATATTCTTTCATTCCTAGAGATCCTTTTTTCTCTCTCTGCCTCAGCTTCTCTGTATACCTGTTCTCTGATTTCTATTCCATTAACAGTCTCTTCCATCTCATCCAGTCTGCTGTTAAGCCCATCGGTCACTTGTCTGATTTCTGCATTGTCTTTCCTCACTTCCCTCACTTTCTCCCTCAGCTCTTGCATATTTCTCTGTAGATCCATCAGCATGGTTATGACTTTTATTCTGAATTCTTCTTCAGGAAGACTGTGCATTTCCTTCCCTTCAGGCTCCCTCTCTGGGGTTGTCTGGTTGATCTTAGTCTGGACCATATTCCTCTGTCTTTTCATGGCTAAAGAAGTGGTCACTGGTTGTTGCCACGTATGTCAGCTGGGCTCTTTAAGACTTTAGAAAGAAAAAAAGAAAAGAGAGAAAGAAAGAAAAAAAGAATAAAAGAAAGAAAAGAAAAGAAAAAAGAAACAGAAGAAAAAACCAAAAACAAAACAAAAGAAAAAAAAAAGCCCACCGGGAGTAAATTCTGTGGGGATGTTGTAGGTGGCACTGTCGCTCCACTATTCCGCAAACACGGCCGCACCACTCTGCAGGGCCCTTTATAGCTCTGGCTGGGGTGGGAACGAATGGGAGGCTGTTGATGTCTGCAGGAAGTTTAAGTGCAGCCACCCTTTCCCAGTCGCCAGCTAAGGGGTCCGAAACTCCCCAGGTTTCCCAGCCTGCTGGGCTGAGTGTGCCGTGGCAATCCGTCTCCTCCAGTGGGCTCCTGTCTCTTTAAGACTGCTGAGAAAAGCGTGTGGTTTTCTTTTTTTTTTTCCCTTCCCGGGAGCCGGCTGCAAGCACCCTGGCACGTTCCCCACCAAGATCCTGCACCCTCTGTCTCTCCAATTTCCACTACACCGTGTGATGTGTGTCAGCACTCCCTGCACAGATCACCGGGGCTGGTTATTTCGCGGGGTGTACTTCCACTCCCTCCCGGCTTTGTATCCTCTCCTCCCGCTGGTGCGCTGGGGTGGGTGAGTGCTCGGGTCTAGCTGGGTCACGGCTCTGTATCTTACCCGCCTCGCGGGTTGCCGTGTCCTCTCAGGTGTAGCTGCATGCTGTGCGCTTTCCTGTGTATTCTGGTCTCTCTTTTAGGAATAGTTGTATTTGCTTTATTTTCATAGATATATACAGTTTTGGGAGGAGATTTCTGCCACCCTGCTCACGCCGCCATCTTCCCGGAAGTCCTGTCCTCTCTCATAATTCTTAAGCACATGTACATAAATCATTTATTTATTTATTATCTGCTTTTCATTCTCCTAAAATGGGGAATATATAAACAGAGATGTGAGGAGATTCCTTTTACTTTCCTGGACTTCAGATTTTCAAATTATCTTTATGGAGCAGTATCTTAAGAGTTTTAGACACCAGAGGGTGCAGGCACTAGAAGTGTTTCTCAATAAAATCTATTTTCTACTCAGGATAGATATGCCTACTCAGATACTGTCAGTGCTGGGTTCTTAGCCCTCTGCTGGTGAACTGTTCCCCAAGCCTCTTTTCAATTTGACAGGTCTGAGCAGAACTGAATGTCACTTACCTACCCTTTCTCCTCAGTCTTAGAAGGACTAGCCAAAAAGAGCCTGAGCTCTGTGGACCAGCCTGATGCCGGCTTCTCCCTTGGCTGGCCTGCTTGCCCCTTCAGTTCAAAACACTGAGAGGAATGGCATACAGTGACTGCTTTTCTCTTCCCATTTGGGGCACCTCCTCTTGTCTATCATGTATTTAAATTATCTCATGGGAAAAGAAAGGCCTGAGCCTTGCTGCACCACACTTTATGGAAGTAGTTTACCAGCCCCATATACTCAGAAATAAAGCAGCCCATGGCTGGCCAAGTGTGCGCACATATGCATGTACATGCACATCCTGTTTTTAAGCTCCTTGCAAACGGGCAGTTTCAGTCATTTCTGTCATAATATCTGGTTCAGTGCCTTTCATATAATTATTACTTGTTTTTATAACATTCTAAATTTCAGCTATCATAAGGTGACCAATTATTAATCTCTTGAGACTCAGGGTGGGGCTAGGATATAAGACACTAAAGCAGCCACTGTAGTCACCCTATCTAGTCCCTATCCAATGTCTCTTCATTATGCTCTCCTTTACAATCCATCTTTTAAAAAAGTTGTCTGTGTCAGTCCTCAGAGCTCCCATGCTAGTCCCATCTGTCTTCTTGTATTGGATGACCTCTCATCCCTGCAAAGTCTGCCTGCACCTTCACCGTCCCCCAGACTTCCCCAGAACCACCTCTAATACTGCAGCAGGGAATGTGATTGATGCGCTCCTCCAGTATTCATATCCCATTGTTGACCCCTCTTCCACAGACTGTCCTTCAGGGCCTCTCTGATCCCACTGCCAGCTGGTAGCCCTCAGTTCCCTGTGTGGGGGGGCTTCTCTTCCTCTGTGCCACCTCGTGCAGCCAGGATCCCCAGGACTCTGTCTTCCTCAGACTTTGAGTGATTTAACCTACTAATGGGCCTCCAGCATCTGTGTCTGTGGCCTAATCTCTCTACTCTGAGCTTCAGCTCTTTCTACATACCCTCCTAGCAGACGCCTCTACAGGGACATTCCTGAGGCCTCTCGTTCGGCAGGTGTGGAAGCAGCCCCATCACCTGCCCTTCTCACCATCTCCATGGCTCCTTTGGGGCTGCTGTGCCTGCTGGGGGACAAGCGCTGGAGATGTCCACCAAGACCTGCCCCTCCTCTTCCACAGACACCTGGTTACAAGTCCCACCCCAACTCCACCCCTCATCCAGACCTGCCCCTCATTTCTCATTGTCCCTTACAGAACCCTCAGGGGGCTTCTCTGAGTTCCAGCACCCAGTCTTGCCTGTTTCAAGTCTACCTCTGCCTTTTGAAAAGTTCATGTTTCTACAGTGAGAACTGGATCTGGCAGTCACCTGCTTAAAACCCTCAGGTGGCCCATTCTTCTCAGGCTAACCTCGCTGAGGAGCTGCTGAGGCCTGCACGTGCTCTTGGCCATCCATCACTCCCCTGGCCCTCCTCTGGGCTACAGGCCTTCTGACCCACCTGGCTTCTCAAGGCCCCGTGCCTGTACCACTGCTCTTCCCTGGCCCATGGCACTGCCCCTCCAGGACCCTCTGCCTGCCTGCTTGCCCACTCCCACAGGTTGGGCTGGTGCCCCCACCCCATCCTCAGTGTGCCTTCTGCAGTTCCTTGGCCAGCCCATGCATACTCTCATCATGTCGGCTGGGCTGCCCTATAGCACAGGGGCTCTTTCCACGCCTATGCTTCCAGTGTCTAGCATGACCCCCACATACGGAAGACACTGTGCATGTCTGTTGAGTGAATAAAGATGGGGAGTTTGTTGGTATACAATATTGAATGCAGGTCACTCCGTAGTTACATTCTAAGTGTTTGCTATATATGGTTTAACAGTGATTTTTCTCTTTTTTTTTTCAACAGGAAAGTAAATCAGACAATGTTCTAGATTCCATTCTTCTTGGTCACTTTTTAATAGTTCACAGTGGATACTCATATTTGTTGAATCAAATTAAAATGAGCACTGTAGCCTCGTTTTCTTGCCTCCTGTGAATTCTCATAGTAGCATGGTGCACTCTCCCTATGTCCTGAACATCAGCAGAAGTATGTAGCATCACCATGCAGAAGTGACATATTGTTGAGGGACAGTTTAAATGAATTTTGCTGAAGTTAATATTTTCTTCAATGATTAGCATGTATTGAACATGACTGTTAACAGTGATGTCATTCATATGGTATATGTTCAAGGGAATTAAATTACTCGCGATATTTCTGTGAGAATAGGAAAAGCCATGACACAGCCTCTCAAAGATTTCTTGCATGTTTAAGGATTACTGCAACAAATACGGCTTGGTCACTAAGCTTTAGTCTCCACAAGCAGTTGCTCCCCTCTGTCTCCATTTAAACTCTAGTTGTTACTGAGAAACATAAGTGAGTGATGCAGAGAGTGATGCAGAAGGCTTCTTTCTCTTAGCACACTGCCCATTCCTCCAGGCTTACAGCTTCCCCCCAAGCAGCCGTGTGTCTTTAGTGCACACAGAGGACCAGCAACACAATTCCCCAGGGGATGGTATGCAGGCCCTCCTTCTTATCAGCTCACCCTTTAAGGGATGTCTTTGGAAAAGACCAGTGCAAGGGTCTTCTTCCTTCAGGGGCACAATCAGATCACAGGACTTCAGAGTCCAGGACACCATGTTGGCCTCCGTGAGCATTCACAAGAGGGCAAGAGGTGTAGGAATGTCAGTGCCAGGCTATTTGAGATCTTTGGTCTCCACTGTGTCTAATAAGGTGACAGTGACTCACTCTCCAGGCCATCCCCTGGTAATATCTACTGAAGACACCCAGAGTCCTTTCTCTAGAATCTTCATATTGTCTCAGCCATAGAATTGAGCTAGTGCAAGGTATTGATGGGAATAATAATGGTTTGTGGACTGTAGATGATTTACTTATACAAAACTGAGATTACGCTGGCTGTGTGACATTAAGTGGTATGGCCTTGGCATAGCTAAGGCACATAGCTATGCACAACAGTGGCATAGCTAGTTGTTTTCTTTTCTTTTCTTTTTAAGATAAACATCCATTCATGAGCAGACAGCATAGCACTGAATGTCAGCAATTTACTCTTTCTGAGATTCCAAACACACTAAGAAATTGTCAGTGTTTGTTTCACTTTTAAAAACTGTATTTAGTTCTGTCCTTGTGCAGTTCTGACTTTGTGATCACTAGCTGAACCTCGGTTTTGCCTAATCATATAGTGATTTTTAGTTTGTTAAAAGTTGACTTAAGGTGAGACATCATGTAAAGTGAACAGCAAAAATAATTTGACTATTGGTCTTCCAAAATAATTTCAATTAAGAACTTTAGCTTTAGCTTTAGTTTTCAGCTCCAGAAACTGAATTTTACAAATCATATAGGTAATTGATTACTTATTGCTGTAGTTAGCAATAAATTTAGTTTCTGATGCTGTATGTAGTAATTTGAAAAAAAAACAGTTGATTTATTTCATGATTCAAGAACAGATATCCGTTAAAGCCATAGCTGTGCTTTTTTAACCTGCCAGTTGGATATTTAAATTGTTGTCACCTCTTATTTCTGTATAAGGCAGGACAGATTATTCTGGCTAGTTTGGAGTCACCTGACTGTTTAATTGTCTATTATGCATGGTTATTGAGAGCTCTGAGTATTTGCATTTGACAAATTTTAGCTAAGTTGAGAATATTGTTGTGCTCCATTCATAAGTACACATGAAGTTCACATTTTGAAACATATTAAGTAAGAAAAATAAACTTTAAATTTTCACTTAAATGGTTTTAACTATCTTTTCTATCTAAAAAGGCATATAAATTTTTATATATTCCTTAAAGATATTTAATAAATGAATTTAAACTTAACAACTTTATATAAGATAAAGTACTTTAATTATTTTTAATTCAAAATGCTTTTATTTAATTGTAGTCATTGAAATTATAAGGGTAAGGGAAGACACGATGTAATTCATGACATGAATAAGTATAGTGTCATTCTAAAAATATAGTAGCATCAAAAGTTGATTGCTTATATATGATGCATAAAATCCAGAGCAGAATAATTTCTCATACATAAATTATATGTCAGGTCCCAGGCCTGTTGATGCTCGGTCTCATCAGTGAGCAAGAGTTACTAGATGTCTGTTGTCAGAGCAGTGTGCTAGGCTGCCTATTCAAACAAGTTGAAGAAAGATAGTAAGTAAATCTAATAATGGAGACAAGGGCATTCTTCTTAAGTCTGTGTTTATTCCGCTAAAGAGAATTTCAGTTTTACTTTAAGATCTCTATCTTTCAGAATCAAACTTTCAGACATTTTCACTGTCCGAACTCTGTAAAAACCACTGCATAATTATCTCAGGCTAACTAATCTATGATGACAGAAACCAGAATGGTGATACCTGTGGGGGTGGGGGTGGGGAATTGACTGAGAGGCAGCATGAGAGAATGTTAGGAGCCTTTGAAATGTCCTGTATCATGATTGTGGTAATAGATACATGCACACCTCAAAGATACTGCAGGTTTGATTTCAGACCACCACAATAAAGTAATAATATTACAACAAAGCTAGTCAAATGAATTGTTTGGTTATATTTATATTTTATACTATATTGTTGTGTTTATACTGTATTGTAGTATACTAAGTATGCAATAGCATTATATAAAAAAAGATGTACATACTTTAAAAACACTTTATTGCTAAAAAATGCTTATCATCATCTGAGCTTTCAGCAAGTTACAACCTTTTTGCTGGTAGAGGGTCTTGTCTCAGTGTTGATGGCTGTTGACTGATCAGGATGGTGGGTTGCTAAAGGTTGGGGTGGCTGTGGGATTTCTTCCTGTTAAGTTATTGTAAACACTGTCTGATGTTTCTTTATTTCTCTCCCTTCTTATTCCTCCTCCTCCATTCTTTCTATACTAAGTGTTTTATTCTTTGCCTTTAGTTAGTATTTGGATGGTCTGCTTTCTTTGCTATGATTTTATTTTCTCTGGTGACATCTTTTTAGCCTTAGGTGTTGTTGTGGGATTTCTTAAAATAACACAACAATGAAGTTTGCTGCATCAATTGACTCTTCCGTTCATGAAAGATTTCTCTGTAGAATGTGATGCTGTTTGAAAGCATTTTAACCACAGTAGAACTTCTTTAAAATTGGAGTCAGTCCTCTCAAACTCTGCCATTGCTTTATCAACTAAGTTTATGTAATATTCTAAATCCTTTATTGTCATTACAACAATCTTTACAACATCTTCACCAGGAGTGGACTGCACCTCAAGAAAACACTGTCTTTGCTCTTCCATAAGAAACAACTCCTCATCTGTTGAAGTTTTATCATGAGATGGCAGCAATTCAGTCACATCTTCAGGCTCCACTTTCAATTGTAGTTCTCTTGCTGTTTCCACCACATCTTGCAGTTACTTCCTCCACTGAAGTCTTGAACCCCTCAAAGTTGTCCATGATGGTTGCATGCAATCAAATTCTTCCAAACTCCAGTTAATGTTGATATTTTGACTTTTTCCCATGAATCATGAATGTTCTGAATTACATCTAGAATGGTGAATCCTTTCTAGAAAGTTTTTAATTGACTTTGAGTTTATAGGAATCACAAAATCTGTGGTGGCTATAGCCTTACAAAATGTATTTCTTCAATAGTTAAGACTTGAAAGCTGATATGACTCATTAATCCACAGGCTACAGAATGGATGTTGTGCTAGCAGACATGAAAACAACATTCATCTCATTGTACATCTCTGTCAGAGCTCTTGGGTAACCAGGTGTATTGTCAAGTAATACTTTGGAAGCAATCAATCTTTTTTTCCAAGCACTACATGTCAATAATGGGCTTAACATATTCAGTAAACTATGTTGTAAACAGATGTGCTGTCATTCAGGCTTTGTTGTTCCAATTAAAGAGCACAGGCGGAGTAGATTTAGTGTAATTCTTAAGGGCCCATTTTTGGAATGGTAAATGAGCATTAGTTTCAACTTAAAGTCACTAGCTACATTAGCCTCTAATAAAAGAATCTGCCTGTACTTTGATGTTTTGAAGCTCAGCATTGACTTCTCCTCTCTAGCTTTGAAAGTTCTAGATGTCATCTTCTTCCAATAGAAGGCTGTTCTGTCCACATTGAAAATCTGTTTAGTGTAGCCACCTTGATAATTACCTTAGCTAGATCTTCTGGATCACTTGCTACAGCTTCTACATCAGCACTTGCTGCTTCACCTGCACTTTATGTTATAACAGTAGCTTCTTCCCGTAAACCTCATGAACCAACCTCTGCTAGCTTCAAACATTTCTTCTGCAGCTTCCTTGCCTCTCTCAGCCTCCATAGAATTGAAGAGAGTTAGGGTCTTGCTCTGGATGAGGCTTTGATTTGAGGGAATGTGTGATTGGTTTGATCTGCTATCCAGACCTCTACAACTTTCACCTGTATCAGCAATGAGTCTATTTTGCTTTCTTCTCATTCATGTGTTCACTGGAGTAGCACTTTTAATTTCCTTCAAGAACTTTTCCCTTGCTTTCACAACTGTTTGGTGCAAGAGGCCTAGCTTTCGGCCTGTCTTGACTTTTGACATGCCTTTCTCACTAAGCTTAATCATTTCTAGCTTTAGATTTAAAGTGAGAGATGTGTGCAACTCTTCCTTTCACTTGCACACTTTAGAGACCATTGTAGGGTTATTAATCGGACTGATTTCAATATTGCTATGCCTCAGGGAACAGGGATGCCTGAGAAGAGGGAGAGAAATGGGGAAATGGCCAGTTGGTGGAATAGTCAGAACGCACACAACATTTATCAAGTTCACCACCTTATATGGATGTGGTTTGAAGCACCGCCCAAAAATTACAATAATAACATCAAAGATCACTGATCAGAGGTCACCATAACAAAGATAATAATAATGAAAAAGTTTGAAATATTGTGAAAATTACCAAAATGTGACACAGGGACAGCAAGTGAGCAAATGCTGTTGGAAAAATGGCACCAATAGACCTGCTCAACGAAGGTTGCCACAAACCTTCAATTCACAAAAAATGCAAAACTGTATAGTGCAATAAAGGGAAGCACAATTAAGTGAGTTATGCATATACAGTTGTGTACCTTTATCAAATCCCATCAGATTTTATGCTTAAGATCTGTGCATTCACCTTATGTAAATTTTACCTAAAAAATACTCAGTGACTAGAGAAAAATTTCAAAGTTGTACAATAAAAATTGAATTTCTAAAAAAGATAATACAAAAAATAAAAGGGCATAGAAACCTAAAAACTGAAAAAAATCACATGTATAAATTGTTTAAGAACAGTTGTGGGGATGATGACAGTTTAATAACAGGAGGGAAGCAATAACAGTTTAATACATAAATACGTGCATAAATTTGAAAGGTTTTGGTAATTTGCAGTTCTAGGTGCTCTGTGACATGGCTGCCTCAGGGTAGCCAATGAAATTGATAGTTCAACTGTGGAAGTGTGGTGTCCAGAGAGAGGAGGTGCAAGCAGGCCCTGTGTCCTGGAGCCATCACATCTGGTCTTAAAACCAGGCTATATGAGAAATGGTTGTCAGAACAGATTATTTCTAGCCTGGAGAAAAAATTAGGGAAGGATCTGATAACTCTCTTCAAATATCTGATTTTTTTTCTTAGGTGAAATTAGTTCTATATAGCAGCAGAGGTTAGAATTATGATCATATAGGTAGGAGTTGTAGTTAGAATTTTCTAAAAATGATTGGTCTTAACAAGAAATAGATTTTCTGTTACTGCCAATGTATATGTCAGAGATGACCAACCAGCGACCAGATATGCTATTTTTCAGGGATTCCTTTCGACTGATTGGCCTGCAAGCATCACAGACTGAGACTGCTGCTTTAGGTGGGATGATCAGGCTTGGCATTTGTGGTGGTTATCTTGAACAAGTAGGACTTGGGAAGTTAATTAGGATCGCAGAACATTCTAAGGCCCTGAAGGTCTCCAAAGAACTAAGTAATGTATATGAAGTAATGTTTAAAGGGAAATGTTTAATGTGGTAATGGCAAGATGTCAAGGTTGTGAGTAAGGAGACATAACAGGGAGTGCATTTTAGAGGTCTTGGAGTGAGGTGAGTGGGCTGTGAGCATGGGTGAGGTTAGCAGACAAACTAGACTTCATTGCCAGGTGACAGACAGCACGATTAAGTAGAGTAGATAGATTTCCAACTTGGGGATCACTGTCAGGCAAGCCTTTTCTTGTTTCAAATACAGCTATATTTGATTTTTGCTAGAAAAAAATATAAAATTAAGTATGTAAAACTGCTTTCCAGAGTAGGAATTTAGTCTCTTATATATGTTTAGAAATTAAAAGGGAAATCAGTTATTTCAACTCACTTACTTCCATGTTCATCACTGCTCAATTATGTATATTAGAGACATTGCTGAGCTGTTAAACTAAGAAAGCAAATTATCAATTTAGATATTCCTGGACCTCTGACATCTGTAAATCACCTGGTGGCCTGCTTTGGCCACCATTGGACAACTCTGCTGACTGTGTAGGAGGCAGGAGCCATGCAGGTGCTTCAAAGACAACACCACAGATGATGACAGTCATCACAGTCTGACAGCTTTTCCCCCATACTTAAACGTCCTAATGGATGCCTGACACAAGTGTTATATGAAGTTTTTCTTCCCACTAAGCATATATTACTTTTATTTTCTATCACTAAAAAAGTAAACCCATAGGCAGAATTATCCCCCCATATAACTTAATTAAGCTTCAAGTTCTCTTCCTTTGCTTTGCTTTCAGTGGTTTTTTTAAAGCATTTAAATAAACTTTTCCTGCAATGTCTTACAGCTGATCAGCTTTTTTCCCCACAAACATACTACTACCAAACATTACCTCTGAATATTACTACTTTATTAAAGATGTAAATTCAGTGAAAGTACAGGCATTTTTCCATTCTAAATAGTACGTTCTTCTAAAGGAATATAGAATGCTGCATTCCAGTCATACAGGTTAGCATTTGTCACCAATAAATCTGATTTCCCTCATGTACAGATAGAAAATACATTTGGTTTTCATTCTCCAGTTCAGCTAATATTATCAAGTCTGTTTTATACAAAGCACTCTACAAGTTTTCCAAGTTGTTCAAGATAGCAAGTTTAAATGTGACTTGCTATCTTGAACAAGTTTAAAATGTGAACCAAGAAGCTGATGGTGCTATGTATGACCTGCAGGCACTGTACTTCTTGCTTGAGTTAGAAAGGACCCCTGCACTCCCTCAGTACTGTGTGCCCTACTCTGAGAGCTGACGTGTGTGGAGACGCAGGCAGTAAACTCAAGAGGGTACCCCTAATCTTTACCTCCAGGATACCCGTAATCACTCACCGGAGGAGACTCCAGAAACCATTTCTTAATTGGAGTGTCTGTTGTGTGGCACATGCTTCTCTGTTCATTTGTTTTTGGTTGATTGTGTATGTGTGAGGGCAGGTGTTCTGGTGAAAAATATCATAGCATTCAGTTGCAAAAAAAAAAAGTTAATTGCCAAAATTGATCGTTATTCTCTTATGATTTATATCCATTTATTTTTTAAAACTTTATCTTCCTGGACACCTTAAGGTCTTTTTATTCCCTTTAAAATTAAAATCCAGTGAGATATATGGGGAAAAATATATGAAAACAACTAACGTTCATTGAATATATAATCATCATCTGTTACTTTCTTCTAAGTTGTCATCATTTCTTTGCAGTTGCTAAGAGACCAACCCCCAAGCTCAGTAGTTTAATAGGTTCAGTGGACCCAACCCATTGCCCTGTGAAGAGTATTTAATTTATTATTTTATGTTTTTCCTAGCACTTTTCTCCTGGTCCTATTTGTGATTTTAACTAGATCTTTGTATTTCAGTGAGCTAATTGCACTTACCTCTGCATGGAGAACTCTGAGTTAGTGGCTAGGCTACTTGCCATTTATCATTAAATCAACACCTCCCATTTAAAAACTCATCAGCTTTTAAACTTTGACCTACCCATAGGGACAAATCTTTTTTCTGAAATTTTTGGGACCTTTACTAAAATCCATTTTCAGGTTGGTACAGGGTTCACACAGGGCTGCTGCAGTACTGCATTCTGGATCATCCTTAGAGATTCATAGTCATGTTCGGTATCAGAGAAAAGTGAAAAGAAGGGACTCTGTCATCTCATCAATATCTCAACCTAACCAGAAGGAAAGAAAGTGGAGCACTAGTTGAATCTTAAGAGGATGGGGAAGTAATGAGTAACAGCCCTCTTCTCTGTCCAGTTTCAAACCAGTTGAAGAATATGCTGAAAGAGTCAGTAGATGAGAAAGCAAACAGTCTTTTAAATGTAAAAGTTAGACAGGGACCCCAGCCCCCAGTCTCCACTGTGAAATAGGCCACCTAACCAGAAGCTGAACTGCAGGGCAAATACATCTGCCCAAGCCACTGCCTCACACTGGTCTCAGGTGGAGAGGAGAGAAGAAAGAGACCAACCCCCAAGCTCAGTAGTTTAATAGGTTCAGTGGACCCAACCCAAAAGGGGGCTAATGGTTTCCTCTGCAACTGGAAAGCCCCACCTCTCTAGGAGAGAAGTAGGTGTGGGCAGGAGGCCAAGAGTGTCTGGGAACCCCACTCACAGACACCATTCCCCTACTTACAAAAGAGACATAAACTTCCAGCAAAAGACACTCGCTCTAGGTATTCAGACAAAGGTATAAGGTGAAAAACATTGTCTCCCATTGATATACAAAGGAGCAGAATTATTTCAGAATCTGTATATTAATTCCTTTTACGAGTGAAATACCCTGACCCACAGTTCAAGGATCAATTATTTATTAAGATGGTTTATAAAATTATAAATTGGCTCAGAAGTGTTTTCCACTCGCCAACTTCTGGTTTTCTGGATGATAGACTACAGCAAATGTCACCTGCCTCACTTCCGGTCGCTCTCATTTCCACCTGTGACTTTACCCTCCATTTGTACCTATCTTTCCCTCCTTGGCCTTGTCAAGCGTAATCACACTTGGTTTCCGATCCCATGTCTGCTACTCTCTTAAGGGCCACATGCCATCAGCTCTCGTTTCTTTCTCCAGGTCTCTAACATTGCTTCCTAAATGGCTCATAGTAAGACTTCAGTAACATTTATTCAATCAGGTGATTGATTAATGAGAAACACCTTGACATAAATCACTCATGCTAGAAATGATAGGGAATTAATAAACATCAAGTAAAATACCAATTTACAGCTTAGTTTTTTTAAGAGTAATAAATATTTTCAACAGATTGTCAGACTGAATTTACTTTTTAATCCAATAAATAGAGAAGAGAACTTTGGCTGATTAAATAGGGTAACAGTTAATACCATGTGAACTACCCATTTATAAATAATTAGAATACTGTAAAATACATGTAACAGCAAAGATCTCTTAATAGTAATTCACCTTTCCAAAATTATCCTGAAAACTCTCAGGTAACACTATGAATATCATATTCCTGGAGTTCTAGAAATCTGGTCTCTACTCTGAGTTTGGAACATGAGTGGCTTGCTTATGTTTCTCTTATGACCCATTTGCACAGGTTTCCTGCATTGTAGTCATGGAGCAATTTTGGCACTTTATTACTTCTGCTTTTGATCGAAATAGCTGCCATTTGAGTGAACTTCATCTTTGAAGAGAGAAGTCTAAGTCAATCATCTTTTCCTTTACTGAACTCTGAAGGAATACTTTTAATAATTCCTTGCATTATTTTTCTTAATTTCACTTAAAAATTACTATAAAGTAGATTTTAATAAACTTGTCTTGATCTGTTTATAAGAGAAAAGCAAAGATAATCCTTAGTCATCTTTTTTTATAATCAGTTTCATTATTTAACCTCACTTTTTTTTCACACATTTTCTCCTTTTTATAAGCAGTTAATTATTAGACTCAGTGCTATAAAACCATTTGTACAATACTTTGGACATTTGGTTATAATTTCTTTGTCTGCCAAGCTTTTTTCAATGTGAAATTCATTATCAATGAGATGACCTGTGGCCTACATATTTTATTCATTATGTGTCTTATCTGCTAAAGTACTTATTTTATTACGTATTGATAGCTATAAGCTATGCTATTGGGCATCAGCATAAACTAACATACTATTGTGCAAATAAATAGTCTGTGTCATTTTTTAAACTTTTATTTTGGACATTTCAGACATATATCAAAGTAGAACAGTGAAACACATCCTGACTGACCTATTGGCCAGCTCAATAGCTATGAGATCATGGCCAATCCTGTTTTATCTATGCCCCTCTACCCCCACTACCCCTGGGATATATTATTTTGAAGTGAATCCCAGACATTAGATCATTTCATCCATACACAGATCAGATATAGACTGATTTTTTTTAAAAACCTAAACACAATACCATTATCAGATCTGGAAAACATTAACAATAATTAATTAATTTCATCAAATATCCAGTGTTCAAAATTCCTGTTAGGGCATTTTAGACAATTTGTTCAAATCAGGATTCAGCCAAGGTCTGTGTGTTGCTTTTGGTTGATATGTCTCTTTTTTTCTCTCTAGGACCCCCTCTTAGCTTATCTGTTGACTAAGCAGGTTGTTTGTTCTGAAGATATTCTCACTTCCTGGGTTTTTTCAGATTGCTTCCTTGTGGTGTTATTTAACATGTTCCTCTGTCCCTTGTGTATTCTATAAATTTGTGATTAATAAAGAAGCTCTACCAGTTTAAGGCTTGATTTTTTTTGTTTGTTTGTTTGCTGCCACCAGGAGGTACTTAGTGTCTGGCTGTCTCTCTTTTTATGATGTTAAGATCGAAATTTGAATTTAAGATTTATCAGCTTGACCCACCTTTTAAAAGTTTACCATAAACTTCTCATCTAATGGTTTTAGCACCATAATTGTTGCAATGATCTGTTATTTGCATAGGGATTGCAAACTAATGATGGTTAGCTGAAACACTAAAAAAATTAAAAATAAAAAATTTCATTGACTGGTTACTCTGAAGTACAGTTCATACAGGAAAGGCAGAATAAATGCTTGATTTTTTTTCTCTTAGCAGTTTTCAGAATGAGTTGGTTCACTCACATTTTTTAAAGGTGATGGACAGGGTATTTTTTCTTTTTTTTATTCTCTGTATTAACTCATATCATAGTTTGAGCATATTTATAAAATTTCAACTCATGGTAATTTTTTAAATAATCAAATTGTGCCCTCTTTGGGAGGTCTGCTCGCATGGGAGGCTGCCTCATGCAGCTCCCTGCCCTGTTTTATGTTGAGGTGCTCCATGCTCACAGCGTACTTTCTCCTCACAGATGTGGGATGAGCCATTGGAAGGGAATGAAATCATATGAAATATGAAAATGCTTACTCTCTTGTAACTGTTGAATTCATTGTTGTTAGTTAGTACCTTTAATGTGCTATAATGTGCCTCTGTCCCAAGACACCTAGTGTCTAATTGGCTGTACTTTGGCGTATAGATGGGTCAGGATAGCTCCCCAGATAGCCTTACATCCAACTATAGAGTACAGACATTTTGATGAATTTAAAGAAAGCAAGAGAAATTACCCACCCCACCCCACCCCCAAAAAAATGGGTTGATAGGAGGTCAGAGACTGTGTGGAAAGGATAGAAAGATGGGAAAAGAAGAATTTTTTTCATATTTTCTTATTCACTTCCAATGCCCACACAGTGTCCCTGTCCTCCCTATGGACCCCTGGCCTTTTTGTAATCTGTCTCACTCTCGCTAAATCTCACCCAAAAATCTGTGATTGGGCATGTAGAGTGAACAGCAATCATGTTACCTGGTGGTTTCTTCTATACCAGTGATAACTATCACACTGTTCAGGTCTGCACCAGCTAAGCCCACTCCGTAAGGTCACAGCTCCTGCCAGTCAGGTAGTAAAGGCTTACCCTTCTGAAGTAGTCACTTCTAGTCAGTAAGACTTTAGGAGAACTGTGTATGTTTCGTAATTGTGACTCTGTAGAACTTCTGTTTCTAAGGTCTGGTGGAAAGTGTTAGGGACTTTTTCCCCACTTTACCTGAATTTGTTTGTCTGAGTATAGACCTAAGAGTCTTCTTTTAAAACTTGTGTACACACTTCACAACTGTGTGTAGCACGGTAAGTACCAACATAATAAATATTTGTGTATATTCTACCATTTTGGTGTTCTTTTCTCCATCCCAGCTATATTCTTTCCTGTGACTGGCTACATTTGGGGTTAATGTTTACCCTGAATTTAAAATGTTTGTCTTAAATAGCTCTGTGTAAAAGTTTTAAAGGGCACTTGGAGGACCTGCCCTTGTTTTGGTCTGTCTCTTAGCCCTGCCTCTTGGGAGCCTGGGGAGGTCCGGGGAGGTGACTGTGCCCACTCTTTTGTGGCTAGCTGTAGGCCCAGAGACATAACCATACAAGGCCTGTGTTTGGGAACATTGGCACCTTATAGCAAACATTGACATTTAGATCATCATCTTATAAATGTAGCCCAGATGTTGTAGCTACATCAAGGAGTTCATTTATCTCCACTCTGATTCCTCCTCAGAACCAAAGCCTTGGTTCATATGCAAAAATTTTTATTCTCCTAACATTAGTAAAGAAGGCAGACTGCTATAACAAAACTGTTTAATTAATTTTAATACCTCTGCATTCTGAATTATATGTGAATTTTAATGAAACACTTCAGAATTGTTACAGTATTTTGATGGGTGGAGTGCACTGGATGGGGATAGTATAATAAGTAGACAATTCCAAATTATTACTTTAACCTGGAAAGCTGGCAAATATTATACTTTCCCAATTTTTTTATAACATGCATCACAATAGAAAACTGAGGTTCAGATGATTTCCAAATGTTGTATTTGGACTTCTTAGCAAATCTTAAGTCACCATCAAAAAAGTACCTTGAAGTTTTAGTCACTAGTTATCAGAATCTTAGGTGTTAAAGTAGTGGTAGTGAAACTGAGGACAGACAAGTTGTCTAAAGGACCTGAAGTTACTTTATACTGACCACAGATAACTGAAGACTGTGTGCATCTGTGTGTGCGTGCACTCCTCTTTTGTTGAAAATCATTATTTAATTAAAATCACTATTGCTAGTTAGTACCTTTCCCACTGGACTATAATGTGCCTCTGCCCCAAGACACCTAGTGTCTAATTGACTATACTTTGGTGTTTAGATGGGTCAGGATAGCTCCCCAGATAGCCTTACATCCAACTATGGAGTACAGACATTTTGATGAATTTTAAAAAAACAAGAGAAATTACCCCCCACCCCCCAAAAAATGGGTAGATGGGAGGTCAAAGACTGTTTGAAAAGGATAGAAAGATGGGAAGAGAATTTTTTTCATATTTTCTTATTCACTTCCAATCCCTGTATTTCCTAATGTACCTTCCTAGGGTTTTTGTTTGTTTTTTAATTTCTTTGTTTTCCTTTGTGTTTCTGGCCATGGAATGGGGTGGGAGTGTTAGGGTCCCTAGCTGCTAACTTCTAGGAGGAGCTAAAAAGCCTGTATTTCAAGTGTTCTTTTCTTTATACCATAACAATGTTATAAACTTGTTTCTGGCATGATATTCTATAAAAATGGGTATGTTTACAGTATCATCAGAAACAGCACCATACATATGCTTTCATTGTGGCTAGAACAGAAAGAGAAAAGCTTTGAAAACTGTTAGTTTAGAGCCAAGCCTCTGTTGCTTTTTATTCTCCTTTAAGTTGTTTATGCACAAATTTGGTTTCTGGCTCCCGTAACTTCCCCTTCAAAGCATCTTCAGGACAGTTCTTTGCCCTCATTTGGATTTGCCACTCTTCCTCACTGTCCCTGCATCCTCTGTCCTCCCCTGGGCCTCTGTTCCACCAGCATCCCTTCTGGGCCTGACTGAGGGCCATGCATGCCTGCATGAGCTTCCAGAAAACCCCTGGAGGGACTGCGTGCTTATCACCACTGTA
The DNA here is from genome assembly GCA_032199065.1 of Smutsia gigantea. Lineage (NCBI taxonomy): Eukaryota > Metazoa > Chordata > Mammalia > Pholidota > Manidae > Smutsia > Smutsia gigantea. The sequence continues at coordinate 137,831 of JAVSCE010021572.1, read as the reverse complement.
CCTGCAGCCATTGAGAAAGCCATGGGCTCACCAAGCACTCAAAACTGCAAAAAGGAATGGGAAAAAGCACATGCTTTTACTGATTCTAATAGAAGATCCATGCTTAGAGTGTTATAAGAAAGCTAAACCATAGAGCAGTTCTTTTTATGCTTTATGTCCTGTGATCTGTGGTAAACTGAAGTCAGAAAGACCACCTCAGTCTGTGTCTGTCTCCCAGTACCTGAGAGAACTTCAGAGATAAACAGCACTTTAGTAACTATTTATTGGGTTCATTATGTCCAACTTTCTTAACCATCTTCTCTGAATAAGCACCAAAATCCAACCCCAAAATACCTTTAGTGCAGCTTAATAATTGGCCATTTTGATGATGATTTATTCTGAACATGACAGTGGAAAACTTTTGAGTATGTATTTTTAAAACAACAGTATCTTGAACATTTCCTGTGAGTCCACAATAGAAAGGAGATCAGAAGCCTGACACATTATTCCCTTAATAGCTAAGGAAACCAAGTCCAGGTGGAAGGCTCTCTAAGTCCACCGAGGATGATTTGGTTGATAAAACTGGAACTTTTCTCACTCTTCCTCATTTTATCATTTACTAGCAAGCTCGTTAATGTGGTAAACTCTTCATTGTGTAGAGAGTCCAAAAAAAGGTACAGTTTGAATCCAAAACTCAATTCGGGTCTAGATTTTAGATGATTGGAGCAGTATTTATCAACAAAGCAGTTTATGTCTCTAGGCATAAAGATAATGTTAAAAAAATCTTTATATTGTACAGGGTATTTACTTGGTATATGGATTTTCTTTTGTATCAATTTACTTCAGTTTTCAGCTATCTTGTACTAATAATCAAAATGTTTGAGAGATTCAAGATGGCGGCATGAAAGGTGAGAGAGAGATCTCCTCCAAAAACCAGAGATAGTGTGAAAATATAGTTAATACAACTAACCCTAAAACAGCAGCAGGAAAGAAGGCTGCACCAGACTGCATACAGGCCTCATGAACAGGGCACACCTCACAAAACAGGATAACATACAAAAGCCTTGATCTGGCAGGACCCGAACCCTTCCCCAACCCCAGCTCACCAGCAGGAGGAAGAGAAACGGAGCAGGGAAGGTGATGGAAGCCTGGGACTGGTGAACACCTAGCCATGGAGATCTACTTTGTGAGCAGAAATCTACACTGTGTGGTGCTCTGGAGAATGGGGAGCTGGGACAGGCAGAATGCTTGAGAGACAGATTCCGGCCATTTGTGGAGGATGGGATCCACACCCAGCTGCTCTGAGACAAGGGAAAGGCAAGCATTCTGAGAGGCTTACTAGCAGCAAGACGGCTTCTGAAGGCGCAGGGTATGCATGGAGCTTGCTGGGCAGGAGAAGAGATAGGGGGACAAGGTTGTCTGGGTACTCCCTGCCCAGCAGATTGGGAACTTTGGGGAGCTTCAGGAGCCCCATCCCCCTGGCGGGCTACTCAGCTCCGAGGCCCCCCCACGGTGACACCCAGCCTGCTGAGCCTTCCTCCTGGCCTGACAGCACTGGCTCGCAAATCGGCAGTCACTGCTGTGGCATCAGACCAGACAGAGACGCCTCACCTACAACAGCTAGAGACACCAAACACAGAGGCTTACACCTGTGTGCTCGGCCAACTGGCTGTGATACTGGAGACAGGCAGGGCAGATGGGAGACAGGAAACAGATCTTTCCTACCCCCAGGCACCAGCTCCACTCCCCTATGATGCCCAACCTCACTCTAGGGGCTGAGCAGCTCCAGAGACTGGAGCTTCTGGGCACTAGAGGGCACCACACAGAAATATGAAATGTCAAAAGAACATGGTTCAGACCCAAATCTCACAAACCCCAGAAAAAGGGCCAAATGAAACTGAACTCATCAATCTTCCTGAACGAGAGTTCAAAATAAAAACCATAAACATCCTGATGGAGGTACAGAAAAATATTCAAGAACTCAGGAACGAATTTAAGATGGAGATTCAATCATTAAGAAATTCCATACCTGAAATGAAACATAAATGGAGGGATTTAAAAGCATATTAGATGTAGTAGAAGAGATGGTAAATGGAATAGAAATTAGAGAAGAGGAATACAAGAAGCTGAGGCACAGAAAGAAAAAAAAATGTCAAAGAATAAAAGAATATTGAGAGAACTGGACCAATCCAAAGAGAACAATATTCACATAATAGGGGTACCAGAAGAAGAACAGAGAGAAAAAGTGATAGAAAGTGTCATTGAGGAGGTAATTGCTGAAAACTTCCCCAATCTGGGGAAGGAGTTAGTATCACAAACCATTGAGATGCACAGATCTCCCAACAAAAGGGACCCAAGGAAGACAACATCAAGACATATAATAGTTAAAATGGCAAAGATCAAGGATAAAGACAGACTTTTAAAAGCAGCTAGAGAGAGAAAAAAGATCACATACAAAGGAAAACCCATCAGGCTAGCATCAGATTTACTCAACAGAAACCTTACAGGCCATAAGGGAGTGGCATGATATATTTAATGCAATGAAGCAGAAGGGCCTCGAACCAAGAAAACTCTACCTGGCAAGGTTATCATTTAAATTTGAAGGAAGGATTAAATAATTTTCAGATAAGCAAAAGCAGAGAGAATTTACCTCCCACAAACCACCTGTACAGTGCATTTTGGAGGGACTCCTATAGATGCAAGTATTCCTAAGACTAAATAGATGTCACCCACGGGATAGACAGAGTACAGAATATGATTCATAACATACAAAGAATGGAGGAGGAAGAAAAAGGAGGAAAAAAAGAGAATCTTTAGGTTGTATTTGTAATAGCATACAAAGTGAGTTAAATTAGACTGTTAGATAGTAAGGGAATTACCCTTGAACCTTTGGTAACCACACATCTAAAGCCTGCAATGGCAAAAACTACATACCTATCGATAATCAACCTAAATGTAAATGGTCTGAATGCACCAATCAAAAGACGTAGAGTCACTGAATGGATAAAAAACCAAGACCCATCTATATGCTGCCTACAAGAGACTCACTTCAAACCCAAAAACATACACATACTGAAAGTAAAGAGATGGAAAAAGGTATTTCATGCAACTAAGTCACAAGAGACAAAGAAAGACATTACAAAATGATAAAGGGGTCAGTCCAACAAGAGGATATAACTATTACAAACATCTATGCACCCAACACAGGATCACCTACATATGTGAAACAAATACCAGCAGAATTAAAGGGGGAAATAGAATGCAATGCATTCATTTTGGGAGAATTCAACACACTCACTTCAAAGGACAGGTCAACCACACAGAAAATAAAGAGACAGAGGCACTGAACAATGTATTAGAACAGATGGACCTAACGGACATCTACAGAACGCTCCATCCAAAGGCAACAGGATACACATACTTCTCAAGTGCACATGGAACATTTTCAAGAATAGATTGTATATTAGGCCACAAAATCAGCCTCAGTAAATTCAAAAACACTGAAATTGTACCAACCAGCTTCTCAGATCACAAAGGTATGAAACTAGAAATAAATTATTCAAAGAAAATGAAAAAGCCCACAAACACACAGAGGCTTAATAACATGCTCCTAAATAATCAATGGATCAATGACCAAATAAAAACAGAGATCAAGCAATATATGCAGACAAAGGGCAACAATAATTCAACACCACAAAATCTGTGGGACGCAGCAAAGGCTGTGCTGAGAGGGAAATAATGTTGCAATACAAGCCAACCTCAGGAAAGAAAAACAATCCCAAATGAACTGTCTAAACTCACAATTAATGAAACTAGAAAAGGAAGAACAACTGAGGCCCAAATTCAGTAAAAGGAGGGACATAATAAAGATTAGAGCAGAAAAAAATACAATTGAGAAGAATAGAACAATAGAATCAGTGAAAGCAGAAGCTGGTTCTTTGAGAAAATAAACAAAATAGATAAACCCCTACGAGACTTATCAAGAAAAAAGAGTCTACACACATAAACAGAAATAGAAATGAGAAAGGAAAAATCACTACGGACACCACAGAAATACAAAGAATTATGAGAGAATGCTATGAAAAATTATATGGTAACAAACTGGATAACCTAGAAGAAATGGACAACTTTCTAGCATGATACAACCTTCCAAGACTGACCCAGGAAGAAACAGAAAATCTGAATAGACCAATTACCACCAAAGAAATTGAACTGGTAATCAAAAAACTACCTAAGAACAAAAACCTCTGGACCAGATGGTTTCACTGCTGAATTTTATCAAACATTTAGTGAAGACCCAATACCCATCCTCCTTAAAGTTTTTCAAAAAGTAAAAGAGGAGAAAATACTCCCAAACTCATTCTACAGGGCCAACATCACTCTAATACCAAAATCAGGCAAAGACACCACAGAAAAAGAAAACTACAGACCAATATCCCTGATAAACATAGATGCAAAAATACTCAACAAAATATTAGCAGACCAAATTCAAAAATACATCACAAAGATCATCCATCATGATCAAGTGATATTCATCCCAGGGATGGTACAACACTCGAAAATTCATCATCATCCACGACATCAACAAAAAGAAGGACAAAAACCACATGATCATCTCCATAGATACTGAAAGAGCATTCCACAAAATTAAACATCCATTCATGAAAAAACTCAACAAAATGGGTATAGAGTGCAAGTACCTCAACATAATAAAGGTCATATATGACATACCCACAGCCATCATTATACTCAAGAGCAAGAAGCTGAAAGCTTTTCCTTTAAGATTGGGAATAAGACAAGGATGCCCACTCTCCCCACTTTTATTCAACATAGTTCTAGAGGTCCTAACCATGGCAAACAGACAACACCAAGAAATGAAAGGCATCCAGATTGGTGAGGAAGAAGTCAAACTGTCCCTCTTTGCAGATTACATGATATTGTACATTAAAAAAAACCCTAAAGAATCCAATCCAACACTACTAGATCTAATATCTGAATTCAGTAAGTTGCAGTATACAAAATTAATACACAAAAATCTGTTGCATTTCTATACACTAACGGTGAACTAGCAGAAAGAAAAAATTAGGAAAACAATTCCATTCACAATTGCATCCAAAAGAATAAAATACATAGGAATAAACCTAACCAAGGAAGTGAAAGACTTATACTCTGAGAATTACAAGACACTCATGAGAGAAATTAAAGAAGATACCAGTAAATGGAAACACATCCCATGCTCATGGATAGGAGGAATTAATATTGTCAAAATGGCCATCCTGCCTAAAGCAATCTACAGATTCAATGCAATTCCTATCAAAATACCAACAGCATTCTTCAATGAACTAGAGAAAGTCATTCTAAAATTCATATGGAACCACAAAAGGCCCCGAATAGCCAAAGCTATCCTGAGAAGGAAGAATAAAGTGGGGGGAATTATGCTCCCTGACTTCAAGCTGTACTACAAAGCCACAGTAATCACGACAATTTGGTACTGCCACAAGAATAGACCCATAGACCAATGGAACAGACTAAAGAGCCCAGATATAAACCCAAGCATATATGGTCAATTAATATATGATAAAGGAGCCATGGATATACAATGGGGAAACCCTCTTCAACAGCTGGGGTTGGCAAAACTTGGACAGCAATATGTAAGAGAATGAAACTGGATTATTGTCTAACCCCATACACAAAAGTGAACTCGAAATGGGTCAAGGACATGAATGTAAGTCATGAAACCATAAAACTCTTAGAAAAAAACATAGGCAAAAATCTCTTGGACCTAAATATGAGCAACTTCTTCATGAACATATCTCCCCAGGCAAGGGAAACAAAAGCAGAAATGAACAAGTGGAACTATATCAAACTAAAAAGCTTCTGTACAACAAAGGACACCATCAATAGAACAAAAAGATATCCTACAGTATGGGAGAATATATTCATAAGTGACATATCCAATAAGGGGTTGACCTCCAAATTATATAAAGAGCTCACACACCTCAGCAAAGAAAAAGCAAATAAGCCAATTAAAAAATGGGTAGAGGAGCTGAATAGATACTTCTCCAAAGAAGAAATTCACATGGCCAGGAGGCACATGAAAAGATGCTCCACATCACTCATCATCAGAGAAATGCAGATTAAAACCATAATGAGGTATCACCTCACACCAGTTGGGATGGCCACCATCCAAAAGACAAACAACAAATGTTGGCGAGGATGTGGAGAAAGGGGAACCCTCCTACACTGCTGGTGGGAATGTAAATTAGTTCAACTATTGTGGAAAGCAGTTTGGAGGTTCCTCAAAACACGCAAAACAGAAATACCATTTGACCCAGGAATTCCATTCCTAGAATTTACCCTAAGAATGCAGGAGCCTAGTTTGAAAAAGACATATACACCCCTATGTTTATTGCAGCAGTATTTACAATAGCCAAGAAATGGAAGCAACCTAAGTGTCCATCAGTAGATGAATGGATAAAGAAGGTGCGGTACATATACACAATGGAATATTACTCAGCCATAAGAAGAAAACAAATCCTACCATTTGTAACAACATGAATGGAGCTAGAGGATATTATGCTCAGTGAAATAAGCCAGATGGGGAAAGACAAGTATCAAATGATTTCACCCATCTGTGGAGTATAAATACAAAGAAAAACCTGAAGGAACAAAACAGCAGCACACTCACAGAACCCAAGAATGGACTAACAGTTACCAAAGGGAAAGGAACTGGGGAAGATGGGTGGGAAGGGAGGGATAGGGGGAAAAAGATTACCAAACCTAATGTAGCAGTGGGGTGGAGGGCATACGGAGAAGGCAGTATAACACAGAGAAGACAAGTAGTAATCTTATAGCATCTGACTGCACTGATGGACAGTGACTGTAATGGGGTATGTGGTCGGGACTTAATAATAGGGGTATTCTAGTAACCATAATATTGCTCATGTAATTGTACATTAATAATAGCAAAATAAAAAATAAATGAGTGACAACCAAATTCATAAATATATTTGAAAACCCATTTTTCATTTTTTAAATTGCTGTCATTTCTGATTGCAAATGGTTTGACAGCCTATGATTACAGTAACAGGGACTTTTAGGATTATAAGTAGACTACATATCACTTTTAGCAAGTTTGTGTATTGAAAGAGTTTAATAATAGATTTTATGAAATCACAAAAAGCCACATTTAGGAGCTTAAAATATGATGGGTATGAAAGAATTTAATACTCTTACATTCTATGGATGGGTTGTATTAGTGAAAAGAAAAATTGGTGTATAGTCTTAGACTTTTTTCTCCTTTTTAATGTTGTGCTATACCTTTTTATTGCTATGGAAAATAGGTATGGCAGACCTTTTTTTTTTACTAGCATAAGTGATACTTTTGGACATGTGGGTCCGTATCTAGCAAGACAATATGTATGCTGTGCTGACAGTGAAGTGCTGTTTGTGGGGCACACAGTCCTGCTTCTCTTTCTCCAGTGGAAAACTGGCAGTGCCCATAGAAGATAGATATTCATGTTTGCCATGACTCAAGTCCATTCCAGTAAATTGCCTATGAGTAATAAGTGTTTATGCCCTCTAAGATACGAATAGCAATATTCATAGCACCTTTATTTGAAATAGCTAAACATTAGAAACAAGTCCAATGTCTACTGATAGTAAAATGAATACATGGTCCTACAGTAAGATTCTGTATGGTAGTGAGAATGACCAAACTCTCCTGTGTGCAGCAGTGTGAATTTCATCACAGACCTAATGTTGAGGGGAAGAAGCCAGAACCAAAAGAATCCATACTGTCTCCTCTGGGTTCATTATTCCATTTATGTGGATGTCAGCACAGTGATCAATGGAGACTGAGATCCCATTAGTGATTACTAACCACTAATTAGCTAGGGGCATTGGCTGGGAGTGAGCACAGGAGAGCCTGCTAGGGTGCTAGGAGGAAATATTCTCTATCTTGATCTGGATGGTGGTTACATGTGTGTATACAAATGGAAAAGTCAAGTTTTACACACAAAAGTTATATACTTTATGTAAGTTATACTTAATTTAAAGATAGGGGAAAACTCATATCTGTATACTTAAAAATCTTGACAGCAGAGTATCACAATTTAGTAAGTGCCGCCAATTACCTACCTCTTCCAAATGCATATCTTTGTGTAATACTTTGTATTCTTTTTTTCATATCTTTGTATAATACTTTTTCAGCTATGAAAGCCACTAAATCCAAGTGTCCAAATAAAAGGAACTTAGATTCAGGCTTTCAAATCCTTGTTATTTCAATTCAAAAACACTTTTTATACTATTAAATGTAAAACTTAAAAAAATAATAATTGTAGATTGTATACTGTTCATCAAAGTCCCCTTCTTTCTCCCTGGGAGAGGTTTGTGCTTGCCTACCCACTGAGGTCAGACATGGCCCTGTGCAAGTGTCCTAGATGAGCCAGCCAGAGCCTGGAGAGCTAGCCATTGTTCTTCTTGGTCCTTCCCCCCTGCTTTGTTCTCATGGTAGCCTGGTGTTAGGGTGCAGGTTCCACAAGCTGAGATCCCTCAATGACCACAGGGATGAAACCCCTCTGACTCTGCTGGACATGTCTCATAAGCAAGTACATTTGCTGTTATCTTAAGTTGATATTCTGAGGTTGTTTTTTAACTTTGTATGACCTAGCCTATTTAAATTAATAAAATATCTTAATTTATATTTTTATCTCTTCCTTTTAAAATTTTTTTCTTATTCATAATTCAGTGAATACATAATGTGCATACATATGTGTAAATTATGTTTTATAAATTTACATATTATATGGTATGTTTTTACAATATGCATGTGTTAACATAATGGCATATATCCTTATAAATTAAAGGTTATGTATCATATAGTATAATCTTATGTATAAATAAAGATGTATCTAGAGAGCTCAAAATTCTTTTACCCGTGACTTGCATAATCAAAAAAGTTTGCAGGCTGCTGGACTGTGCCTCTTGATGGCAGGCACCTTGCCTTAGTCACCTGTCAGGTCCCTAACATAGGAAGTCCTTTCACATAATAGATTCTCAACATACGTTTAAACAAGTGAATGCTTTAGTAAATGCATAGTTTCTCCATTTTAGAATTATTCTACATCCTAACACGTTCTCCTGATAAGGAAACATCTCACACAGTCGGCATCAGAGTCTTCAGGCTGCTTTAAAGACGCTGGGAGTGAAGAGAACCTGACCATCAGAACCGTAACAGCGTGAATAAAAACACTGTAGGGCTGGCCCATTTTTGTTTTTAATCTTGTGCCATTGAAACATCATTTTGCTTTAGTTCATATTGAAAACTTGATAAATTTATTAAGCTATTTCATTTTGGGTCATTTTTAAATAGAAGTATTTTACCGTTTAGCTGTATTTTCACGTATGTTATCATGTATCTTCCTAACAATCCTGTTGGGGTAAGATATATTTTTTTCCATTTGGCAGATTCTTAAAATTTGGAGGATCAGGAAAGGCTGTGACTGGTCAAGGTACTAGAAGGCCTTCAGCCCAGCTCTTCTGTCTCCAAATTCTAGCCTTGTCAGTCCTACTGGAGATGAGGATGGGATATAGGAAATGGGTCAGACCAGAGGGATAACCATACTGCATAGTTTTGCATATCCTAATATTTTGTCATTTGAATTAAGGAAGCACTTTGTGCCTTCCTTCATCCAAGGTGCATCTAACAAGGTGACACAAGGCAGAGCTACTACTTTCCCTGAATGAGGACACGTGTGCTTCTGTGTCATAGGTCCTCCCAGCTCATCAAACAAGTGGTGGCTCAGTAAAAGGGCAGTGTTATAAAGGTTACTATAATAAATGATAAAGATCAGGAAGAATAAAAGGGTTGCATTTATTTGGGGATAAAGAGTCTGCACAAAGCTGGACCACAGCCCTAAGCAACAAATTTGGTAGAGTAATAAAAGCAAGTATTGATATTAAAGATGAAAGAGGTACTGACTGATTGCCAATAAAATTTTCAAGAGAAAAAAATAACTGCAAATATTGGAGTGAAGATTTTGTTCGAGAAACAAAATCCTATCAATGAAGTGAGTCACTGTAACTGCCTCCTGCTCCTAATCCTTCTGTCAATGAGCCCTGTTCCTTTGCAACAGGTAGTCCTTACAGTATCCTTTACAAGACTATTACAGCTTGGGAAGTGCAGGTTGATGTACAGAAACAGCTCAGCCAGGTCAGGGACTCAAACCCAGGTGCCACCACCCAAGCCCTTTCTGCTCGCCATGCTGCCTCTTAATTCAGTTTCATCATTGCCCACAGGTACAAATCCAGTGCTTTGTGGTTTTTAATAGTCAAAGCCAGGCTTCTACAAGATGCTTATTGAAATATTTTAAAATATTTCCTGTATCTTAAAATCTTTCAAAATCTTTCTCTATTTTGTGAATGAAACTTCAAGTTAGCTATTGGCTTTTAATATCTTCTTCTGCCTTCAACTTTATTACAACTCAGTTTATAATTCACAGGCCTTATCCTTAGTTTAATGGCTGAAACTATAATAATTGAATTGTTTCTCAAATGGTATGTGAGACCACATATTGAGAATAGGAACTTCTTTGCTATGCTGCATAGTAATGATTCCAGCAAGAGGTATGCAGTAGCTGCCCTTAACATGGTCGTGCTGTCAGCATCTCCCCCACCTGCAGCAGGCCAGACAACAATAGAGCACTCTCTCTGCGTGCACTCATACTCACAGAGGCCACACCCCTAAGTAGTGGAGCGGGGATCCAACCCAAGCAGTGGGCTCCAGAGCCACATTCTTCACCCCATCTTCTCTCATAAACATTTATTTAGATTTGGTCTAACTGAAGTCATTCTTTTTGTTGTTGTTGTTATTAATGTACAATTACATGAGCAATATTATGTTACTAGAGTCCCCTCATTATCAAGTCCCACCACATACCCCATTACAGACACTGTCCATCAGCGTAGTGAGATGCTATATCACTACTTGTCTTCTCTGTGCTGTACTGCCTTCCCCGTGCACCCCCCTACATTATGTGTGCTAATCGTAATGCCCCTTTTCCCCCCTCATCCCTCCCGTCCCACCCATCCTCCCCAGTGCCTTTCCTTTTGGTAACTGTTAGTCCATTCTTGGGTTCTGTGAGTCTGCTGCTGTTTTGTCATTCAGTTTTTTCTTCTTTTACTCCACAGATGAGTGAAATCATTTGATAGTTGTCTTTCTCTGCCTGGCTTATTTCATTGAGCATAATACCCTCTAGCTCTGCCCATGTTGTTGCAAATGGTAGGATTCATTTTCTTCTTATGGCTGAATAATATTCCATTGTGTATATGTACCACATCTTCTTTATCCATTCATCTACTTATGGACACTTAGGTTGCTTCCATATCTTGGCAACAGTAAATAGTGCTGTGATAAACATAGGGGTGCATCTGTCTTTTTGAATCTGAGAACTTGTATTCTTTGTGTAAATTCCTAGGAGTGGGATTCCTGGGTCAAATGGTATTTCTATTTTGAGTGTTTTGAGGAACCTCCATACTGCTTTCCACAATGGTTGAACTAATTTGCATTCCCACCAGCAGTGTAGGAGGGTTCCCCTTTCTCTACATCCTTGCCAACATTTGTTGCTGTCTTTTGGATGGTGGCCATCCTAACTGGTATGAGGTGATCTCATTGTGGTTTTAATTTGCATTTCTCTGATGATTAGGGATGTGGAGCATCTTTTCATGTGCCTGTTGGCCATCTGAATTTCTTCTTTGAAGAAGTATATGTTCAGGTCCTCTGCCCATTTTGTAGTTGGATTATTTGCTTTTTGTTTGTTGAGGTGCATGAGTTCTTTATGTAATTTGGATGTCAACCCCTTATCAGATGTGTCATTTATGAATATATTCTCCCATACTGTAGGATTCCATTTTGTTCTACTGATGGTGTCCTTTGCTGTACAGAAGGTTTTTAGTTTGATATAGTCCCACTTCTTCATTTTTGCTTTTGTTGCCCTTGCCTGGGGAGATACGTTCATGAAGAAGTTGCTCATGTTTATGTCCAAGAGATTTTTGCCTATGTTTTTTTCTAAGAGTTTTATGGTTTCATGACTTACATTCAGGTCTTTGATACATTTTGAGTTTACTTTTGTGTATGGGGTTAGATAATAATCCAGTTTCATTCTCTTACATGTTTTGCCAACACCAGCTGTTGAGGAGGCTGTCATTTCTCCATTGTATATCCATGGTTGCATAATCGTATATTAATTGACCACATATGCTTTGGTTCATATCTGGACTCTCTATTCTGTTCCACAGGTCTATGGGTCTGTTCTTGTGCCAGTACCAAATTGTCTTAATTACTGTGGCTTTGAGTAGAGCTTGAAGTTGGGAAGCAAGATCCCCCAAGCTTTATTCTTCCCTCCCAGGATTACTTTGGCAATTTGGGGTCTTTTGGGGTTCCATATGAATTTTAGAACTATTTGTTCCAGTTTGCTGAAGAATGCTGTCAGTATTTTGATAGGGATTGCATTGGATCTGTAGATTGCTTTAGGCAGGATGGCCATTTTGACAATATTAATTCTTCCTACCCAAGAGCATGGGATGAATTTCCATTTATTAGTGTCCTCTTTAATTTCTCTTAAGAGTATCTTGTAGTTTTCAGGGTATAGGTCTTTCACTTCCTTGGTTAGGTTTATTCCTAGATATTTTATTCTTTTGATAAAATTGTGAATGCAATTGTTTTCCTGATTTCTCTTTCTGCCAGTTCATCATTAGTGTATAGGAATGCAGCAGATTTCTGTGTATTAATTTTTTATCCTGCAACTTTACTGAATTCAGATATTCTAGTAGTATTGGCGTGGATTCTTTAGGGTTTTTTATGTACAATATTGTGTCATCTGCAAATAGTGACAGTTTGACTTCTTCCTTACCAATCTGGATGCCTTTTATTTCTTTGTGTTGTCTGTCTGATTGCCATGGCTAGTACCTTCAGTACTATGTTGAATACAAGTGGGAGAGTAGGCATCCCTGACTTGTTCCCGATCTTAGGTGAAAACCTTTCAGCTTCTCTCAGTTAAATATGTTGGCTGTGAGTTTGTCATATATGGCCTTTATTATGTTGAGGTACTTGCCCTCTATACCCATTTTATTGAGAGTTTTTGTAATGAATGGATGTTGAATTTTGTGGAACCCTTTTTTAGCATCTGTGGAGATGATCATATGGTTTTTGTCCTTTTTGTTGATGTGGTGGATGATGTTGATGAATTTTCAAATGTTGTCCCATCCTTGCATCCCTGAGATGAATCCCACTTGATCATGGTGTATGATCCTCTTGATGTATTTTTGAATTCGGTTTGCTACGATTTTGTTGAGTATTTTTGCATCTATGTTCATCAGGAATATTGGTGTGTAATTTTCTTTTTTTGTGGGGTCATTGCCTGGTTTTGGTAGAGTGATGCTGGCTTCATAGAATGAGTTCGGAAGTAATCCCTCCTCTTCTGTTTTTTGGAAAACTTTAAGGAGAATGGATATTATGTCTTCTCTAAATGTCTGATAAAATTCAGCAGTGACTCTATCTGGACCAGGTATTTTGTTCTTGGGTAGTTTTTGATTACTGATTCAATTTCGTTACTGATAATTGGTCTGTTTAGATTTTCTGTTTGTTCCTTGGTCAGTCTTTGAAGGTTGTATTTTTCTAGAAAGTTGTCCATTTCTTCTAGGTTATCCAGCTTGTTAGCATATAATTTTTCATAGTATTCCCTAATAATTCTTTGTATTTCTCTGGTGTCCGTAGTGATTTTTCCTTTCTCATTTCTGATTATGTTTATGTATGTAGATTCTCTTTTTCTCTTAGTAAGTATGGCTAGGGGTTTATCTGTTTTGTTCATTTTCTCAAAGAACCAACTCTTGATTTCATTGATTTTTTTTCTATTGTTTTATTATTCTCGATTTTACTTATTTCTTCTCTGATCTTTATTATGTCCCTCCCTCTGCTTACTTTGGGTCTCATTTGTTCTTCTTTTTCCAGTTTCAATCATTATGACTTTAGACTATTGATTTGGGATTGTTCTTCCTTCTGTAAGTAGGCCTGGATTGCTGTATACTTTCATCTTAGAACTGCCTTCACTGCGTCCCACTGAAGTTGGGGCATTGTGCTGTTGTTTTCATTTGTCTCTGTGTAGTGCTTGATCTCTGTTTTAATTTAGTCATTGATCCATTGATTATTTGGGGGCATGTTGGTAAGCCTCCATATGTCTGTGAGCCTTTTAGTTTTCTTTGTGCAATTTATTTTTAGTTTTATACCTTTGTGATCTGAAAAGTTGTTTGGCAGAATTTCAATCTTTTTGAATTTACTGAGGCTCTTTTTGTGGCCTAGTATGTGGTCTATTCTGGAAAATGTTCCATGTGCCCTTGAGAAGAATATGTATCCTGCTGCTTTGGGGTGTAGGGTTCTGTAAATATCTGTTAGGTCCATCTGTTCTAGTGTGTTGTTCTGTGCCTCTGTGTCCTTACTTATTTTCTTTCTGGTTGATCTGTCCTTTGCAGTGTGTGGTGTGTTGAAGTCTCTTAAAATGAATGCATTGCATTTTATTTCCTCCTTTAATTCTGTTAGTATTTGTTTCACATATGTAGGTGCTCCTGTGTGGTGTGCATAGATATTTCTAATGGATATAACCTCTTGTTGGATTGACTCCTTTATCATTATGTAATGTCCTTCTTTGTCTCTTGTGACTTTCTTTGTTTTGAAGTCTATTTTGTCTGATACAAGTACTGCAGCACCTGCTTTTTTCTCCCTATTGTTTGCATGATATATCTTTTTCCATCCCTTCACTTTTGGTTTGTGATGTCTTTGGGTTTGAGGTGAGTCTCTCATAAGCAGCATACAGATGGGTCTTGCTTTTTTATCCTTTCTATTACTCTGTGTCTTTTGATTGGTGCATTCAGTCCATTTACATTTAGGGTGATTATTGAAAGGTATGTACTTACTGCCATTGAAGGCTTTGGGTCAGTGGTTACCAAAGGTTCAAGGGTATCTTCTTTACTATCTATCCGTCTAACTTAATTCACTTATTATGCTATTATAAACACAGTCTTATGATTCTTTATTTCTATCCCGTCTTTTTCTTCCTCCTCCATTCTTTATATGTTAGGTGTTTTATTCTGTACTCTTTTTTGTTTCCCTTCACTGTGTTTGTGGATAGCTGATTTTATTTTTTGCCTTTAGTTAGTATTTGGTTGGTCTACTTTCTTTGCTATGAGTTTATTTTCTCTGGTTACATCTATTTAGCCTTAGAAGTACTACCATCTAGTGTAGCCCCTTTAAAATACACTGTAGAGGTGGTTTGTGGGAGATAAAGCCCTTCAACTTTTTCTTATCTGTAAATTGTGTAATCCACCTTCAAATTTAAATGATAATCTTGCTGGATACAGTTTTCTTCGTTCGAGGCCCTTCCCTTTCATTAAATTGAATATATCATGCCCTTCTCTTCTGGCCTGTAAGGTTTCTGTTGAGAAGTCTGATGATAGCCTGATGCGTTTTCCCTTGTAGATGATCTTTTTACTCTCTCTGGCTGCTTTTAATACTCTGTCCTTGTCTTTTATCTTTGACATTTAAATTATTATATATCTTGGTGTTGTCCTCCCTGGTTTCCTTGTGTTGGGAGATCTGTGGACTTCCATGGTCTGAGAGACTATTTCCTTTCCCAAATTGGGGAAGTTTTCATCAATTATTTCTTCAAAGGGACTTTCTATCCCTTTTTCTTTCTGCTTCTTCTTCTTCTGGTTCCCCAATAATGTGAATATTGTTCCATTTGGATTGGTCACGCAGTTCTCTTAATATTCTTTCATTCTTAGACATCCTTTTATCTCTCTCTGCCTCTGCTTCTCTATATTCCTGTTCTCTGATGTCTATTCCATTAACAGTCTCTTCCTCCTCATTCAGTCTGCTCTTAAATCCTACCATTGTTTGTTTCATTTCTATTATCTCCCTCCAGAATTCATCCCTTAGCTCTTGCATATTTCTCTGTAGCTCCATCAGCATGGTTATGACTTTTACTTTGAATTCTTTTTCAAGAAGATTGGTGATTCTGGTCTCAGCGGGCCCTCTGTCTGGTGTTTGAGGGATTTTGGACTGAACAAGGTTATTCTGCCTTTTCATGGTGATACAAGTGATCGCCGGCAGGTGGCCGGTGTGTCAGCTGGGAGAACAAAGTTCCTTCCTGCTTGCTGGTCGCCTCGCCCGTCTCTGCTCCCTGTGCCAGTCAGCCACACACAGGGAGTAATCTCTGGGTTAATCCCTGAGCTACCATGGGCAGGGAGGCACTCGGGATGGCCTAGGGCACTGACGACGGTTGCAGGCGATCAGTGCATGTTCGCCACTTGAATAAAGTCCCTTTGTGACTTCCGGCGTCTCTACTGGTTTCCATTGTCTGTGCCGGTTAACTCCTGGCAGGGGGCAGCCTCTGAGTTTGGCCTGGTTGGCTGCATGCTGGGAGAATCCTCTCTGTGGTTACTCTGGGCGTGGCTGCTCCCCAGGTGCTGGCTGGTGTACTGTATTTTCTGGTCACTCTTTTAGGAATAGTTATATTTGCTGTATGTTCAAAATACATGTCGTTTGGGGAGGAGATTTCTGCCACCCTACTCACGCTGCCATCTTGAGAATCTCCTCCTGAAGTCATTCTTATTGGGGGAAAAAAAAACTCCTTGAGATTTTGAAATTGAATGGTTGCTATAGACCTGTTTATGAAATATAACATACAAATGTCACAAGGTAAAACAAATAATATTCATTTTCATTTATAGAATAGATCCTGTTTTCTTGTCACTCACTTTTCTTTTTTAATAATTTATTTTGGTATCATTAATCTACAATTACATGTGCAATATTATGGTTATTAAACTACCCCCTCATCAGGTCCCCCCCCACCAACCCCATTACAGTCACTGTCCATCAGCGTAGTGAGATGCTATAGAATCACTACTTGTCTTCTCTGAGTTGTACAGCCCTCCCCGTGCCCCCCCGACATTACATCTGCTAATTGTAATACCCCTTTTTCCCCCTTATCCCTCACTTCTCACCCATCTTCCCCAGTCCCAATTCCTTTGGTAACTATTAGTCCGTTCTTGGGTTCTGTGAGTCTGCTGCTGTTTTGTTCCTTCAGATTTTTTCTTTGTTCTCATACTCCACATATGAGTGAAATCATTTGATACTTGTCTTTTTCAGCATGGCTTATTTCACTGAGCATAATACCCTCTAGCTCCATCCATGTTGTTGCAAATGGTAGGATTTGTTTGTTCTTATGACTGAAAAATATTCCATTGTGTATATGCACCACGTCTTCTTTATCCATTCATCTACTGATGGACACTTAGGTTGCTTCCATTTCTTGGCTATTCTAAATAGTGCTGCGATAAACATAGGGGTGCATCTGTCTTTTTAAAACTGGGCTGCTGCATTCTTAGGGTAAATTCCTAGGAGTAGAATTCCTGTGTCAAATAATATTTCTATTTTGAGTTTTTTGAGGAACCTCCATACTGCTTTCCACAATGGTTGAATTAATTTGCATTCCCACCAGCAATGTAGGAGGGTTCCCTTTTCTCCACATCCTCGCCAACATTTGTTGTTGTTTGTGTTTTGGATGTTGGCCATCCTCACTGATGTGAGGTGATATCTCATTGTGGTTTTAATCTGCATTTCTCTGATGATTAGCGATGTGGAGCATCTTTTCATGTGCCTGTTGGCCATCTAAATTTCTTCTTTAGAGAGGTGTCTATTCATGTCCTCTGCCCATTTCTTAATTGGATTATTTGTTTTTTGTTTGTTAAGGTGCATGAGTTCTTTATATATTTTGGATGTCAACCCCTTATCGGACACGTCATTTATGAATATATTCTCCCATACTGTAGGATATCTTTTTGTTCTACTGATGGTGTCCTTTGCTGTACAGAAGCTTGTCAGCTTGATACAGTCCCACTTGTTCATTTTTGCTTTTGTTTCCCTTGCCCGGGGAGATACGTTCATGAAGAAGTCGCTCATGTTTATGTCCAAGAGATTTTTGCCTATTTTTTTTCTAAGAGTTTTATGGTTTCATGACTTACATTCAGGTCTTTGATCCACCTTGGGCCTCATTTGTTCTTCTTTTTCCAATTTCAGTAATTGTGTCTTTAGTCTATTCATTTGGAAATGTTCTTCCTTCTTTAAATAGGCCTGGATTGCAATATACTTTCCTCTTAGAACTGCCTTTGCTGCGTCCCACAGAAGTTGTGGCTTTGTGTTGTTGTTGTCATTCGTCTCCATATATTCTTTGATTTCTGTTTTGATTTGGTCGTTAACCCATTGATTAATTAGGAGAATGTTGTTAAGTCTCCATGTATTTGTGAGCCATTTTGTTTTCTTTGTACAATTTATTTCTAGTTTTATACCTTTGTGATCTGAGAAGTTGGTTGGTAGGATTTCAATATTTTTTAATTTACTGAGGGTCTTTCTGTGGCCTAGCATGTGGTGTATTCTGGAAAATGTTCCATGTGCACTTGAGAAGAATGTGTATTCTGTTGCCTTTTGGTGTAGAGTTCTGTAGATGTCTGTTAGGTCCATCTGCTCTAGTGTGTTGTTCAGTGCCACTGTGTCTTTACTTACTCTCAGTCTGGTTGATCTGTCCTTTGGAGTGAGTGGTGTGTTGAAGTCTCTTAAAATGAATGCATTGCTGTCTATTTCCTCCTTTAATTCTGTTAGTATTTGTTTCACGTATGCTGGCGCTCCTGTGTTGGGCACATATATATTTATAATGGTTATATCTTCCTGTTGGACTGACCCCTTTATCATTATGTAATGTCCTTCTTTATCTCTTGCTACTTTCTTCGTTTTGAAGTCCATTTTGTCTGATACAAGTACTGCAATACCTGCTTTTTTCTCTTTGTTGTTTGCATGAAATATCTTTTTCCATCCCTTCACTTTTAGTCTGTGTATATCTTTGGGTTTGAGGTGAGTCTCTTCTAAGCAGCATATAGATGGGTCTTGCTTTTTCATCCATTCTGTGACTCTGTGTCTTTTGATTGGTGCATTCAGTCCATTTACATTTAGGGTGATTATCGATAGATATGTACTTATTGCCATTGCTGGCTTTAGATTTGTGGTCACCAAAGGTTCAAGGGTTGCTTCTTTACTATTTAACAATCTAACTGAACTTTCTTGTTAAGTTATTGTAAACACCGTCTGATGTTTCTTTATTTCTCTCCCTTCTTATTCTTCCTCCTCCATTCTTTATATACTAGGTGTTTTATTCTTTGCCTTTAGTTAGTATTTGGATGGTCTGCTTTCTTTGCTATGATTTTATTTTCTCTGGTGACATCTTTTTAGCCTTAGATGTGCTTCCCTCTAGAGCAGTCCATTTAAGATATCCTGTAGTGGTGGTTTGTGAGAGGCAAACTCTCTCAACTTTCATTTGTCTGGAAGTTATTTAATCCCTCCGTCATATTTAAATGATAATCGTGCTGGATACAATATTCTTGGTTCGAGGCCTTTCTGTTTCATTACGTTAAATATATCATGCCATTCCCTTCTTGCCTGTAAGGTTTCTGTTGAGAAGTCTGATGATAGTCTGATGGGTTTTCCTTTGTAGGTGATCTTTTTTCTCTCTCTAGCTGCCTTTAATACTCCGTCTTTATCTTTGATCTTTGCCATTTTAATTATTATGTGTTGGTGTTGTCTTCCTTGGGTCCCTTGTGTTGGGAGATCTTTGGGCTTCCGTGGACTGCGAGATTATTTCCTTCCCCAGCGTGGGAAAGTTTTCCGCAATTATTTCTTAAAAGACACTTTCTATCCCTTTTTCTCTCTCTTCTTCCTCTGGTACTCCTATAATGCGAATATTGTTCCGTTTGGATTGGTCACACAGTTCTCTTAATGTTCTTTCATTCCTAGAGATCCTTTTATCTCTCTCTGCCTCAGCTTCTCTGTATTCCTGTTCTCTGATTTCTATTCCATTAACAGTCTCTTGCATCTCATCCAGTCTGCTGTTAAGCCCGTTGATCACTTGTCTGATTTCTGCATTGTCTTTCCTCACTTCCCTCACTTCCTCCCTCAGCTCTTGCACATTTCTCTGTAGATCCATCAGTATGGTCATGACTTTTATTGTGAATTCTTTTTCAGGAAGACTGTGCATTTCCTTCCCTTCAGGCTCCCTCTCTGGTGTTGTCTGGTTGATCTTAGTCTGGACCATATTCCTCTGTCTTTTCATGGCAATAGAAGTGGTCGCTGGTAGGTGCCACATATGTCAGCTGGGCTCTTTAAGTCTTTAAAAAAAAAAAGAAGAAAGAAAGAGAAGAAAAAGCAAAAAACAAAACAAACAAACAAAAACGCCCACTGGGAGTAGATTGTGTGGGGATGCTGTAGATGGCGCTGTTGCTCCACTATTCCGGAGCCACGGCCGCGCCCCTCCGCAGGGCCCTTTACAGCTCTAGCCATGGTGGGAACAAATGGGAGGCTTTTGATCTCTGTGGTAAGTCTAAGTACGGCCACCCTTTCCCAGTCGCCACGTAAGGGGTCCAAAACTCCCCACGACTCCCAGCCTGCTGGGCTGAGTGTGCTGAGGTGATCTGGCTCCTCCGCTGGGCTCCTGTCTCTTTAAGACGGCTGAAAAAAGCGCTTGCTTTTCTTTTCTTTTTTTTTCTTCCTGGGAGCCGGCTGCAAGCACCCAGTTGCGTTTCCCGCTCGGATCCTGCACCCTCTGTCTCTCCAATCTCCGCTACACCACGCTATGTGTGTCAGCACTCCCCGCGCAGGTCACTGGGGCTGGTTATTTTGCGGGGTGTATTTCCACTCCCTCCCGGCTCTGAATCCTCTCCTCCTGCCAGTCCTCTGGGGTGGGTGAGTGCTCGGGTCCCCCTGGGTCATGGCTCCGTATCTTACCCGCCTCGCGGGGTGCCGTGTCCTCTCAGGTGTACCTGCAGGCTGTGCGCTTTCCTGTGTTCTGGTCTGTCTTTTAGGAATAGTTTTATTTGCTGTATTTTCGTAGATAAATATAGTGTTGGGAGATTTCTGCCTCCCTGCTCACGCCGCGATCTACTTGTCAGTCACTTTTGTAACTGAATTTGCCTTCTAATGAGAAACTTGTTTGCCAAAAGTCTACGTTGAAACAAATGAGTTTATCAGTTTATGTTAAATTAATTAAATATATGCCTTTAAGTCTGAAATTCAGTGTATCAGGTTTAAAATGATGAAACTGAAATTCTATGCCAAGTTTATAATATTCTGTTACTTTAATGCATAGTCTGTTTTACCCATCAGTCTTTAACTTTGAAGTGTGAGAGACTGGTTCCTTTGCCTGTTTGTGAGTCTTGAAAGCTGTTTGTCTATGAAGTTTATAAATGCTAAACTCTTACGAATATAAATCCTTTCTTGCAAATGGAAAAAATAAGCCATGAAATAATTTTACTGTTATTATCACTTCTGTCAATATTTTTTTCATAGGAAAAAGCTTTCATATTTATATTTTGATGGTAGGAGATCATATTAATTAAAACCAAAAAAAAAGGAGAGAAAGAAAGAAAAAAAGGATCCTGACAAAGAAAATAGAAAACTGTACAGGCTATGGTTATTCATTCATATACTACATATGAAGGGTGTCCTTTCTTCAAGTAGTCATTTAAAAAATCACCTATACAGCAAAAAGATATTTATCAATTCAGAAAAAAAGACATCATTTTAGGAATGAGTAAACTAAAACATGAAGAAATGAGACTTAAAACCCTTTATCTATTACAACAAAAGCTAATTGTGTTGCAGAATATTTAGGCCTGTTTGTCTGCCAATATTGAAACAGTTTCTGGTTACTTTTTTTTTTTAGTAGGCAGTAACTTCAATAATGTGTCTTCAGAGTATAACTGAATTGATAATTTACTTGAAAAAAAGTACCCCAAAGTTCTTTCATGTAGTGTTTCAGTTTGACCAAAAAAAAGTACACTATGGGATATTTATAGTATTTTTCAATCTATTTTTATCTGTAGACTAGAACTGATAACTGATTTAGGGCATAGGAGTTAAAAACAGGAAATGTGGTTTATAAAGTAGGTAGAATCTCCAGAGTTTCCAAAGTTTGATTTCTTGTAGTGTTGGCTGAAGAGTATCATGTTTCAAAACAACATGAGGCAGCGTACCTTGAAATCAGTCTGTTTAAAGGAGTTGTCTGTGTATTATGACAGGAAATGCTTCATGGAAAAGTTTGCATTCTTGGTATAGGTTGATATAGCATAGGAGTTGTTTTCTGTAATTGCAGTGTTCTTTCTCTCCAGCTCTTTTTTCAGACGGTTTTTATACAATTATTAAGTATAAACCTTGTGTAACTTTTAGTAAGTTTCCTTTGACCTTTGTAGTTTGCTTAAAATTTTATTTTAATGTTTCAGTGGAAAGTTTGTCGTTATCATAGTGAGGAAGAGCACGTTATTATTATTAATTATAATAATTAGAGAATCCAAGTTAAAATAAAAAGGCATGAAGAAGCAGGGCTTTTTGTATGGCCTTTTAAAGGACAGCTTGGGAGAATCAGTCAAAACTAAAATCTTTTGATTCAGCTCTTCGATTTCTAGAAGATATCTCATGTAAATTATTCTATGAATACAAAGCTCAATGTCTATTGCAGCATTATTTATGGTGGTATAAATGGAAAGGCAAAATAATTTTCTAATAGCAGATCAAATATGAAAACAATAAAATTAATAAAAATGAAAATATTAGAATAAATAAATTATGATACATTCATACTCTAGAATACTAGGTAGCCATTGAAACATGTAAGGTATTTATGTAGGCACTGACACAGAGGAATGTGCTATATTGCAGAATGAAGCAAGTTTCAAGAGAGAGTGTATGGTGTAATCTTATTTTTTGGGAAAAAAGTTTATATTCACAGGAAAAGATCTGAAAGATCACAAACTAGAGAGAAGGATGAAGGAGAAGTTTATCGGACATTTATTTCTTGGTATGAAAATGTATACTTCTGTGTTGTTTTAATTATTGTCAATGAGCATTTAACTTTTTTCAAAATAAAATACAAAGACAGGCTGATACATCTAAAATGCTCACTGTTCTGTTTTTCAATGTGGACATTCTCTGGAGAGGTCTGCCTAGCAATTTGTCCAAATTATTAATGATAAGAAAAATAAAATCTGTGTGTATAACACTCTTTAGTTTATAAAGCATTTTCCTGTACTTCAAAGAAAACCTGAAGCTCCAATTAAACAACTAACTTTCCAGCAAATATTTAAATTCACGTCATTCCGTACACACCTGTGCATTGTCTGTTATAGGTACTGCTAGGCATTATACATGAGATCGGCACCATAGAACACTAACTTTTTTCAGTGTTGTCAGGGGACCGTTTTTTCACAAATGGTGCTGCAGATTCTCATCAAACGGAAGCCCTCTGTTTGCCAATGTGAATTTTATTATTTGCCAAATAATTTTATTTAGTGCAGTTGCTTTCTTGTGCTGTTTTAGAACACATGATGTAAGGCTCTCTCCCATGTGCACAACAGTCATGTTTTCTTAAATCTGGGTGTCCCCATGAGAATGTAACACTGTGAACAAAGGGGCTCTTTCCTGTGGGTTTGTTCTTTTTTGTCACTACTACATCCCCAGCACCTGGAATAGACTCTGGCATGTAATAGGCTTATTTTTAGTAGTGTGCCTATTCCAAAATCAAGTGCCCTGCCTATTTTATCACAAGAAGAGTTGACAAATATAATAAGAAAAAATATTTCTTTTCCACTCTGATGTATGAGAAACAAGACCTTCCTTGTTAGAGAAGATGGTACGTAGTCTAGGCCCACTTAACAGGAAGCCCACCCTAAGAGAAGGAGTCTACATGTTCTCACTCAGAACACAGAGATGAGCTTTGTTTACTCCATGGGGAATTTCCACATTGGGCTACTAGATTAATTGCTAAGTGATAGTCTAGATTGATACTGTGTGGGTGGGGACACTTTCTTGGTTAAATATCATGACACATTCTAATTTCATATTCAGAGAGTAGAGGGGATACATACTGTAAATGCTTAGAAGCTGTTATCAACCCCTTGCCTAAATAACATGGAAAGTTGTGGGGGTTTATCTAAGAGAAACCTTTTTAAAAACAATACTATTACCACATCATAAATAATGTTGATTTGCCTGTAACTCCAAGAAGCAAATTGGTTTGCCTTATTTTTCCTGTGTACTTGGCTCACGTTGACAGCTCCTTCCCTAGTAGTTCTGTAAATTTGGCATTTGTAGCCTACTACCTACTGTTGGAGCTGAAACTAAAACCCAGGTTTCCTAGCACAATCACTGAGTGTTCACTAGATCTAGTATAGCCTCTCATCCATTCACTTATCAATTTGTTTATGAGGGTTAAGTCCTA
This sequence comes from Smutsia gigantea, assembly GCA_032199065.1. Classification (NCBI taxonomy): domain Eukaryota; kingdom Metazoa; phylum Chordata; class Mammalia; order Pholidota; family Manidae; genus Smutsia; species Smutsia gigantea. The sequence goes on along the minus strand of JAVSCE010021572.1, from coordinate 113,481 downwards.
GGAACTCACTAAGTGAGCAAGACTTACATGGTCTTTGCCTTCCTTTATTTCATTCTTAAGTCTTTTTGAACGCTTGCTCCAGGCCAGCCACTGTGGCTGAGGATACACTTACTGAGGTGAGTGAGAGGCAGTCCCCATGTCTGCGGAGTGAACAGTACAGCAGGATGGATGCACATCACCCAGGTGGTCACACAGATCAATGGAAAGAAGTGACTAGACGCTGCAGGGGGATGCAAAAGCCCAAGCGCTGAGGACAGGAGAGGAGCCTCAGTGCGTCCCTGAAAATACAGGGAGAGGGAGAGGTGCAGCCCGAATACTGCCTGCTGTTTGCTGACTGTCTGCCGTCGGGCTGATGTGTCATCAGCCTCTTAGAAATAATACTTCATTTAGTAAGTGGTATCTCTGTTTTGTAAATGAGAAAGCTACAAGTCAGTGCCATTGAGAAACTTGTCCCAAGGTGACTGATGAGTAAGTGACATGAATATTTGAGGTCAGCATGTGCTTCTGCCTTAAGTTCACATATATAATTCTAATTCATTCAGGCCTTTCCTCAGATTTCACCACAGGAGCCAGCTCTTCCCTAGCCATCATTAGTATGTGATGTTCAGCCATTCCTTTCAAAACCAATGCAAGTATGAGCTAGAGAGTTGTGTTAAAATTCTGCTTCCAGAGAAGTTTGTATAAGCGAGCAAAATGAGAGTATAGGCAAAGAAGTCTCTCCAGCTAGGGTACACCACGGTAACATTTGACACTGTATGTGGGCTGTCTGCTGCTGTCCTGTTCTTCATGCACATGCAGCTGTTCAGAGATTGTTGGTGTCACTCTAAAAGAACTTCAGTACCATGGGGATGCTGCAGCTAGGCGACGGCCATGGCAGCTGGCCTCATCCAAACGTCCATGCCGTGTGTTTCAGAAAGAGAAATCATTGTATGTTTCCTAGCCACCATGCTTTTATCCCACTATTTATGTCATTACTTAAAAATAGCACCTGAAATATGCATATGCCTTTGTAATCTACAAAAGATTCTTGACATGAAATGATAAGCTCACTGAGGGTAGGGCAATGGCTGTTTTGCTCACTTTTGTACACCACCACCTGGCAGAGTCTAGCACATAATAGATATACAACAAATATTTGAAGAACAAGGAATAAACATATATAACATTTTCATAACAGCCTTGTTAGTGAAACAGATGTTGTAATCCCTGCATTATGCAAAGCAGTCAGTTGTTGAGAAGGTGAACTGGTTTCTGTCTAAGGCTATGTCATCAGTGTATAGGTAAGCTAGAACTTAGACCCTGAGTTTTCTGACTTCACACTGAGTGTTCCTTCTGTCACCTCAATGAAGTTAAAAGTCATTGTCAGCCATTAACGTTAATATTCCCAATGAGAATATAATGTAGTGCAAAGAGAAAGATCACATCCCACTAAAATCAACTACAAATGGTCCCTTGTCACAATCATGGACATTTTGAAAATAATATTATTGACAGAAAATCAAATCCTGATCCTGCCTGCAGGTGCCACAACCATGGTCCCCATTTTCCACCTTGTGAAGAAGATGAAGGCCTCTTTGATAAATAAAATGTACATACAGCTCTTCTCTAACAGCTCCATAATCTTCCTTAGGCACTATCTTTACTGGCATTCTTGCTCCTTCTTGCTTTCCAAAACCAACCTCTAATATTCAAGAAAGAGACTGCCAAGTCCTGCTGCCAGCAAAACCACAGGGAAGGCCCAACTTTACATTCCCCCAGACCCAGATCTCTTCTCTTTCAACTCTTTGAGTGTTTGAATTTCCACTCTTTGGCATGATTGCTGTGCACTTTCCTTTCCCCAGTCAGAAAAAACAAATTGGCTGCTCTAGCCACCAAAAAGAAGACAGCCACCTGCTGCCAGCTATTTTTTGATAGGGTCATTTGATGTCAGAGCCACATGAAGCAAGTAAGGTGACCTCTGACACCTGCTACTGTTAGTTGTCTCTTTGGGCACAGATATTTGAAAGAGCAGACATCCCCTCACATTGGATTTGGAGCAACATTTTAAAGCTCAATGGGTAGTTAAACCTGAGAAGCTAATCTGTGTTTAGTTTTTTAGAAACACAGCTAAAAGTCTGTGTATGGACCCCTGAGAGTGCAGGGTGGAGACTGGGGAAGGCAGGCTAGCCAGTGGTTTGGGTACTGGCTTTGTTTCTTCTCAAGCTCATAACTGGCTGTAGAAGGGAATGAAGAGAGGAAGGATTTGAGATTCTTCAATCAGAGGACCACAAAGACCTTCTTTGTTTCATGTCTGTGCACCCTAGACCTCAGTGTTTAGGCTCAGTGCCCTTTCTCCAACCCGCCCCAAACACTGCTCTTTAACCTTTCAGCAATGTCACAACATTGAGGTAGCAAGTAAATGTTACACAAATTAGCTTAAGCTGAGTACAACAATTTTTTACAATACAGAACCCTTTCATATAGCCTATCTGCTACCTACAACTTAAATGAACACCAGTAAATTAGAGTAACCTTCCTAACTAAGCAGTTGGGGTCTTACACATATTGGGGACATATACATATTCTACTCAGTGGACCTTATGTCTGACTACCTCTCATGGGTGCCTAGCATTGGCCACCATGGAGTAGAATCTCAATGAATTTGTGTTAAATGAATGAACAAGAACTTTTAGCCAATCCTGTAGAACTGAGAACAATTTCAACTCAATAGGCAATAAGAAATACTTATCTCTGTATTTAACAAGAGTTATTTTGGGGGGAGAGGCGATCAATGATTTATTTTTATATTTGTAAAGTCTGTATTAAGTTACGGCACCAACATATGCACTGCTGTGAGAGGTTGTAATAATATTTCACTGAGCTCTGTCTCATGCTAGCATGCATTTTTCAGATGTGTTTAGTTTACTGCTCTGTCTCTGAACCCTGATTGACCTGGCAGTGGTTTGACTAGGAACTCTATTTCTGTTCATCCCTAGGACCACAGATTTTTCCCTTCTCTTTTTCCATCATTACCACTTACCCCTTGTTGTTGGGAGGAGGGTAAGGAGGGGGCAGTGAGGACAATTATTTCACTTTTGTCTATTCCTAAAAATAAAGTCTCCAAGAAATATAAAATTTTCTTGTCCAAGGTTAAGGCTCTGTGCGCCTTCTAATACATTATCCTTGTGAAACCTATGGCCGACCTAAAACAGGAAGCTTCGTTTTTTGTGGGGTTTTTTTTTCCAGATTTTCAATCAACAGCAATATGGTTCTAAAGGCTAAAAGTATCGCATTCTTTTATTCTTCCTATTCACAGTTTTGTCTGTAGAATTATATAGAGTAATTTAGATTTATCTCTTCACAGGGTGTTTTATTAGTAATGCTTGGTATGATGGGTTCTTGCCAGGAAATTTTTTCCTATCAGGGTCAGAGTGGGAGTTTATTTGATAGCATATTGTCACTGAACTTCTGACATTGTCTTGCTTCATGCTAAGTGTGGTTTTCTGCTTTTTAGTCAGCACCCTGGCCCCACTCTTCTCTTTTACACTGAAAAGTTTTAGAAGCTAAAAGCTGCCCTCACATTTCTAGTCATCATTGCTAGAGCATTGTTAGAACCAAACTCCTGACATTTGTTCATGTGGTAGCACCGCCAAGACCCTGGTTTTCTTGGAGGGCAGAGACTGTTGAATTTCTTTTTCCTAAGTTCCCTGGATCATCATTGGTCTAATACTGTGCTTATTACTAACCATGTATATTTCATATACATATGTATGTATATATGAGACAGTCTTCCACAGGACTGCAATTTAAAGGTCCAGTCATTCTGGACTCTTGATCCAGAGCTCCCTTTCCTGCCTACCTCCACTCACCTTGGAGGAACTGCCCAGAAAGTGGGCAATGAGATGTGGCATGTGACCCTGGTGATCAAACTCATGAGGGACAGTTGTCACAGCCAGGTTGGCCTTATGCCCTGACAGGCCAAGGAATGTCTCTATTGGTGTCACTTTCCTCCTACAGGAAGAGAGCTTTTCTGGTCTTGAGCACAAGTTAGTTTATTCCACTTTCACTTATTTACTAATGAGTGGCTCCTTATATTCTTCTCTCTTACCACCTATGTAAGACTTGTTACCTTGCAATTATCTTCCTTCTCAAGAGAAATCAACTCATTTCTCGATTGTATTTAATTACTTTACAGTCAGTTTTCTATTATTGCATTAGCAAAATAGAATTAATAACACCTGAACCTTCATATCCCAAAGATATGTATATGAAATTGGCTCCTCAGAAGAAAACAGTGTACCTATGTATACCCCATGGTGTATGACAGAATCAAAAGCCAGTTATATATTTATTACTGTAAATGCCAATTCAAAAACTTGATTATAGTCAATGGCCTTTATCTCAACTTTCCTAAATAATCAGTAGCTTGGGTGACATTATGGGAAAATATTCTCCTTTAACATCTTTATGGTTAGCGCCCGGGAATTTACAAGGCAATAGATTTGCTCTCTTCTATAGAGAAGGAATTCTCAGTATACACAGTTAATTCTAGAAAGCATCTGAAATATTCCACTCCATGTGAAAGTAATTGTTTTGTGGTTACAATAAAGCAGCATTTTGTTTTTATTTATTTTTCTTGCAAAATAATGATAATGAAAACCTCTTAACGTGCTCTATGATATCAGGACCAGCCACGCACATTGTTTCCTTTAATCCTTACTATAACCCTTGCAACATCAGAGCCATGTTAGACTGACTTCTCGCTGATAATCTCAGCTTGTAGGTGGTGAAACTAGGGTTTGATCCAAGACAATCTGACTTCAGACTCCTATACCATTAAATTGGTGTGTGCCTTCTTTTGAGTGAAGTAGTGTTCCTTAGTTCTGTACACCCCCAAAACCTTGTATTTTAAGGTTTAACTTGCTTTACAGAATCAGATTGAGTGTAGTTTTATCAGAAGTTTCTCCCAGAAGTAAATTTTTAGATCAAAATAGTCATTCTGCATAATGATTTGACTTTTACCTTTGGAAGTAAATGTTGTCATAGATACTTAGCATATGTTTTATTAGCTTTGGTAAGAATATCCTCCTGTCCTTTGTTGTTTTGTTTGTTCATGTGAGTATATGTGTATGTGTGTGTACACATATATATGAAGACTATTACAAAAAACTTTTTTTAATTGCAATTTTAAAGCAGACTGACCAGCAGTTACAGAAGGCAGAAACAGTGAATGAAAACTCCTAACTAATTCAACTTTTTTTTTAACCTGTACAAAAATAGTCCTTTCACCATTTGGTTCTCAAAAGGAAATAAACAGTAGTGGTGTTACTTTCTGTTTAGTACGTAATACAGCGTGCCAGTAGGGGAGATGGGTTGCTCATGTTCCCATTAAATGCCTTTTCCCTTCCCCATCCTGTTTCAGGAGTCAGAAACTACTTAAAAGAAGCATTGGTGAATATAATTGCCGTGCATGCAGAGGTAAGGTGTCATTAGATGTTCCCAAGAGATATGGGTAACTGGGAAAAAAAGGCAAATTCGATGGTTTTTATGATGGTCTTTTTTTCCCTTCAGAATATATCTTGGGTATAAATAAAACACAGCTCTACTTTAATGCGTGTGAACGCATTTGTGTGTTTTTAACTATGAAAGTCTTTCTGAACTTGTATGTTTTTTCTCATAATTAAAATTAAATTCATTAATATTCAAAAGATAAGGAGAAGAAAGATTGAAAGGGTGTTTTTTCCTTATCTTGGATTGAAAGAAATGTTAAATCCATTATCTTGGAAAAGTCATTGACCTCTTTTTAACTAGTATACAAATAAGCATTGATGTCTTTTCATGAAGCAGTGTAGTCTTACATAGTTTGGCTGGGACTCCAGAAAAGTAGACACTTTTAGAAAGATATGCTCGAAGGGCAGGCTGCAGTTAGGACCCGGTGCATGGTTTCCCACCGGGGGCTGACTTAAGTACATGCAGATGTTGGTGCTCTGGTTCATGTGGAAACTCGCCTTCACATGAAGCAGTATCATCTTGTTATCATATTAACATCCTTAGTAAACCTCCTGCTTAGGAAGACTCTTCTAGGACAATCAAAAGAAGAAACTACAGCTGCCACCATCCTTTGCCACTCTTGTCAGCCTGCTCTGTAATTCCACAGCGCGGTGCCCATTGCCGGGTAGACTGAGAGAGGCTGGAGTTTGTGGACTGGAAGGCGGCCCTATGAAATGGGCCAAGCAAGGAGGCTGGTGTGAGAAGCTCGCATGGTGGCCGCAGTGCCTGCCTGGTTGTATGCCTTGGGTGCAGGCCTGTTTAGATGTATACCACCCTCTACATCCCATACTACCTAAGATGATTAAGGTAAACTGGCAAAACCTGGATAATTAAGGTTGCCACTAAAGAGTGACCAAAGAAAATGATAGTTACTTCATTCCTGAATTTGGCTTTAAGTTTGAATCAATGAGAGCAGAAGAGAAATATAGTATGTAATAGTTTTCATTTCTTAATAAAGGAAAACATACAAATTCCCCTATAAAAACAAGGCTTTTATATCCAGGAATTTATCACATGCCTCTTTTTGTAATGAGTAATGTATTTTCAACCATGATTTTATCAAAGATATAAAAATGTTTTCTTGTTATGTTAGCTTCCGGTACAATTAGAGAAAGTTAAATCAATCAGTGGAAGCATTTCTGTGGTAGGTGGACGAGTGGTTGTCGGAGGAGCTGTAAACATTTTTAGTGTTGATGGTGATTCCTAAGAAGCTTCTTTGATTAATGTTCATCATCAATAACCATGAGATCATTTGTAAGTAATAGGCTTTTCAAGCTCCCTTTCAATTTATCCCAGTGACTAACAGTAGAATCATAATATTTATTATTTACTTTTTCCTTGATCTTAATTTGCCAAAAATTTTGATACTCAGGTTAGTTTGGTTTCACCCAAAGGTTTAATACTGGTGACACAATCTGAAAAAGGGAAAGTTAAAAAAATGCAGATTAGTTTAATTTGTAAATCAGGATAGTAAAATGTTTCACCAAATTTCCAAATATAATAACTCTTAGCTTGAAAATGTCAAAATTCAAAGTTTGAAAATAATGTTTTATGTCAAATTAAAGGAAATATGTATTTAATTCAGCAAACAGAAAATTTGGAGCCTTTGTTGTCCAATGCAGAATAATGTATAAGTGTGAAATGGTGTTTGTTTTGATGTGTGGAGCATCTTACCCAGTTATTTTTTTTAACTGTGGTAAAATACTGACCTACTGTATTTTTATTTCTATAATTTCCTCTTTAGAAATCATATTTCTTCCTGTTAAAAGGGCAAGAGAAAAAAGGAATCCTTAAAACTGCTTTTAGTTTGTCAACATCAACAATACCTTCCAAAATTATATTTGCCAATATATTTTTAGGAGGATCATTTTTTGTCATGAATAAGTTAATACAAGTTAAGTATAAGTCTGTATCTTCCTTGCATTCATAACTCAGATCCTTTAAAAAATGACCTAGAAGACGTGTGAGTTATTTCATTCTGTTCATTCCTCTGTTTTTAACAAATTCAAGTCAGGAAAAATTGCCATAATAATCATTTCTTCTCATTTTAAACCTTCCTTCAGGTATTCACTGTTTCCAAAGAATTGGTGCCTCGGGTCCTGTCCAAGGTGGTGGAAGCAGTTTCTGAAGAGCTTAGTCGACTGATGCAGTGTGTTTCATCCTTCAGCAAACATGGAGCTTTACAGGTACCAAAATCATTCATTTCCTTGTTGAACTTTTGTTTTCATGTAAAACATATAAATGTACTTTTAGTAATCGATCTTATGATATAAAGACAGGTTGCTTTTTGTTGTTTATTTGTTTTCTGATGGATCTACATCATCTCCCTTGCATAAGCCATACTCATGATGAATTGTTTACAAGTTCCAGAGTTTCTATTTCTCGAGTAGAGCAAGACCTTGTGAAATGACTCTTGTGAAATTATCTAAATGCAGATTCCTTCTAAAGTTATGTGATTTTTTTCATACATTTTACAGTTTTCTTTACTATATTCAATTTCACAGGAAACTTTTAGCAACTTACTTTTAATTTCTTTCTAAAGCATTCCATGCAGTTTGCATAGAAATGTCAACTGTCTCTTTGCACTCACAGTCCATTGGTTTAATCCTTTAATATCCAATATTGTAGTTTCTTAAATTACATAATTACAATAACAAATATAACTTCTATAAACCAGACGATTTTGACATGCAGATAACCAAATTGGCAGCAGTGAGGTGTGCAAGCATATGGGAGAGTGGCCTCTTCCCTGTGAGCCTGCAGTGACCTAGAGCACTGTGAGAGTTTTTTAAAAACTACTGTCAGTTTTGCTTCCAATAATGGTTGAGGAAGCTCCTGTTAGGCCAATCCTCTAAAAATAATTGTAATCTTGTGTAATATATGTAAATATAAAAAATGTAAAAACAAAAACCTGAAGAGACACTAGAGAGGACCATTAGTGGGTGATTCTGGAAGAATGACACTTGGGAGAATTCCTGAATTTTTATGGATTTTAGCCAAAGGCAGACCCAGGGGTGCCTAAAACTCCACAAAACCTGCTGTGTTTCTGGCTTTAAGCATAGTCTTAAAGTCAACTAAAATTATAGGAAAGTGAGGGAAGTATCAGAGAAGCAACAGAGAAGAGAGAGAAGATAGCAGAGAAGAGGAACCACAAATTATGTGTTCATACTGCCTAAATCTCTAGATAGCCCCTGAAGTACGTAGCATAGTCAAACGTCACTCCAACCAGCCCAGTTAAGGCTAGAAGAACTGAAGTAAAAGTTAAAATGCTGCCCCAGAGCCAAGAGTTTTCATTTGAGTCCAAACAAGTTAATTGCTTGTTAAAACAATCAAAACAAAAATCAACCCTCTGCAGGGGCTTATTATGGAATCTAGAGTCTCCATAGCATAACATTCACAATGTCCAGTAGGTAATCCAAATTTAATTGAAATGCACAAACAGAACAGAGAAACATGACCCATTCTCAACAGAAAAGACAATCAACTGAGACCAACCTTGAGGTGTCCCAGTTGTTGGAATTTGAAGACCGTGATTTTAAAACTACTGAATTCAATGTTGAGGAGACTATGCTCCTAATGAATGACTGGAGAGGAAATTTCAGCAGAAAAATAGAAACCTAATAAAGGAACTAAATGGAAACTCTGGAATGGAAAACTACAATATATGACTTTTTAAAAATCTACTAGATGGGAAGAGCAGCAGAATAGAGAGGAAAAAAGAAGTAAGTGAATTTGTAATCCAATAGAAATTATCCATATGAAGTATAGAGAAAGGAATCATTAGGAAAAAAAAAAACAGAATTCCAGGGATCCCTGGGACGGTGTCAGAAGGTCTAGCATACATGTGATTTGACTTCCAAAAGAGTCAGAATGGCTAATCACATGAAAGGATCGTCAACATCATTAGTTATCAGGGAAATGAAAATTGACACCACAGTAATATGCCATTACAGATCCACCAGGATGAAGAAAATTAAAGACTGTAAGTACCAAAGACTGTGGAGAAACTAGAGCTCTTATGAATTGTTGGGAGTGTAAAGTACTACAACTACTTTGGGAAAGCTCTTGCTTGTTTCTCTTAAAACTAAACATACACATGACCCAGACATATCAACTTCAAGTTTAACCAAGAGAACTGAAAACATAATAGCCATAAACTGGAAATAGCCCAGGTGTCCATCAGTAGAGTAAACAAACAAACTGCAGTAGGTTCATGTAAGCAAATAACTACTCAGCATTGAAGAGGATGAATCGCTGCTCCACCTGATGATCCCAGGAGCCCTCAGCGGAGTACAGGAAGCCCTACATGAAAACACACATGTACTTCATGGGTCATTTACATGAAGTTCTGCAGTGGATAAAACTAATGTATGGTAGAAAAAAACCTCAGGACAGTGCTTTCCTCTGGGTGGTTGTGATTAACCGGGGAGGGGCCTGAGGGAGCATCGTGAGATGGTGATTCTATACCTTGATATGGCTTTCCGTTACGTAGTTGTATGCATCAGTCAAAACTCACCAAATGGTACATTTTAAGATTTATTCATTGTGTAGTTATGTAAAATTTAACTCAAAAAAATAAAAGAAGAATCAAAATAGACCTCTCTAGATGATAGACGCATAGTAAAGTACAGGTTCCCCCCCTATCTGAAAGTAGAGTGTTCCTATGAAAGCCTTTAGTATGCTGACAAAGCAAAACAGTTATCATTAATATATATGGGGAAAAAATTAAGCATTTCAGATCCAAAAAATAACCTCTTAGGTTTTTTTGATACCTTAGGACATGTCTTGCTAATGGATGCACAAAATAAATTGAGATAAAAAGCACAGATGCTCATAAACACAATTCAAAGCTATGGCAACTTGATACTGAGATGCTGAGCATGGTTCGCAGGGAAGTAGCTTGGCGGGACTATTCTCACTGCTTGGGATACAGGCTCCCTCTATAATGGCTCGCTGTAAAACAAAAGCTAAACACTATTTTCACTTTTCACCTTTTTCATAAAGCAAAAATAATTACTAATGTAGATCTTTAAAAGGAAAGTGGCATAACACCGGCTTTTGAAAAGCAAAGGATATCTGTATATCAAAACAACACAATGGATTGTTGGGTGGACAGTGTGTGATAATGTTAGTAAATGGTAGAGTCTATGGGTACACAGGTGTCCACTGTGAAATTCTTTCCAAGTCTCTCTGCATTTGAGATTTCTCGTAAAAAATATTGGGAGCAAAAGGAATGAAGAGCACTTACTATTTTGGCAAGTTGGTTAGAAAACCTGTTACAGAATCTTCTGCTGTGCTTCCTGTTGTCACTAATTTTCTCTAAAAATATGGCTTATCAGACCTTTTATATTATGGTTAAAGTTGAAAGGTCATGATTATTATAATTGTTCCATTGCAGAAGATCAGTAGCATAAATTGTGTAATGCTGAAGATTAACTAAAAGGAAGTTGCAGCAGCTACAGTGGGCCTAGGGAGTCTTGGAATTGTAACAAAAATCTTCCCTCCCCACAAATTACCTCTGTGACCCACTTACATGATGGCAAAACTCCTCCAAGCCAGTAGGGAAAGGTTAGGAAAAGAACTTTTTTGATATACACCTGTCCAGGAGATGACTGACCACTGTGTCTATCCCCGCCTTTATTATTCTGATGCCTTCGAGGAACCGGTAGTCAGTTCTTTACTGAAAAAGTTGAAGTGAGTCTGAGCCTCCCTCCACCCTTCCACACTGAAAATGGCTGTAGGAGACTTCCTTCTTTTAAGCAGATAATCTCAGAGGGACTGCAGGCTAATCTTTAGTTGTCATTAATTTAGGGGCAAGTGTATCAATATTCCTGTGAGCCAATTCAGAGAAGAGTAGGATAACAGGTTGATGGTTTTAGCTGATCTTTTAATGTGACATTTTCTGGCATACAGTTCTGGGTGTGTTATATAAATAAGCGTAGCTTTTACAACTGGCAGAATTCATAGGTTAATTAAAACACCTTATCACTTTGAATAAAATTTCTACATGAAGATTAGCTTTACAGTTATTTAATCCTCCTAAAATACTCAGCTAAAAGTTCTACCTTATTTTTCATATTTCTTTGTAGATCTGTTTCTACATATACTAGAATAAAAATAATAGAGACAAACTTCCATACATGTGCTTTCTAGTTACAAACTATTTTTCAGGCTTCTAAAGCACTGAGAAACAAAAACAGACAAGTGTTTTCCAAACCAAGAAAGGTTCTCAATATACTGTCTTATATAAATTAGCTTTTATCTTGATTGGTTACAGAGTTTCTGACTAACTCAATTTAAAGAACTAGCCATGTCTTTCTTTACTGTCTTGTGTTTCATGTACTCCTGTAGAATAGGGGCTGTTTCTTTTAAACCATGTCAAGCATCACACAACACTCAAAGGCAGAGGACAGAGGATGTGGACTTCCTCATCAGAGGCTCTGTTAGAGCTCCAAGGACAGCTGATCTGAATGTAAAGTCACCCTTCTTAAAGCTTGCAAAGGAGTGTAAGCTTTAGATTAGCTTTTTTCCTTAAAATTTGTATAGATGTAATTCATACACCATACGTTGTATCTATAAGATGAAGAATATGCAATTCATTGAAATGTTTTTTATTATGTTTACAGAGTTGTGCAATCTTTACCACAATAATCAATTTTAGAACATTGCATCCAAGGAAAAAAAACTTGGACCTATAAGCAATCACTCTCCATTTTCCTCCCAACCCCTCTCTCAGCTACCGACAAGCTCCAGTCTGGTTTCTCTCTATATGATCTGCTATCCCTATGATTTGCCTATTCTGGAAATTTCATGTAAATGGTTTCAAATATGGCTTTTTGTGACTTGCTTCTTTCATTTAGCATAATGTTTGCAAGGTCTATCCATGTGGTAGCATTTACCAGCACTTCATTCCTTTTTATGGCTGACTAATATTCCATTGTATAAATATGCCACGTTTTCTTAATCCAGTCATCATGTGATGGACATTTGTGTTGTTTCCACTTTTTAGGTAATCCGAAGAATGCTTCTGTGAACATTTGTATACAGGGGTTTGTGGAAGTTTTTCATTTCTCATGGGCATATACCTAGGAGCTTAATGCTAGGTCATATGGTTACACTGTTTATTCTTTTGATGACCTGCCATACTGTTTTCAAAGTGGTTGTACCATTTTACTTTCCTACCAGCAGTGTATGAAGATCCCAATTTCTCCACATCCTCACCAATACCTGTTATTGTCTGTCTTACTGATATAGCCATCCTAGTGTATGTGAAGTGGTAATCTCATTCTGTGGATTGTCTTTTCATTTTCGTGATGGTATTTTAAACAGCACAGAAGTTTTCCATTTTGATGAAGTCCAATTTATCTATTGTTTCTTTTGTTGCTTGACTTTTGATGTCATTTCTAAGAAGGCTTGTCTAGCCTGACATCACAAAGGTTTACTTCTGTTTTCTTCTAAGTGTTTTATAGTTTTTTCACTTACATTTAGGTCTATGATCTATTTTGAGTTAAATTTTCATGTTAAGGAAGAGATACAACTTCAGTCTTTTGCACGTGGCTATTCAGTTGTCCCAGCACCATTTGCCGAAGAGTCTATTCTTTCCGCATTGAATGGTCTCAGCACCCTTGCTGAAAATCAATTTATTATTAGGTATATGGGTTTATTTCCAGACACCCAATCCTATTCTATTGATCTGTGTTTCTTTTCATATACCAGTGCCACACTGTCTTGATTATTGTAGTTTTGTAGTAATTTTTGCTATCAGAAAGTGTGAGTTTTTCCAACCATTATTCTTTTTCATGATTGTTTTGTCTGTTAGGAATCTACTTGACAATTTTTGTAAAAAAAAATAATAATCCAGTTGTGATTTTAATAGACATTGCATTGAACCTACAGGGCTTTAGCTTAGTTTTTGAGATTAAAGTCCTGTGCCCTTCCCGGACACAGGAGTAAGGAAGTAAGCCAGCCCACTTCCTTAAATCTGTGGCGAGGGGAATAATTCAGGGACAGTATTTCAGACTTTCATTCCTCTCACCAGCAGACTAAAAGAAAAATGACTGGTTATATAGTAAATGCAGATTGCTGGAAAATCCTGGCAAAATTTGTATCTTTAATAACAAGATATCTGGCTCCCTCAATTCACAGTCATACTAGACTGTAAGTTACCTCTCAGTAAAAGGAAACATTGTCATAGCTAATCCCTTTGAACTGTTTTAGAAATTCTGTTCATAACTAACTGTACCATGGTGGTAGAGGGAACTGTCCCCTTCAGTAAGGTGGCTGGGGGCTGTCCCTCACCATGTGCTTCTTTTTGATCGTCAGCACAGTTCCTGATCATCACATTGTCCTTTTCTTCTCTTTAGGCGAGGCTCGAAATCTGTGCTTTGAGGGATACCGTGGCCGTACACCTGACACCAGAAAGCAAGTGAGATGCTGCCGTCCCTGCTCTGAGCGCTCCATGGAAATGAAGTGTATGACAGGGAACAGAGTCCTTGAGGCAGCTGGACAGAGCACTCATAATTGTGATGCGACCACGTTCATATTTGACTGATTAGTTTTTTAGTTAAAAGGCATAAACCTACAATATGCCAAGGACTCCTAAGACTAGTTCTTTGTAGCATAATAGAAAGGCAAAAAGGCTTAATATGATTTTGTGTTTTTCATTCATTGAGATAAGTCTTAGTCTCACAAGTGATGTAGCAGAGCATTACGTATTTAACTAGGAGAAAATAAGAGTTGAGACTTTATCTATGCATAGCAGAGTCTGAAGGACAGTTCAAGAATTTGTAAATATCAGCATAAGAGAAAGCCTTGTGGTTTCCCTGCAAAATTTTGTAGTGGAAATTTGGTGATAATTTTTAGCTGTTTTGAATGAAAGTCAGCATTTCCTATGATTGAAATATCAGTAGGTGAAATGAAAGAGCCCTGACTACTTGCCCGTACATAATTGTTTACTCCATCGGCAATGTTACCTAGGAAATACTGGGTTTTACTATTAATGGGCCAGAGAAGCCAAGTAGTAATGCAGAGTGTTTAAGGATACTTTTGATAACATGGCTGATGCCATCATTCTACTGTCATCATTGCAACTGAGAAGACTTGTTAAATTTTTTCTTAACAAATGAAATTAGCTTCTTGTTCCTATTCATGCTGACTGACCAGAAGCCATTTCCATACAGCTCCCTTTTCTCACCATTTTTCTTCACAAAGTATTACTACATAATAGATGGTAGAAAGCACCCAATCTGTATTTGATGTGTGTGCATGCTTTGGGTCAACACCGGTGCATTTATTCCCACTCACTTAACCTTTCTTAGCCTACATTCCTCATCTATAAAAGGAAGGAGAATTAAATGAGAAAATATGTCAAGGTACCTTCTAAACTGTTGTTGCATTACGTATAATAGGTGGTATCATCATTGTCATGATGTAAAAACAAAGAATAATGGCATTTCTTTTGATTGATTGAGAGGAGGTTTACAAGCAACAAGATGGTGGTGGAGATAATGGCAGAGATTTCTCTCCACATCAGGAGAGAGGAGGATCCTTTTCATATTGGAAAGGGCATATAGCCTGTTCCTGCACCCACACCCTGCCCTGCAGGAGCAGCTGAAGCCCCAGTGCCATCATTTATAGCCACACTGGGACTTTGCAGTCTCTCTGTGATACCTGCCACTAGTTTGAGAAACACTGTGCAAAAGTATATGTTGTGGTACATTGATGAGGATGTTTTTATAAGTACAAAACGAAAGACCACTTTAAAGTCAAATAAGTACATTTATATTTCTTCACTTTAGTCAACCAGTTATAAAAGAAAAGTTAAGAAATATTCCTTAGTGAACAGTACATGTTATTACCAAATAATCTCCTCTAAAATGCTTTTTATTTGTTTCAGTAATTTTTCTGGAACTTTCTACTATAAGAAGTTAAACGAACTTGGTGGTTTTTAAATTCACTCCTTTTCCATTTTTCATGAATTTATATATATATATAACTCCATTATCCTACATTCTTTAAATATAACAATGGCTAAATTCTGTAAAGACCATGTCCAGTTATTATAAGATATTGGCTGGATCAGGTCCTGTGTCTGCCTATACTGTGTGTCCCCATCTGAGCAGTTGTGCTCAAGGTCATTCCTATTTCTACTCAGTTTCCTTCCTTCCTTATCAGTTGCTTTATCCACAGTTCAGTTTTGTTTTGAAGAGAAAGACTTGGTTAATTAAACATGTCTACCTTAAGTTCTCCTCTGTAATGAGTAGCTTCCTTCTGTAAACGTCAGTCTCTCCTTTATCTTTCTAAGTCATGTCTCACTCCCTAGCTGAGTTTCTCTGACCCTACTCCTACAAAGCCTCTGTCTCTGGTAGCTGTACCTTCACTTTTACTTTTGCTTTTTCTATTGTTTTTCACTTTTACTTTTTCTCATATATCCACATGCTCCACTGGCTTATATCGATTTCTTTATACTTGAGATATGTTTAAGAATGTTTAATGATGCTCTTAATTCCCCTTAGAAGTGTGAAATGTTTCAACTTAATGTTGCTGCTTGTCTTCCAGGTCTAGCTTTAAACAGGCTTTGGAAGCCCTGCCTCAGCTTTCAAGTGGAGCAGATAAGAAGTAAGTTTTGTACAATATTTTCAAGAGCCAGTTAGATATGCAAGGTTTTAGTACTTAAAGTACCCTTCCTAAATAATGATTTGGTCTTGAGGAAGAGTAGTACTTACAGCCCTTAAGGGTACAGATAATGTTAATTATACCTTTCATGTTTCCCAAGTGACAGAATAAGGTAAGACTTTCTTCTGAATTTATGCCAATTTAGAAATTAGTTTTTCTTCTAAGTGACTAGTATTGGAAACATGAGAAAGTTTATTTTGACTTGCTCCATAAAATATGTCATTTTCTTAAATTTTTAAGACAGTAACACTTCTTAAGAAAAATGTAAAAGAGAACAGCATAGTAAAAGGCAGAGCTGGGTTGTTTTCTTCTGAGTAGCTTAGAAATGTA
The DNA here is from genome assembly GCA_032199065.1 of Smutsia gigantea. Classification (NCBI taxonomy): domain Eukaryota; kingdom Metazoa; phylum Chordata; class Mammalia; order Pholidota; family Manidae; genus Smutsia; species Smutsia gigantea. The sequence goes on along the minus strand of JAVSCE010021572.1, from coordinate 96,948 downwards.
CATGTGTGCTCTATATAATATAAGGTGTTAAGAAAGAGCAGACTTGTACATATGACATAATGAAGCTGTATGTGTTTCACTAATACTATATTAATGGTCTCAGCCTCAGTTTTAAACTTTGCCACTCATGTAACAGGAAATTCTGACCTGAGACAAAAACTAGGCCAAACAAATTTCATAAATGCCCACCTTGCCCTCAGCTGAAGCACTGGAAACATGGTAGATCTTTACTCCTTTACCACCTGAAGGCCCCTGGACCTTTGCATTTGGCCCATCAGTCCATAGACAAATATTTATGATGCTCTCCCATGTGAAAAACTTGGTGTGAGCTCTGTGATTTAGCCTATGTGAATGTTGGGGAAACTCAGAGGGCAGAGAGAGTTTAAGGGGCTAAGCCAATGGCAGGTCAGTGTCACCTGCAGGCCTGGACTGGGCTTGGAAGAATGGGTGGCAAACAGCTCTTTCGCTTGTATGTTCATAAATGGGCTGGTGGATAGCTCTGCAAATAGTGCCCACACTTAAAACCTATCTTCTATTTTCCCACTTCCTTCTTCTCTCACTGACTTTCAGCTTGTTTCTGAATTGGTACCAAACCCTATTCGTTTCTTTAAAATAAATTTGATAAAATATTAAAGCAATCACTATTATTTTTAATATGTGGGACATGGCTCAAAAGACTTGTGCTTTTTTTGGGAGTCAAGAATAACAGACACCCTGATATAATCCCAAATAGGGACTATATTTTAGATCTGTTGAGACAGTGTGCTGACATTGAGCATTTTTAGCCATGACCCTAATACCAATATGCTTACTTCTTGGTTGCTTCATTCATCTGAGCCAGATGAATTCCAAGAACCCTCTGGCCCTAACATCACATGGATGTATCAGACCGGTTAAAGAAACAAATTGAATTATCAAGTAGGAGAATGATTTTCCCAGTGGAGTCAGAACTAACTCTGATTCTTCTGGTGCTTAGTTCACCCTCTAGTGCTCCACTCTCAAAGACTTGTTAAAGATAAACACGCAACTGAGAGGAACCTGAATAGGCCAGTCGTTGCCAAAGGATGGGGGTAAGGAGAAAGGGAGCCCGTGGGGCAGCACAGGGGAACCTGCAGAGCCCTGGGACTCTGCTAAACCCCGGTTATAAGCTGCTAAGATGTGTTGTGACATTCATAGAACCATGTGTCAAGAAGGGTGCATTACAGGGTGTGTAAGTTTTCAGAAATTGTATTTAAAAAAGTATAGGCCCATACATTAATCTGTTTTAGGGAGGAATCTAATCTAATTGAAGAGGACAGGAAGGAGGGAGATTTTTATATACTCATCGTAAGTGTGTATATATGTTCTTTTTGACCAGCTGCTTTGATCACCTTATTTCTTTTATTGAAGTAAGAATCCATAGAAAAATAAGTTTTCAGCAGCAGAAGCCAAAGCTGGGTAGTTGGCCCCTGTTCCTGGGCAGTGGCACTTTTCCATGTTGCCGGGCAGCCTCCTCCTGTCCACTTATGAAGCAGTCTCTCCTCCCTGCAGGTTACTGGAAGAGCTGCTGAATAAGTTCAAGAGCAGCATGCACTTGCAGCTCACCTGTTTCCAAGCTGCTGCTTCAACCATGATGAAGACATAAACACTTCTACAAGAAGGGCAATCCAAAGATAACAAGAAATAACATTATTCACTTTAAATGCCCTACTGGTATTTGTATATAAAGCACTAGGTTTGCAATTTCTCTCTCTCTTTCTCCGCACAACTGGTAACTTAAAAAGTTGTTGGTATATGTTTTATTTCAACCAAAATGACTGTATTTGAAATGTCCAAGCAGTATTTGATTCATCATTTTTATAACATTAGGTCCTGTATGACTTTAAAACACCTTTAAAAATATATATACATAAGTATATATACTTAGCAAAATGTTGCATGGCAAATCCTGCAGGAAGAGTCACTTTTACAAGGAGTGTTTCTGAGATGCGCATGAGTGGACTAAAGCACCTTTCAGTGTCTCACTTCTGATGTCAGCAGCTTCCAAGCCATATGGAGAGAGTGCAGCTGTACTTTACTTCACACAGATAGCTCTTAACTCTCTCAATTAGAGTGGATTTTTAGAAAAATTTGTAGTCTGCATAAAAAAATGATATCTTTGGGGCAGATTATTTGTGGTCCAGATGTCCCTGGGCTACTCTGCATTTTGCCACCTCGTTTTACTTTCACAGTGCTGGTAAGCACTAAGGACCTTTTTGGAGTGGCTTTTTTGTCTCCCTCACTCTTAATCTGATGTGTCATTTCACGTCAGTGTGTTGCCTGTTCTCGAGAACCTGTGATGGAGCTCAGCTCCCCAATGGGTGTGGGTGGGAGCAGCTGCGGTCTTCAGGGCCTCCTCAGGAACACACACCCAGCGACAGCTGCCCTCCTGCCCTTCTGTAGTTTCCTTTCTCTCCACCACTCCTACCCATGGAAGTACTTGCTCCACAGCTGCCAGAAGGCTGCTCTGGCCTGGCCTGAGATCTCTGAAGACAGAAAGGCACCCCTCCAGCAACAGGCAGTGGAAGCTGCTGACGAGCCAAGTGCCATGTGCCCTACATTCTCTTCTGACTTCATTTACCAGAACAGATTCAGGTCACTGATCTCTTTCAGTGTTGGCTTCCCCTGCCTAACTTCACATCATTCAGAAAACTGAGTAATTCTCTATTTATAGTCTACAGGTCAGTTTTTTCAAGCTTTTCTATGGATGTTGTAGAATCTCCCTCTTTAATGCTGAAATTAATATCTTTGTTAATACAGCATAGCCACATACAGTATCTGTTATTTGAAATCAATGTTGTCCCATTTGTTCATTTCCTATGTGGCGAGGGTGGGGCACCAGAGTAACTGGAAGTAGAAGTTTAATCTTTTACAAGTGTGCTTGATAAAGCTTTTTAAGAAATACACAGAATATTGTCTCTCCTAAGCATGTTGACTGTTATATCTAAGATGACTGCAATCCTGAATATGTTATTTAAAATACCTAGTACAGAGCATTCAGCTAATAAAGAATGTATCTTCAGTACAACATTTAGTTGACATTTTTTCCCTACACATCTTTATTTCAATATCTTCCTTAGTTATATAACTTTTTATGTATCGTTTCAATATTCAAAATAAATACTTAAATTCTTATTTACCTTATAATTGTCTAATCATTGTCAGAAAGCATTTATCAGATGTCCTACTAATTCTCTGCTTGTTTTGGGTGCTTACCATATGCCAGGCATTGCACTAAATTATCTCACTGAGCCCTCCCAACAGCCTTATGACAGCCTTATGAGCTAGGTGGTGTCATGTCCATTTCACAGATGAGGTTAGTGATTTTCAGACGACAAGGCTGGTGAGGGCAGGATCTGTGCCACACTCATAGTTGTGTGTCACTCTTTGACCTAACCACTGCCAGCCAAATATGCTTTCTGCTCTCCCTCCACCAGTCTCACACAGCTCAGGGATGTCTTAAGTGGATAATAAAATTTAGCAAAATAGGCACAGATAAGTCCTTTAATAGCTCAGAGAATGTGGAGGGTAGGCGTTTATAAAAACCCCATACCCAAATGAGGTGGTTCAAGGACTATTCTTCCAATAAGTGAAGGGGACTTCTTGGAAGAAAGGGGGATTTCAAGGGCCACTCAAACTAAAGAAGAATTCAGTGGTTAAGAAATGGCTGAATATAATGTCAGCTAGAAGAAAGCTGAGAGTAAGCCAGGACCCAGAGCAGATCTACAAAGAGGTGCCAAGAACAAGAGTTAAGGCTCTCGCACCCAGGTGGCATTTGGGTTTAGCATATCCACATCCATGTGGCCAGCCTGACCTCATGTCAATTAGTAGAGCTGGCCTCCCTCTCAGTACTCAACCAGCATTAGAAATAATTTGATTATATTAAGACTTTCTATATCAGTGTACCATGAAAGTGGCATGTTCTAGAAATGATTCCAGCATTGCAAAACAAGCAGTCATTGCCATAGGCAAGCTCCCTGGTCACTCTCCTGCCTCTGTCATCTTGCATGCAGTTTTCTCAAAGGGGATGGATAGAAAGATGACACTTTAGTTCTGGGTCTGGTACAAGGTGATGATGTGTACTTCTCTCTTGACCATGTGCTCTGAGATACTCTGTTAGTTGCCTAAGAATGTTAAAATGCATTTCCTGAAAAGTTATAAATCTCAACCAGCTTTTAAATCAAGATTAAGTTCCTAAAATAAGTAAATTAACTATATTTAACTTAATATATGCTTAAAATAATTATGCTTAACTGTAGACTGAAACTTGCATACATTTATATCATTAAACACTTACCTAACAGTACTATCATAAAGGTTTGTATATGAATTTATAAACTGCTCTGAAGACCCAAAAGATATATTGAATACTTGATATACATATCTCAATTAGAACAGTAATTGTAATGATTTTAGATTTATTTTAAATGTGGGTTACATATTTTTATCTATTAAGAGTTGTCATGTTTTCTATACTGATGTGTTCTTATTTTCTATTCATCCACATTTTTTATTCAGTTTTATTGTATGTATCACTGGGAAGTCTTTTAGTGCCTGGCCAGGTTATAAATACATAATGATAAATATTTTATGAACAGGATCTGGGTCTTTGGGTTACTTGTCTGTAATTTGGCTAATGAAGGCCAATAGGATGTCAAATGCCTTTCTCCTCTCTAGACCCCTAAACTCTTAGACATGGATAGCACTGGAGATTGTCACACTGTCTGCCCAGTGTTATAACCACAACTGGTATCCTGCCCTTTTGTGTTGCTGTGATCATTGTTCAGCTGTTGTGGTTGTTACTGTTATTTCTATCACATTTTTCTTGAATATTTCTGTCCCACCTGCCTACAAACTCTTTAGCTGGGTTTACCTGAGAACCAAGATCAGTACCTGAATTTTGATTACCAGAGGAGGCCCACAGAAAGACTTACCACAGGAGGAGGAGAGCCAGGAAGGAGTGGGGTCATAGGGTCATGAAATCAAGGGAAGAACAAGAATCACAGTCAGAATAAAGAAATTATTGGCAAGGTCAGATATTGCAGACATGTCCAAAGGATTAGTACTGAGAAATGGTTGCTAGCCTTGGCATTTAGAAAATGAGAAATGACCCGAGAGTGATGAGGAAGGAACTAGAGAAACTTTATACTTTGGACTAATTCTCTCAACTCACTGGAGTTGCTATCATGAGCAGTGCCTTGAAGATCACAAAGTATTGGGCCTCAGCAAAGAAGCGAGGCTCCTAAGACTCAGTCAGTGGGGCTTCTCCCCAGCTTCCTTTTCTCTTTAAATTCTCTTCCTGGGTGTCTGATCAGTTCCTGCTGCCCCTGCTTCTTTGTCCACTGGGATAACTTACACATATCTATGCCCATATCTCCCTTTTCTCCAGTCTTCCCTTTCAAATGCTAAATGACAGTGGGCTGGGGCCACACCTGGGCACATATCCGATATCAGCCTGCCACTTGTCCCTGTGCCCCGCTCTCAGCTGGCCTTCCCTGGACCTGTGGGAAGGAGCACCATTGCTACAGCCAGTAGCCATCAACTGCCTTTGTGGAGCAGTGAGTTTGTTAAATGTGTCAGATAACCTTTCTGTGCTTTTTATTAAGTGCATAGCTTACAGGTTCAAGTGGTCCCACAGAGCCGGTAGTGAAAATTAACAGCTCCTCCAGACCCCACCTTTGCCATCTCCCTGAGGCTGTGTACCTTCACCTCTCTAAGCTGATCTGATGTTTTGGGTATTTACCTTGATGTCTCTGGCTAACCTGTTCACATTGCTGCACTTTAATTCTTGGCAGAAGAGGAAAACCTAGCTTCTTCCATGGCCTGCACATGCACACATCCCTTCCCTTTTCTCCCAGAGGGTCCATTTGGTTAGATCATCATTCAGTGTTGAAGTGTTATGCCCGTGTAAATGCTGCTTGTTGCTGAGCCAGTAGTATACTAAGATTCTTCTCCTATTGTACTTTTTGTATTTTCTATGTAGTTTCCACTCATCCCAAAACTCTCCCTCCATCAGATTATGCAAATGTAAGGACATATAGCTATTCAAGTTTATCTTCTTGAACAATCTCATAACAACTTCTCAGCCTCCTTGAGTCTGGATTGGGTACACTGTAGGTCAGTTTCACCTGCCATCCTGGGTCTCCCACATAATTGTCTCCTAGAGTTTCCCTCTGCTTCTCTGCCCTGTTGAGTCCAGGTTCTTCTATACACCATGTCATCCTCTTTCTTGGTTTGCCCCTCACTTGACAGACTTCAACCTCTGGTAACTTCCTGAGAAAAGAGTATATGGAAAGTAAATGTTTTGAGACCTTGAATATAGGACAGAAATCTTGATAGCTTGGCTGGATATAGAATTCTAAATTGGAAATGATTTTTTGTCAAAATTGTTAGGCCTGTGCACTGATGTTCTCTGTCCCATCTTCTTTTACCAGTTTTTCAAAAGTTCATAATGTTCTGGGTGTGATGCCCTTTTATACTTTGTGGTGAGTCTAATGTCTTTAGATTCTGGGAGTTTTCCCTCAATTATTTCTTTGAATCGCATAGCCCTGTTTTTTTTTTTTAATATTAGGATCTCCTATCCTGGTCCTATGTTAAATTTTTAAATATTTTTCCTCTTGTTTTCTATCTTTATTCTACTTCTGAGAAACTTATATTTATTGTCCAACCTTTCTGTTAAGTTTTACATTTCTGGTATGGTGTTTTTAATTTATAAGAAGTTTCTTGTTTTCTGAATATCCTTTTTTGTGGAGTTCTGTTTATTTCTTAGTCCCTGAGAATAATAATGCTTTTTTAGAAGCTGGTGTTTTTCTTTTTGCAGTCTCCAATCTGCTTTGTTCTTCTCCTTTACATATTAGAATAAATATCATAAGCTTTCTTCAAATTTCTAACAAGCTTTGGATATCAATTCATATTTAGCAGTAGAGCCCTAAAAACTGAGGAGAATTGTAAGCTCCATGCAGGATGGGGCTTACCAACTGTGTGCTTCAGTTAGGGTAGTATGAATGGTCTTTTCATTAGGGAACCACGGATATTATTATATTTAGGTCATTTTTCTGGGACTGCTCAGATTTCCTAGAGATGGTCCCTCCAATCTCCCATCAAGAGGATATAATCTGCTTTCAGCATTCTGAAAGGTGAGGAAAAAGTCATGGAGGTCATTTTTGTCCTTGTAGTACCTCTGCTCTCACTGGATATGGGATCCCACCACCTTGTGCATGACCCTCTCCAGGGAATCAAGTTCTTGTCTTCTGCTGGAGTGGGCAGTCAGGAGGAGACCTGGGGACATCTAGCTATTTCTTAAGTTGACTTTAAACTGACCATTTGGTTTTTAATCCCACTTTACCCCACTTCCAGAAGTTCCTACACCACAAATTTGCATTTTTGTTTTTCATACTGCCAATTTAGGATTTGACTTTTTTAGATTTGCTAAATCAGTTCCCACTCACCCATATACTTGGCTGCTTTCAAATACTTCTAGCTAATATTTCCTCTCCTATTCTCTTTTTCTTTGTGGATTTATGCCTTTTATATGTATTTAACTGTATTATGAACTACCTGCATATAGTTACATGTACTGTATGAGTGTGTGTATGTGTATATATATATATATACACATATATACACACAGTATAGCTATGCTACATATTTACCTATATATATAAACTCTACTGTCATTTTTGTAGGACTTTGGTTAGAGCTAGGGTTAATGTGTGATTTCAAGCTGCCATCTATAACTTAAAGTTCGGATTAACGTTTTATTTGATCATAGTACCAAACTGTTTATATGTACATGGTCTACAGGTATGTTGCTCATAAGACATTATTGTTTACTGCAACTTTTAAAATTTGAAAGGAGCGTTAGTGGAGAGAAGTCTTTCCATTCCTCCTGCTAAAGTTACCAAATAGGCCCAGCATGCAGAAACTATCTTTTATTCCATACTTAGTAACAAGTCACCACTGAAGTATTCTTGTCAAAAGCCAAACTGAAATGTCTGTATCTGCTTAACAATTTATAGGAAGTAATGGGATAGAAGACATATCAGTGGACAATCAGCAGAATCAATATTGCAGGAAACTCTAAAACAAACAACCCCATTTCTTCAACAAAGAAATTTCAGAGAAAATTAAAAAGAGAGAAAGGAGAGGCTAGAAAGTACCCTATATAATAAAAGATACTTCAGAGATATGTCAACTAATTGCACTGTATGAATATTATTTGGATCCTGAATTGAACCAACAAATTATTTTTAAAAAATTTAAAAATTGGAAATTTTTAAACCCTATTCTATTTAATTTTTTGTGAGGTGTGTTTAAACAATATCAATGTCATTAGGGAGTTATTGTTACTCTTAGGTGTAATATGATACGTGGTTATGATTTTTTTAAGTCATTATCTTTTAACTTTAAAAATGATGTGATAACATGTCATGTAAGTTGTCACTCTGAAGCCACAGTCACCAAGACAGTGTGGTATTGCCAAAAGAATAGAAAAATAGATGAATGGAAGAGAACACATAGCCCAGAAATACGCTCACACACGTATAGTCAACTGATCTGTGACAAGGAGCAAAGGCATTTTAATGGAGCAAAAATAGTCTTTTCAACAAATGGTGCTGGAACAGCTAGCCAGCCATTCACATGCCGAAAAGTGAATCTAGACACAGACCTTACAGCCTTCACAAAAATTAACTTAAAATGTATCACAGACCTATATATAAAATGCAAAACTCCAAATAATAAAAGGGAAAATCTAGACGACCTAGGGTTTGGCAATGACTTTGTAGCTACAACAATTATTTCTAAAAGCCAAATCTTGGAGGCAACCAAAATGCCTTTCAGTGGGTGAATAGACAAACTGTGGTAAATCCACACAATGGAACATGATTCAGTGCTAAAAAGTACATTATCAAGCCATGAAAAGACATGGAGAAAACTTAAATGCATATGACTAAGTGAAAGAAGCCAATCTGAAAAGACTACATGATTCAAACTATGTGACATTCTGGAAAAGGCAAAACTACAGAGACAGTCAGAAGATCTAGAGTTCAGAGGCAGGGAGAGATGAACAGGCAGAGCACAGAGGATTTTTAAGGCATAAAACGAGTCCATTTGATATAATGATGGACGCATGTCATTATACATTTGTCCAAACCAATAGACTATTCAACACCAAGAACGAACCCTAATGAAAACTCTGGGATTTGGATTATAATGGTATGTCACTGTAGCTTCATCAGTTCTAACAAATGTACCCCGTGTGGGGATGTTGACCTTTGCAGGGGGCTATGCATGTGTGGGGCAAGGATATATGAGAACTCATTATTTTCTGGTCAGATTTGCTGTGAACCAAAACTGTTCTAAAATATAGTTCATTGAGTGCGTGTGTGTGTCTTTTAACTTCAAAATACCATGATAAGACGTCTTGGATTTGTTTTATGAAGATCCAAGGGGGATGTCATTGGACAGTGGGGGAGAGAGTAGGATGTCGATGAAATAAGTATGACCATGAGCTGATAATAGTTGAGTGTGGGTTATAGGTAAATGATGCTTTATACACTGTTCTCTCTACTTTTGATATTTTTGAAATTTTCCGCAATAAGGATTTTAAAGAGGAAAAGCATACAAAGATAGCCACTGAGTAGCCCAGCTCATTTACACTAAAGTACAATCAGTTGAACAAGGGCGGGTTACTGATATCAAGCCCTTTCACAACAGGAAATAGAAGGGTGGAGAGTGAGTGGGAATCCAACACCTGCAGGGTCCCAGTAAGTGCCAGCTATGTTTGTCTGCGTATCCTGCTGGAAAACAAGATGTGGGCCAAGGCATCTCTGTAAGGATGAGTGCTCATAGGTCACTCAGTGAAAAATCATAAAGTCAAACAACACACTTGTGAATGACCCATGAGTCAATGAGGAAGTCATCAGAGAATTTAGAAAAGATTCCAGACTGAATGAAAAATAAACATCAATATTCGAGGGATGCAGGTAAAGGAGCACTTAGGAGGGAACTGTGTACACATAAATGCTTATGTTAGGTAAGAAAACAGTTATGAATCAATGACCTAAGGTTCCATGTTAAAAAATTAAATAAGAAGATCAAATTAACGCCCAAGCAAGTAGAATGAAGAAAGTAATAAAGGGCATAAATCAATGAAATAGAAAATGCATAAGCAATAGAGAAAATGAAATGAGAAGATTCTGAGTTTCTCCTTTCAGCTCTGCCATCAACTGCACGATGCTGTGAAAGTCACTTCACCTTCTGATGCATCTGCCTACTCACCTGTATAAGCATGGTTGTGCTTAGATGACACACAAAGTGCTCTAAATTTTTATGTTCTTGCAGAGGCAGAAGAGCAGTAATAGTAGATTTTTAAAATAAGCATGTGCTAGCAGTTTCTCAGTAAATATGCTGAATAGAGGAAGCTTCAAAATATCACTTCTTCACGTATTTATTTTTACAATCTGTAACATTTTAAAATCCATAAATGTGATTATTTTGGACTCCCCCAAAGAAATATATACCATGGACATAGACGTGACTCACAAGAGCAGTGTTGTGTTCTAGATCAAGCACCAGACTGCTGGCTTAGCTGAAAGTGAGCATATTCAAGCAGTTAGACTGCAGATGAGAGGTTAGGTCCCAGCCTTGATTTCTGTTTGACTTGCTCCTAAGGCTCTTGGAAAATCATTCTCTTTGCTCTGTGGGTCTATTTCCCCAAACAAGTTGTCTGCATTATTTTTACGATTTAATCAGACGCTCAGCAAAGCCAAATGTTTTCTGCCTCAAAAGAAACTCTGGTAAGACTGCTACAAAAGGAAATCTCTGATTTCCCCCTTAACTCTCACTAAATAAGGGCCCTTTCTTAAATTTACTGGATACTTAAAATAACAATTTAGAATATGGCTTTAATGTCCAGAAGGAAGCATATCACTAAAATCTTAAGACTTTAAAGAGAATAAATAAATCATTCTTCCTTCTAAGTGGTATTGGACACAGTCTCAAATTATATGATCGTTCTTCAAACCTGTCCCCAGGAGTTCTTACATCCAGCCATGCCCAGGTTTAAGGGGATCTCTTGTGCCCACTGGGCATCACGACCCAGGACTGCCTGCAGGCTGTCTGGCTCTGAGTCTTCTCCTGTCTGCGAACTGGGAGGTAGGGGTAGAAGAGCAAGATGTGATGAGCGTGATAACTGGAGGAAAAAGCACATTGGAACTGGACACCTCCAGTTTGTCAACAGGAAGCCTTAATATATGTCTGGCAAAATACCAGAGAAGTGATACTCATAACTTGAATTTAATCACAAGGAAACATGAAACAAGGACAGCCAGAAACAGTCTACAAAATACCTAATACTCTGGAGAAGTGTCCAGTCATGGAAGGCAAAGATGGAGGCCCTGTCTCAGACTGGAGACATGGCAGTTAGATGGGACATGATCCTGGGTCAGATCTTGCACTAGGAAAGGATGTCAGTGAGGCAATTGGTGAAGTCTGAATAAGATCTGTAGGTTGGCTCATAATGAATTGCATCAGTGCTAATTCCCTCAGGTTATCATTGTGCCGTGGCTGTGTGAGAGATTAATATTTAATTGGAAAAGCTAGGAGAATAGAAGGAATATGGAGACTCTTTACTATTTTTGAAACTTCCCTGTAAGTCTTAAATTACTTTAAAATGAAAAGTGGTGTTTTAATTTCTTTTAAAGAAAAGAGTAAAAAGCTTCTAAATCAGTGTATGTTGGTGAGGAATTAAAAAAAAATACATCCACATGGTATTTTAAAATATATGCTCTTTCTGGGGCTTAAAATATAAATACTCATAAAGATTGAAAGCAAAAAAATATCAGGCCAAAAAAATAAAAAGTATGCCAGGAACATGCTTATGGGAAGAAAGCCAGTAGTGCTAATTTGATATCAAATAAGCTAGACTTTAAGACAAAATGTATTTAGGAATAAAAATGGCTACTATATAATGATAAAAGTAATAATTTTTTCCAGAAAAATAAAATGATTCTAAACTCAGATGCATTTAATAATATAACCTTAAGATACATAATTTTAAATTTTCTGGTATTCACAATCATATTTGTAGATTTTAAGCACATTTTTCTCAATATTAATGGACTAAGCAGACAAAATATTTATCAAATTTAAAGAAAATTGAAAAGCACAATTAGAAAACTTAATCCTACAGAAATGTACAGACTGCCCTTAATCATTAGAGAACTGACCACATAGTAGCCAAAAAGCAAATCTTGAGAAATAGCAAAGAATCAATGTCAAGTTCTCTGACCACAGTAAAATTCTGTTAGAAATCAGTAACAAGAAGATAACTTTTAAAACTCTGTATGTCTGGAAAATTTGGCATAGATTTCTGAAGAACATATTAGTCAAAAAAGAAACCATCACAATAATTAGAAAAATCAAGAGCTGAACAATAATGAAAAATTTTGCATCAAAATGTGAGATGCAGCTAAAGAAATATTTCAAGGGGAGGAGAGATTGGCCATTGGCTAAGCACCAAAATCAAAAGTTAAAAAAAAAAAGAACTGAGTCCAAAGAAAGCCAAGGGAAGGAAACAATAAACAGAAATGAAAGAAGTATATAGAAAACAAACATACAATAGAGGTGATCAGATCAGTAGAACTAGAAGTTGGTTGGTACTCTGAGGAAACTCAGAAGGGGAATGGAGACAAAACTTGGCAAGACTGATCAAGGTAAAAAAGAGACGGCGCTGATGTCAGGAATGAAGCAGGAAACACAGTGAAACATGCAACCGCTTTTTAAACTAAGATAATTCTCAATCACACTGAGTTCCTGCAGGCCCGGCTAAGGTCCTGGATCTGGTGTGATGAGCCAGTGTCCACTGAGATAGCCTCTCCTCAGCGCCTGTAAGAACTCACCATCCTAACCAGACAAGAAGCAGCAGCTCAGAACTGTGGGAGCCCTTCCCCCATCCCATTTCAGTCGTGTCATTCACTTCAGCAGAACTTAAAACATAGCATCATCCAAAAGAAAGATTCTTTTGTGAAGGAGAAAACTAACATATGGGGTTTTTTTAAATGCAGGTTTCTAATCAGAACCTTTGAGGCATACCACTGTGTTCAAGAATAGGAGGTTGCCTTGCCATCAGTTAGCCATACAAACGGTGATGTTGGCAGCCGCTCTGCAGCCCTTCATTTACTGCCCACACTGTTCCTGTGGGAAGCCAGCCCTCCCCACTTACTCCTCCACCAGCTCACACTCATTCACAGACTTCAGGGGCAAAGAGTGCCTTGGTTAGCTGCTTTCACTTTGCTTTTCAAAGTTTTTCTTTTGGGAAGGGGAATAATCCAGTTCTCTCTATGGAAGAGAAGTGGTTCTCAAATTTTGCTGTGGTTGGAATCAACCAGGGGGCTGGGGAGAGAGCCCAGGCATCTGCACTGTTCCCTAACTCCCTGGTGAGCTCACAGATAGATTCTGTGCCATGTGCTCCAGGCTGTCATATCCCTCAGCACCTTGACAGAAGGGAGCTTTCACTGTCAGACACTGTTCCAGGTTTGTTCAGGTTTGCATGTGTTAGCATTTGTTCTCACAACAGCCTTTTCAGATCTATTATCTCCGTTTAACACTCAAGGAGACTGAAGTACAGAGACATTAAAATAACTTGCCCAAGGCCACCAAACCAATTAGGACCAGATGTAGAATTTGACCCCAAAGAGTCTGGGTCCAGAACTTGTGCACCTAATTACCATCAGCGCTGGTTGGCATCCCATTGGTCACCGGACAGCAAGTACTGCTGAATCAGGGACCCTGTTAAAGTCACAAAGTCATGGAGCAAAAATGCAGGCTCACCTGTCAGACTCCAAAGTCAGAATTGAAGGGTAACCCTCGGCGATTGGTGATTCTTCTGCTCCATGAGGTCACAGAAATGAATCACATTTAGCTCTGCTCTCAAAGAATACACAGTAGTGGGAAAAATAAAGAGATGTGTGTCCCCAAGTCTTGCCCACATAAGGAGAGGTATAAGCATAACAAAAAGGTCTGTCTTTGGCCTGGTTGCTTGTCTTTGGCAAATCTGTGATCACAAAAAAGGAGGGAAGCAATTTAACCCCAGACCACTAGGATGACAGAAGTTCTGAATGAGCTGAATTATTATCCCCACCTCACTGATATTTCCATTTGGGTTTGAAGAAGTTGGATATACCACTCAGGACTCCCATAGCCATGAGCACAAAAAAGAAGTCACAGTCAGCCTGTGGATGCTGTGGAAGCCATGGAGTGAATGGGATCGTACTGATGAGAAGATAAGTCAGGTCCAGGATAAAACTCGAGGGGCAGATAGCCAAAGACAGGTCTGCAGCGAAGACTCCAAGTAGTTCAAGAGGACGTGGGAGCCAGATATGCACACAGCTCCAGGACAAATGTGAAAGGAAAGAATTAACGTAGAAGTTTACATTTTAGAAAATGTATTCAACCTTAGTCATTCAACTGATCAGTGTCCTAAATTGTTTAGGGGGTCAACCTCATCACCTGATGCCACATTGTTTTTCACTAATGTATCTCCTAGTATTTATGGGAGAAATACTGTTGGACCTATTGGACCTAATGAATACCAGTGATGTGCGGTCTACTTGCTGTTGTATAACAAGTTAATTATTCATCTGTGCAAATAACAAGATACAGATGTCATCAGGCATGCTAAGATGGTTGGAGGCCAGCTCCTGAGTGGCATGTCTGGACAGGTATGCCTATATTTAACCATCATTTCTGTTCATAGCATCACTGTTACAGGTATAGCACACTGTGCTTTTCTAAGAACCTTCAAATACAAGGTTTTTTTACTCTGTGTGAAATGAGCAGATTCAGTATTTTCACATCTGGACTTTACCAAGGAGAAAAGTGAGGCTAAGAAATATAAGTGCCTTCCTACAATCATAAAACTGGCTTGTGGAAGGGATGGGATAAAACCAGACCCCACCAAGTGTCACTTAGTCCAGACCCTTCCAAACAGAGCTCCCAAAGTGCAGGGTTAAAGAAGTCCACCTGTACCCTCAGGAATTGAAGGTTTCCTCTGCCCGTCTCTGGAAATACCTCCTCCAGGCCAATTTCTTGCTCCATCCTTTATTCGGGACTTTGCCCTATGTATCTCTTCATCTGGATGTTAACTTGTATCCTTTATGGTATCTTTCATTAAACTGGTAAGGTAAGTGTGTTTTCCTGAGTTCTGTGAGCCACGCTAGTGAATTAACCCAGCCCAAGGGGGAGTCGTGGGAACCTCCGATCTATATCCTGTAGGTCAGAAGCGCAGGGAACTGCCTGGGGCTTGCGACTGCAGTTGAGTTGAGGGGGTTGGGTGGAAGGCAGTCTTGTAGGCAGGCCTTAACCTGGGGAATCTGGTGCTGTCTCTGGACAGATCGCATCAGAATTGAGTTGAGTTCTCAGACCCCCTGCTGGTGTTCAAGCACTGCTTGGTGTTATGTGTGAGAAGACCCCTCCCACATACTTACACACAGTGGAATCAGGTCCTGGAACTCGGTTATATTACTATTATTTCTGTGTATAATACTATTATTGTTGTTGTATATGAAAAAACACATAGCAGTACCAATAAAAAAGCTTCAGTTTACATAAAAATGATTAACCAAACCCACAATTCTAAGTGGATACTCCAACATTTCTCTCTCAACAGCTAATAGAGTGGATAGAAAAACAATAAAGATATAGAAGTCTTGAACAGTACTATCAAACATCTTGATAGTACTGCGTCACATAATTGACATTTTAGGACATTTGCCAAATCACAACCTGATCTGTGTTATTTTCAAGTGCACATTCACCAAGATAGACTATAAAGCATTTGCTATTCCATTAAAGAAACTTCACCAAATTCAAAACAATTGAACTCATAGAAAATATGTTCTCTGGCCAGAGTGGAATTAAACAAGAAATTACAAAGAGAAAGATATCTGGGAAATACCCAAATGTTTGGAAATGAACACACCTCTAAATATCCCAAGGACCAAAAGAGAAATCACAAGGTAACTTAGAAAATATTTTTAAGTGAATGAAAATACAATATATCAAATCTGCGGGACACATTTAAAGCAGCGCTGAACAGGAAACGAACAGCATCAAATGCTTATTGAAGAAAACAGGAAATGTCTCAAATCAATACTGTAAGCTTCCACCTTATAAAAATAGGAAAAGCAAATTAAATCCAGAGCAAACACAAGGAGGGAAACCATCAATGTGAGAGCAGAAGTGAATGAAATTGAAAACAAGAAAAGCAATTGAAAAAAATACAATAAAACCAAAACCTAGTTCTTTGAAAAAAATAAAATTGGGAAATCTCTAGGCAAAGTGATATAGGAAAGAAAGAGAAGGCTCAAATTACCAATGTCAGGCCTGAAAGTCGAGGATCCTTCTGATTCTGCAGACTTTAAAAGGATAGTAAGGGAATAGTAAGAATAGTTTTATGCCAATAAATCTGACAGTATGGATGAAATGGACAAATTCCTTGAAAAGCAAACTACCAAAACTTGCTCAAGAAGAATTAGATCACCTAAATCTGTATCTATCAGATAAATTGAGTTCATAGTTTAAAATCCTCCCACGTAGACTCCATGCATAGATGTCTTCACTGGAATTCTATGAAACAAAGATAAGTAAATTATTTCAGAATATATAAGAGAGCACTTCCTAATTCATTTTATATTCCTGTACCACTGATACCAAAACCACATGAAGACATTATGAGGAAACTGTTGGACAGTGTACCGTCATGAGCATTGACCCTAAAATCCTTAACACAATATTGGCAAACTAAATAAAGCAATATGTAAAAAGGATGAGCTATTAGGACCAAGTGGGGTTTCTGCCAGGAATGAAAGGCTGGTTCAACATTTGAAAAGTAATGACTGTCGTTCAACTTATCCAAAGACAAAAAGGAGAATTGTATGATCATTTCAATAGATACAGAAAGCCTGGGGTCAAACCTCAGCTCAAGCCCACTTCCAGATCACCTTATCCTGTCCACGGCCTGCATAGAGTGGCCCTCACGCTGCTGAAATGGCAGCTGGTGAGAGGATACCCTCAGAGGGCTCAGGGCTGCACTCTGCCCAAGTGCCTTCTACCCAGTGGTCTTGGTTACAGATCATGTTGGGTCATTACATGAGGGTCTGAGAAACAGGACCCTAGAGCCAAGTCCTGGTCCAAGCGGCTGCAGCCAGCCATCCCCGGGTGGCACAGAGCAGCCCACACGTGCCTGACCCTATGCCAGAGACACTTGGCATTTCAAAATCCGAATTTCAAAATTCAGTGAGATTGGACTTCGTTCACACAGCTGCAGGGGGCCTTTGGAGGTTTCTGAGCCCAGCAGTGACATGTCTGGAGCTGCAATTGGAAGTCTGAATTGCACCTACATCAGTTGTAACTCTGCTCAGAATAGGGGAAAGAGGGGACCAGGGGGTGGTCCCACCTCACTCTCCACGTTGGCCCTTCTCAAACTTACCTCCTGCTTCACATCTCCTCCACAGCCCTTGGCACCACCTGACAACACATGTTGATGGGTTTCTGTGTTGTCTGACTCACCCCTGTGAAGGCAGGGGCCCCATCGGCGTTGGAGGGTGCCGAGGCACTGCTGGCACCTGCCACGTGCTCAGGGAACACAGGCTGACTGCCGCTGACCTGTGTGATGTCAGATGAATCGCTTTACTTGAGGGCCTCGATTTCCTCATCTATGAAGTGAGGGGTCTCATTGACTTCTAAGCTTATTTTTTCTTAAAAAAAAAAAAAAGCTTCTGGAAAGAGAATGCATCAGGTTGCTAGGGGTGCCATTACAAAGTACCACAGGCTGGGTGGCTTAAGTAATAGAAATGTATTCCTCACAGCTCTGCAGGCTGGGAGTGTGAGATGAAGGTGTGGGCAGGGCTGTTCCCCTGAGGCCTCTCTGGCGGGTAGGGGCCACCTTCTCCCTGTGTCCTCACATGGTGTGTGTCGGAGTCCTGGTCTCTTCTCGGGACACCAGTCACACTGGATCAGGACCCACCCATACTATGTCACGTTAACAAACTCCTCTTCAAGACCCCATCTACGAATACAGCCACATTCTGAGGCACTAGGGCTCAACGCATCAGCAGGTGGATTTTTGAGGGACACCCTTCAGCCCGTAACAGATGCTAAGGTCACCGCGTCCGCTGGGGCTGCAAGGTGCACGGACTGGCGCCCGGCCTCCGTGTCAGGATCTCCAAGGCAGCGGCCAAGGAGGGAGAGTGATTTAAAAAACAACATTTGAATGATGAGAAGGTGGTTTCAAGATTGCTGTGCTTCTCCATCCGACTCTACTTATTAGAAAATTTTCCAGTAAACCTCCTTGTGAAAATGTGGGGACTTTTTTCTCCCATTGTTTTGCTGCCTGATCACAACTCAAGCAGGTGAATGGACCGTCGGGGCTGGGTTGCAGACGGCCGGACCGCGAGGCGCACGGCCGCTTCCTGGCGCTCCCCCCCCCGACGTTACTTCGGAGGCGGGGCACCGTGGAGAGGGCGGCCGCCCAGGGAGAGGAGCCCGCGGGCCTCGCTCCGCCGCTGGGCCCTCGTCGCCGCTGCTCCGATCCCCACCCGCGCCGCAGCCGCTGCTCGCGCCCGGACGGCCTGTCCCTGCGGCACGCCCGCAGCCCGGGGCCGGGTGGCCGCCTCCTGACGGGGACCTGGCTTCCGGTGAAACTGCAGGGTGCCCGCAGGACCCGGGCAGAGGGCACCCCGTCTCCCCATCGGCTCTGCGCAGAAGCGGCGGGCGCGCGGGGCCGCCCACACCCCGGCTGCCCCTCCGGGGAAGGGAGCCGCGGGAGAAGCAAGGGCGCGCCCAGGTGTTCCCTCTCCATGGCGGGCCGGGGACGCGGGGCAGGGCGCCCCCTCCCGGCCGGCGCTCTTGGGTTTTCCCAGCACCTCCAGGGGCCGCCACAGCCCCCTGAAGTGTTCCACTGAGGGCTCTTGGTTTCTTGTAAAAGACACGATTAGAGTAACCCCAAAGCTTCATTCCCACCTCATTTCATAAACACGACAGGGAAATGCCAATGACACGCAAGCTGGTCCTCAAACCACCTTGTTTTTGAGCTCTACAGTGGAAACATACCACTTCCTTCCACTGAGTCAGGCCCCGCCGCAGCCTCTGCTGTCCGGGCACCGGCTTGCAGCAGCTGCTTACAGGAGCACTCCATCATTATTTCCACCAAAAATTTTTACTTTCCCAGTGGAACTCAAAATCCTAGGGGTTATTTTGTGTGTTCATATGTGTGTTTTTCAAAGATGGCCTAAGTCCCTAAATAAGTTAAAAGAGTGCTCACACACCTCACTCAGTAAAGGCTCCCCCAGGAGACGGCCAGGGTGTGGATGTCCCACGCTCAGTGGGGAGCTGCGGTGTGAGCCAAGTCCGCCGGCAGCGCAGGAGCCCGAAAAGGAGCAACGGTGAGGCTGAGCCTTCTTATAATTGTCACTCAAATCTGCATGCCTCCTTACAAATTCTATCTGTACTAGAACTCTCTGGGTGCTGCAGCTAGAACAGTTTTCCCCAGGTGGGCCTCCCCCAGAGCCCGTGGCCTGAGGTAGTAACTGCCACGAACATTGTCTCCCCAGGACCCCTCTGCCACCTCCAGCAGCCAGCAGCTGCACGCTCCATCCTCCGCAATGGCATCTCTCCTGCAGTAGCCAGGGCAGACTCGGGGGTAGGGGGTGGGGAAGAGCTAAGCCAGACAGGCGGAAGTCCCACCTAGAAGGCACTGGCCAGGTGGGCAGGGTGGCAAGGTCCCGGGAACAGCTGGGGATGGTGACAGAAGTCTAGGCCCAGAACTTGGAAGCACAGGCTTAGGAGTCTGGGAAAATAAGACTTAGAACAGCTTAAGGGACAGGTTCCAAATATTTCCTTTAAAAATGTGACTTGGCCCTGAGCCAGGCCCCCTGGCAAACAGGGACCCTGGGGTCCTCCCACCCAGGAGCTGGCAGAGCCCACAGGCAGCACCAGCCCCCACCTGCTGGGCTTCGGCTCCGGCCCCCTCCCAGCTGCCCAGCCTCACTCCTCACTCCTCCCCCAGGACACCCCCCATTCTTCTTCCAACTGCAGCCTCGGTCCCCACTCCAGCCTTTGCCAAAAGCCCACGATGACCCCAATATTTTCATATCACTGACATGGGCAGCGAACAAGGCCTCAAAAGCACTCTGCTCTCGTTGTTCATTGGGAAATCCCTGTGGTCCCCTCCTTGAGGGGCGGACATGCTGAAGACCATTACCAGCTGTCGGTCTGAAGCCCACAGTCCTGCTACTGCCCAGGTTCCTTTAGGGCCTGGTGACCCTGGGTGGGGGCCGCAGGCCTGGAGGGACCTTCTGTCCTGGCTGCTGAGTTGAAGCAGGGTCCTGCTTTCTACTTCTCCATTCTGTGACAGGTCTTCATCCCCTCGGGGGACTGGCCACCCTGCAGCTTTCCTGCCTGAATCTCCAGTGTTACTACAGTGCTGGGATTTCTTAAGTGTCAGATATGTTTGCCATCTTCAGTCCATTTTTTGCTATTTTCCTTTAAAGTTTCTTTGAGACTGTGACAGCTATGGAAAGGCCCCACCTGGGATCCTGAGCATAGCCCTTTAATCCTCATACCTGTTTGTTCCAGAGACTCTGTTTCATAATACCAAAATAACAAACCACTGAAACCAAAGTTACCATGCAGCAGGTTGCAAGGATGTGCTCCATTTTATTTACTTACTGTGACTCTTGTGAATCCCCTAACTTATCACCTCAAACTCTGAAAAATAAGAAAAAGAAAAAAGACAAACAGTCTGTCATCTGATAAGGAAAAACAGACAGCACCCTTCACGCCATCTGGGGTTTCTGGCCCACCCAAAGGGCAGGCTGGTTTTCCATCGTTTCTCTACAGTGTAACCCTCACTCTCTCTAGACCCATCCTCTCATTTCCTCTTCATGGGGGTTGTGGTTTGGTCTTTGATTTCAAATTCATTCAACATTCATTCAGCAAAATCGTGATGAACATGTCATCGAATCATCGCACCAGGTGCCTCCTGAACGGCCGCTGTGTCCACAGGGCTCACCACCACCTGCTGCGCCCCTCGGGAAGGACCAGCCACGTCATGTCTTGGGCCTTGAGGGCTTGCTCGGTGGGTGGACGAGGGCATGAAAGTCCATGGAATAGAGCTGTGGTGGCTGCTCATGGACTGACCCTTCGTGAGCACTGCCCTGCACTGGGGTCACACACCGTCCCCCTGTGAGCCATGCTCTAGGGTCATCCCCATTAACAGGTGATAAAGACTGAGGACAGCCAGGGCACACACTCAGCACAAGCACTCAGCTAGTCAGAGGAAGGACTCGGGTGACCCAGACATACAGGCCACCCTCCAACAGCAGGGAGACAAGGGCCCGCCCAGGAGAAGCCCCAAGTGCCGGGGCCAAGCGACAGCTGCCAGTCCTGGTGGGGAGCGTCTGGTCTTGGCTGCCAATGTTTTATTTATTAGGGCTGAGGAATCAGGAAGCCCTGCACACGGAGAGAGGAAAGGACT
The DNA here is from genome assembly GCA_032199065.1 of Smutsia gigantea. Classification (NCBI taxonomy): domain Eukaryota; kingdom Metazoa; phylum Chordata; class Mammalia; order Pholidota; family Manidae; genus Smutsia; species Smutsia gigantea. The sequence goes on along the minus strand of JAVSCE010021572.1, from coordinate 75,392 downwards.
CCAGTCCCGTGGATTGCCATGGCTTCAGTTCAAGAGAAGGAACAGTCTGACAGAGTCGAGATGACAGGAGGGTTGTCCGGCTGGCCCCTGAGGAAGAGAGCTGAGGGAATGTCCCTGGGCAAGGGGCTCTGGTTGCGGTGCTGCATCAAGTGTGAGGTGGGCCCCTGCCTGCTGCATGCCTGCACCCTGCCTTCTACACTATCACCGGCATTTCAGGGTCACCCAGCCTTACTGCTTCCACCCGCGTCCCCACCCCTCCACCATTACTGCCCCAGTGGGCGCCCTGGAGGCTGTGTCTGTGCTGGGCCAGGCCTGGGCAGCACAGGCGCCTCCTGGCTCCTGCCGGCCTTACATCTGCTTTCCAGGATTAAGGGTAGCCATGGGATCCCTGTTCCTGCTGCGAGTGGAGGTTCTCATCTGACCTCTGCTCAGCTTCAGGGCTTGCCGGCTTTGACGGTACCGAGTGGCCACCTTGGGCTCCTGGGGGGGGTCCTCCCTGACACCCCAACTCTTGCCCTTGTTTGCTGGCTCTTTCACTTTCTTCCATGTCCTTCAAAAGCTGGTCATTTCTGACACCAGGTACAGCTCATCCCCTCTTCCTGTCTTCCCCTGCTCTCTCCAGCACTGACTTTCACACATCTGAACTTGCCGTAATTCCCATCGGTTCCTGGCTTTCCCTCCTGCTAGGGCTGGGGCACCCCTTGCTGCCTCCAGAAGCCACCAGCTGGCACTGTGCTGGTGGCTGTTAGATGGACATGCGTCCCTAGGAATCTCTGGGTGGTGCTCCCTGCCCGTACCCAGAGCAGGTGTGAAACCCTCATCATACAGATGGGCCAAACTATAGAGTCGGGGCACATGTGGCCATGTGCTCTTTCCAGAAACTCCAGTGGAAAAGCACCCCTTCACTTTTCTCTTCACAACATGTACTTTTTCTCTGGACAAATCCAAACACACCCAAATCTTAAATCTTTTACATTTTTTTTACATTGAAAAATGTCAGTCATACTTCAAAGTCGCTACAAATAGTACAATGGCCCTCCATGTGCCCATCCCCCAGCTCCAATCATTATCAACACACTGCCTCTCTCCTGTCTCCCCGACCCTGTTTAAATGTATTTCTAAATATGCAGCACTGTATAAAACACAAGATAAAGAGTTTAAAATTCAGTAGATTTATAAATAAATTTGCATGTGCTTTATCACAATAGAATAACATATTTGAAAAATATTCAACTACTATGTGCTCAATGTTCACAGGGATTCCTTGACCTCTTGTGTCAGCGATATAGACATGGGCCCAAATCTTTTTGTGTTGTTGGTTTAACATCTTATTTTGAAATAATTAAGACTTGCAAGAAAGCTGCTAAGATAGTATAAAGAATCCTGGCTACCCTCTACCAAGTTATCCAAATGTTAATACTTTCCCACTAGCTTTGACATCAGAGCTATACCTGTATCTGTATCTACCTAGATGTGTGTGCATCTCTATATAGAATATGTATATATATTACACATATATAAATACTGCATATATATGCAATTTTTTTCTGAACATTTGACTATAAGTTGCACACATTGTACCCCTTCACCACTAAATCTTTCAGTGTGTGTTTCCTAAAATTAAAAGAAAGGCGTTCTCTACATAACCTTAACATAATTATCCACATCAAGAATGAACACTGATATGGACCTATAACCTAATCTCCAGACAATATTCCACTTTCACCAGTTATCTCACTAACATCCTTTATAGAAGAGGATATGGTTTTTCTGGTGCAAGGTATAGCTGAGAACTCAGTAGGCACTGAGTTGTCATCTCTGTTCAGTCTCCTTCAGATTGGGACAGCCCTGTACTCTGTCCTTTGTCTTTCTTGACCTTGACATTTTTGTACAATGTTCCTGTTCCCCCCTCATGATACTGATTTGATCGTCTGGAAATCCAGGAAATCCAGGAACTTTTCACTTACAAATGTTTCTCTCAGGACATGCACTTCATTCCATGACCCCTCAGCACTAGTTGAAGCCCCTCCATGTCTGGTTCCCTTGCATTTTCGAATGCAGGCAGGTGGGTCTGAGACAAGGGTTTGCTGGCTTCTCAGGGCTTGAGTCCCTAATGCGCCTGGGACAGGCCTGTCCCTCACACAGCACACCACCATCCTGTGCTGGGCATGGAGGCCTCACTGCTCAACTCTGTGACCCTGGAGAGATGGAATACAAGACCGCCACCCTAAATAAAGGTCTTTTCCCTTCTCTTCTCTCATTTTCCCACCTTATCTGCTTTGGTTTGGCTCCAGGTAGTCAATGAGAAACTCTAAGGAGGGCAGAGCCATACACGGAGGGCCGCCTGGCAGTGCAGAGGCAATCCTGTCCACGGCTCTGCCAACTTCTAGAATCCAGCCAGAGGCAGATGCAGGGACTAGTTATGATGACCGGACAGAAAGTGGATGTCATCACTGTTACTGGTCATAGGGGCATGTGAAGTTTTGATTTAACCACGTGAAGGTAACAGTGCTGCTTATAGGAGCTTATAGGAGCAGGAGGGAGTCTGGTGGAGAAAGGAGAAGGCCTCCGGTAGTGAGAGCAATACTAGAGCATCTCTCCGTTTGCAGAAGGTAATAGAGAGAAAGAGAAACAGCAAAGCACTGCCTGAGAGAGGACGCACAGCATCTCACAGGACAGAGCTCTGGGGAGTGCTAAGGAAGCCATAGAACACACTGAAGGCCAACCGTTCAGGAGGGCAGCGTGCATGAGCTCTGGAGGGACAGGAGGTGTCTGCCAGAGGGCAGGTGAGAGAGGTCAGCGCAGGCTTCTGGGGAGCAGGCCTGGAGAGGGGGTGCAGCTGGGAATGCCCCCTTCCTTTGTGAGCCCCACTGTGTTCATGGATATTTTAACATGTGTTTTACCTGGATGCTTTCCTCTAAAGACCAGTGGACTCAGAACCAGGGGGTGGGTTCCTGGTGTCACCAGTTGTGAGTGCTCGGTTAGCATCTGGGCAAGAGCCTCCTGCCCCAGAGAGAGGCAGGACACACTGCCCCACTTCTCCCCTCAGAGTCCTCACAGGAGTGGAAGGACATAATTTACAGTTAGGCATTTTATAAGCTATGTGTTGCAAGTAGTAACAATGGTAATAGTAGTATTGCATTACCACTATTAGAAGAGGGAAGACAAACATGGGCAAAACAATCCAGAAATAAAAATAAATAAATAAAGACACTAGTGAGACCTGAGCACTCAATACCATTTAAATGGGGGAGGAGGTCAGGGAAGACCTGAGGCTCCGAAGACAGGGCGGCATGTGCGCCTGCAGAGGTGCTCATCTCAGCGAGGACTGCGCTGCCCTTGGGGAAAACAAACAGTGCGCACACAGACGTTCACCCAAGCTTGCCTTGGACCCATTCCTTCCACACGTGACACGTGTTCTTTTGGAAAGAATTTCTGATACACACAAATGTATCTAATGGAGACAACCTAAATGTTAGTGACAGAGCTCACTAATGAGAAGTGGTAGTTACTCGTGCTACAACATATGTTATGAATGCTCCCTAGCCATATAGAAAATGTTTATTATATTACTAGAACTTTGCTCTGATTTATACTATAATTACAGCCATGCAAAGTACAGGACAAGAATTACAAAGGAATAAAGACAAGTGAAAATACCTGAGTTGGGAAGTGTATCATGGGAGACCATGTTCTGGATCTTCACTCCCTTCTGCATCCAAAAACCACCTGAGCCCCCATGATGAGTACTAAGATGAGCGAGAGAGAAGGAACGACCCTGCTCTCCTGGCACCTAGGGTTTAGTGACACCTTCACTCTGTGTTGTCATTGCGCTGAGAACTGTAAGGGAAAGGATCCTAACGCCATGGCAGTTTCTTCACAACAGCTTTTTAAAGAGAAATTGGATCTTCTGTGAGGTGAATGTCCCCGGGAGGACATGGGCAGAGCCCCACAGCTTTGGCTACAGGAAGAGCTGGCACACAGGGATGTGTCTTTTGGCTTGAGGTGACAGCGCAGAGGATGGCTGTGCATCTTTGGGAACTGCCCCAACCTTTGCGAAGTCCTGAGCTGTGGTCGGTGCTCACTGGTGCTTTCCAGCTGGTGGTGGTAATAGGGGAAAGATTTTCCCCAAGATAATTTCCCTTCCTATGCATTGACCTCACTGTGTTGCCTCTTTGGGGATGGCACATCTGGCAAGAGCATAATAGCCTTCCCCACTTGAGTTCCTAAGAGGGGGTCAGGAATACAAGCTCCCGGCAGCTAAGCACACCATCCGTCCCAGACCTGAGCTCCCCCAGAAGGGCAGCTGGACACACCCAGCTGTACCCTCCAGTCCATCCTGACCCTGCATCCACCCGCACCCCTCACAAACAGGATGTGGCTAGTGCGTCAGTCCACTTGGAAGGGCTGGTCCTGCCACCAGGACAGTGAATGTGGGGCAATGAAGAGGCCGCCCTCCTTGAGACTGGAGGTGGAGAAAGGATTTGCAAGGGGCCAGAGAAAGTCCCAGAAACCCCCTCAGACCTGAGCAAGGTGGGCTGGTTGTCACCCTGCACAAATCCTAGTGGTGGTGCTTCCTGGTGTGGACACAGTCCCAGCAGAGAAAGACAGGCTGCTGGAGCTCAGATGGAACTTGGAACTTTGAGAAATCTTCCCACCAAACTTTTGTCTCCTAGAAAGCTCTAGATCATGGCTAATCTGGCCCAAAAAACATTTCCTGATTACTTGAATATCAGTTACCTGGGGAGGACATGTGACCTTCATTCCTCCTGTCCCTCTGACTGCATGACCACAGCCTGGGAGCAGGTGGAAGGTGGGGGGAGAATTTAATCTGCCTAGTCAGCTCTTCTCCACTCACTGCTTCTGTGCCCTAGTGAATCCCCATGGACGAGGGACACTGGCCATCTCCTCCCCTTCCAGTGGCAGGGGAGGGCCATTGGGTCACACGGCGCTGTGGGCATCCGAGGGTCAAGGAGGCAGTTTAGGAGCCTGGTCCCCATGACCCTGGGGGTCACACTGTGCCACACACTTCCCTGAAGATGGGCAGTGTTCTCACCATATGCGATGCTTTTTATTCTGAGAAAACAGCAAAGGAAATGTCATACTGCAAGGAGAAGAAAAAGAGTCTGCATGAGTTGAAAATGACACCCCATGTCTTTGAAATGGTTAATTGTGCCTGTGAAAAGTGCTGTGTTGGGACCATGGATACATGAAGAGAGTCACCAACTTGTCCCGCTTTTCCTGCGACCATCCCATTTTTAAATGGAAATGCCCAAGTCCCAGCAGTCCTGGGCAGCTGGGATGTTTGGTGGCCCTGGCTCCCACCCGGCCCCGCTCCTGACGCAGCCCTGAAGCTGTGCTCATTGCATCTCCACCCCAAGCCCCTGTGAGGCAGAGAAGCATGTTTGCGCGAGAGCAGGGAGCTCTGCAGTGCAGGGTGGAGCAGTGCTGGGGGGCTGGCAGGAGGGGCCAGGGACAGAGCCAAGCAGAGGCAGCTGGCAGCCGGCAGCCACCACTGCTGGTGCACCACACAAGGCTCCAGGGTCCCGTGGTCAGGGAAAGGACGATGCGTGAACCAGCCCTTAAAGTGCCCACCTTCTCACCATTCACCCATCAAAGTAAGGCACAGGGCCATGCTCACCTGCAAAGGAGGCTGGGGGCATGGCCTCACCAGAGTGTTTGTAAGCAGCCTGAGAGGTTTCCACATGGGGAAATGATTCCATCCCTCAGCCCTGGAAGGGCTTGCCATGGAGTAAAGACAAGACCTCCGAACCCTAAATGACAGGGCATGAGCAGCCCTGATGGGCACCCTGGCTTCTCAAGGTCATTACGGAATGGAAGCCTTGCTCCCAGGCATCCCAGGGGTGACGTGGCTGGGCCGTCTGCCTCTCTCCAAGCCCTAGTGGCTGCTGCACCCCAGCCCCTGCCCTGGGAGGAAAAAGGCCTCTTTCTGGCTGGCCAGGATGTTTAGGGTAAAAAGTGTCCACCAGGAAACGGTGAGAAGACGGGTGCACTCAGCAGAGGGGAAAGGACGCACCCGGACAGGGACTTTAGGGAGAATATGCTGTGACCCACACTGCACCTGGGTTTGGTACAAGATTCCTCTGTGAGCAGCAAGGGACAGGAGTAGAGGCACAGAGCAAGATGATGTAAGTGAAAATGTTTTGCTGGCCGAAAAGTGCTGGACAAATGTCAGATATTTCATTATTACCCAAGTCACAGGCTACAGGTTACAAAATGCTAATTATCACAGAAGGTTTGGGTCCCAGCTGCTACTTCTTGTGGCAGCTAAACTGAGTCTGTCTTGTTGGAACTCTTCAGACAAGCTGCTGCAAACCCCCTGCCTTGTGTTCCCTTCAGTTTCCACAACTGACTTTGGCAGGGAATGGCTTTGTTACACCCTATCAGCAGATCAATAGAGCTCTCCTGGGAAATTAAAATTTCCAGGGTTTTCTAAGATTGCGTGATGCTCTTTGTGACCTCTTTTTGCAATATGAATATGTGCTAGAATCTGATTTTCAATTCAACTAGATCCCTAAAATGCATTTGGTTCACTTAAATCAGGAAATATTGAGGGTTTTTTTCTGGTAAACCCAGTGAGTCCAAACAATATAAATTGGTCGATGAATAATACAAGCCTTAATTGATTTGCTTGCTATTTTTATGTTAAATCAACAATAATTTAAAATAATCCTGGGGGTGGGGAATAGTGGGAGGGTGATGAAACAAGACCGGCCATGAGTTGAGAATTACTGGAGCTGACAACAGTTGTGTGGGGTTGTTGTGCTGTCCTCTCTACATTAGTATATGCTTGAAATACAATAAATGGTTTAAAAGTCACCAGTTACACTTTGAGCAGAAAAGGTTATTTAAGGCATCAGAGTAATAGCTGGTGCCGCAAATGATTATGAAAAATGTTTAATGAGGTCAAATATCATGAAACTAAGAATAGTTTTCACATTTTTTAATGATAAAAAAGAAAAAAGTCAAATCCAGATCACTGGATTTGACCCATAGATGATAGGTAGTTTGCAGATACAGAACAATGTCAAGCAGAGATCCTTCGAGGCAGGAAGTCGTGCTCTGCCCCCAGCCAGCAGAGCGGCCCCATTCTGGCAGCCTGACCTCATCCAACATAGGATTTCACCGTCCGCAGTTTAATTCCTCGCTGTCTGTGGCTGCTTTCATGCCACAATGCCATAACCCAGTAGTTGCAGCTGGGACCTGCATACTAACCTCAGCTTTCCTCTGGGCCTGCAAAGCCTAAAATATTCACCATCTGGATCTTTACAGAAAAATGTGTGACCCCTGGTGCTATAGATCATATATATATCATAGATTATTTTTGTGTATATAATATTATATAGCATAATTATGTATTTATGTTCTTTTATTATCTGTATTCCCAATGGTGCTGCAGGCACCTTAAAGGTGGGCGCCTGGTGGCTCAACCCTCTCTTCTGCAGAGAGGGCAGGAAGGTGCATGGACAGCATGCACATGGGAGCCAGGCTTCCTGGGGATGAGTGAGCTCCTCCTTATAAGCCATGTGACCTTGAGTAATTAGTGTATTTGACGTCTCTGTGTCACATCTGTAAAATGGATGATCATAGACCCTCCCTCATGGAGCTGTTTTAATGAATCAGTAATTTAAATCTGTAAATAATAGCCATTTATATGTTACTATGATTAGTATCCTCAAAGCAGTCTGAATTCATTTTAGCAGAGTAACTCTGTTTTGTGTATGAATAACTCAACATCTCTTTAGCTGATTCCTACAACTACCTTCCTTAGCAAAAAAAAAATCCATTAAGTCCTAAAGAAATACTGACCTCTCCAGCTCCTGCCAGGCTCAAAGTGCTGCAGCTCTCATATCATGGAACTTGGCAACCTCTGGCTGCCCCGCTATGGGGACCCGAGTTCAGGGCCCCCACACACTCATGAGGAGCTCCACTGAGCACATTGGTTTTCACCACTGCCTCCTGCCAGAGGGCCCACCTTCAAAATCTGACCAAACACACCTCTGCTTGCAGAAGCCTGTGCTGGAAATTCCTGAGGGCTGCTGCCCTACCCTGGGCTCCTGCAACCACAGTACACACCTCCACTTGCCACGGCATCTGTTTGGTTAAAATGACATCTCTACTCCTGTCTGTCTCTAACTTAAAGAAAATAAATTCCTGGTGTGCTATAGGCTATGTGTCTGTGTCCTCCAAAATCCATATGCTGAAATCATCAGCCCCAAGGTGATGGTGTGAGGAGGCAGGGCCTTTGGGAGGAGAGGAGGCCATGGAGTCTGCATGCCAAGAATCATGATCTCGGTCTCCAGCCTGTAGAACTATGAGAAATAAATGCTTGTTTTTTATAAGCCACTTGGTCTGTGGCCTTTTGTTAGGGCAGCCCAAGCTGAGAGAGGGTGGGATACAGCTGCTGAGGAAAATCGTAGGAAGTGTCCTCTAAAGTTTAAACATAGAAATATACATATGACCCAGCAACCTCACTTCTGGATACATACCCCACAGACATGAAAACGGTTTCAAAGAGAGATTTGTGCCCGCATGTTCATAGCAGCATGATTCACAATAGTTAAAAGATAGAAGCAGCCCACATGTCCTTCTATGGAAGGATGAATGGATAAACACGATGTGGTGTACACATACAATGGGTGTGAGTCAGCCTTAACAAGGAAGGAAATCTTTTGCAGCCTATAACATGGATGGATCTGGAGAACCTTATGCTAAGTAAACCAAGCCAGTGACAAAAGGACAAATACTGTACGATTCCACTTACATGAGGTCCCTAGAGTAGTCAGATTCATAGAGACAGAAAGGAGAATGGGGTTACCATGGACTGAGCGGAGGGAGAGGAGGAGCTAGTGTTTAACAGGGACAGAGTTTCAGTTTTGCAAGATGAAAAGACTCCGTGGTGACAGTTGCACAATGATGTGAATGTACTTAATGCCACTGAGCTGCACGTTCAAACATGGGTAAGATGGTGTGAAAGGAAAAGGAGCCGATCTTCCTTCACCTTTCTATCCCCTGCTCAGAGTCTGGCACCCTCTTCTGGAACTCTTCCAGAGCAGAACATAATGCATTCTTTTGAATATTCACAATAGTTGCCAATGCACTTTATTTGGGGAAAACAACCAAATACTACTCAGAGTCAAGTCAACAGACAGCATTTTGCTGAGAAGTCGTGTGTCGCATCACGCCAAAGTGGCTGTGAAGCCCTGAAGCAGACTCTTCTTCACATGTGACCACTACTAAGTGTTTGCAGCATCAAACAAGAGCATCCTTAGCCAGGGGCCTGGGACTGGGGTCAGAGGGCTTGGGCTTTCCCCAGGAGGGCTTCCATTCCCAGGAGTGAAGCTAAGGTGCCTGTCTCTCCAGGTGACTACTTGGAGGGACAATATAGGAAGGCTTAAAACTTTCCCTACAAAGGCTGAGTGCATGTGTCAGTGGTGACCTCTGACACCTGCTGACCTTACTCTGTCTGAGCCTGGGGCCAGGACCCTGCCACTGCAACCCTGCTAGCCTCAACGTGGGCCGCATGCCTCTTAGGGGTAGAGACTTGTTTCCTTTCTAACACAAAGCTAATTGTAACCCAGCGCAAATAAGCAGCTGCAGGAGATCACCTCGTACTGCAGCTGATGCCAGCGGCTGAGGCCAGGATCTGGGGGAACCACGCAGCATTTCTAATAACTGAAGAACTGTGTGTGACCTGGGCATTTTCTCTGTGAAGGCTGGCAGTCGATCAAACCTGCAGAGGATGCAAGATGAGCATCGGTGGAGAAATGAATCGCAGACCTCTGGCCGCTCACCCTGCCTGTGTGACAGCTGTCTCTTCACCGGACTGTCCCCCTGCCCTGCCACCAGGAGAGTCTTAAGGGCAACCCTGCAGGCATGAGGAAGAGCACAGCACACCAAGAGTGCCTGTGTGGTCTTGCTGCACAAAATTAATTTAACTTTCTCATGTTAGAAACCACTTCGCTGGTTCTGCGACTAAGGTATGAATAGTCATTTCAACTATGAAATAGTCATTCTGAGTGTGTGTGGTCTGAGGTGCTGTGCAAATGATCCATCTAAGATCAGTTCCCTCTCTCCAAAAATATGTCATCTCTTATGTCTCTGGAGTTTCCCCCTGCCTTTGAGAGTCAGAGCAAAGGACAGCAGCCCAAGCCTGGTCATTCTGTTCAGATTCCTCTCAAGCACATCTTTATGAATCATCAGTGAACTCCTGAGCCGTTCATGGGTCTCTGGGGGACAGAAGATGAGTTAGCACAGCCCATACCGCTCCAAGAATGAGAGTGGACAGACGTGCCAAGTGTCCGACCCCACTGCATCCCCAAACCAGTATCTCTGTGTTCCTGCAACCTCAGGAGAAGCCAGCAGCGAGCAAGCCAAGGGAAGGAGCCGCGGGATCAGGACTTCTCTGTGCTGGGGATACCTGGCTGGACCGCTGAACATGCACTGGGTCTTGGCAGGTTGACACTTTGTCCAGCCAATAGAAACGCCCAGGGAAATGGCAGGACCACTCAAGCCTTGGAAGGACTGACGCAGAAGCAGCACCAGGTGCACGCCCAGAGTAGCTCCTCCCTCAGTGCCCTGCCCCTCATGCCCCAGAGCACACCGCCTGGCAGCCAGGGCCCAGAGAGCTGCCACCAGGCCCAACTCTGTGCCGAGCAATGTGGCCTCAGCTTCCACATCTATGAAGGAGCAAACAGGTAGTTTTGATCCTGCAGCACCTGCCTAACCTAACCTCCTGCAGTTTTTCAGGCCCTCTGCCATGGCCTGCCTGGAAGCTTCCTTCTCTTTTCTGATCATTTCTCCATCCTGAAATGTTGGGACTCTAGAAAAGTTGTCAATGATGTCAGCTTCATTTGTTCTCTTGTTTTGCTTTCTTAAATTTAAGTTTGGCTTTTCTAGGGATAGTATCTACTACAAAAAGAATTCTGATGTTCTTCAGAAGGGAAAATGATTTTTCTGAGCTCTGCAGCTAGCAGAATAACCTGCTTTTGATGTACATTAATAAAACATTTACATGAAGTACAATGCAATCTTCTTGGTGTAAAATTCTATGAGTTTTGACAAATGCATAGAGCTGGGCTACCACCACAGTCAGGACACTATGAACAGCATCATTCCCCCTAAAACTACTCCCCCCACCCCTACACCCACTCACCCCCTGTCCCTATAGATTTTTGTCTTTTCCAGAATGTCATATAAGTGGAATCATACACTAGGTAGGTTTTGAATCTGGCTTCTTTCACTTTATAAAGTTCATTTAAGATTAATTCATATCTCTGTAAGAAGATTTCTATTTCTTGGTTGGACACCTAGTAGTGGGATATTTTGGATGTTAACTTTATAAGAAGCCACCAGTTGTTTTCCAAGCTGGTTGTGGCATTTTGCCTTTTCACAACACGTGAGAGTTTTGTTTGCTCTGCATCGTCTCCAACACATGTTAATACCAGGTGTTCTCTTTCTTTTTTGAAGCCTTTCTAATATGTGTATAGAACTTGCTGGAATTTGAATTTGAATTTTCTAATAACAAATGATATCAAACATCTTCCCATGTGCTTATTTGCCATATCTTCTTGGGTGGAGGTTTATTTCTTAGTGAAATATTTCAAACATATAGATACTAATAAAACAGATGCCCACGGGCCTGCACTCCACCAAGGTCTAAGAGATTTGGCCACTGCTGTGAAGTTGATGTGTATAATGCCCATGACTGTTTTTGTTCACTTACTATTTATTAGATGCCAGAACAATATAGCTGACGAGGTAGAATGAAAATGGACTGTTTCTGGGAAAATACAATGGAAATGGAGTTTGCCACCAATTTTGAAGATCTGCTTCTTCGAGCCCATGTCACCAGCAGCCTCCACAAGCTTGGCAAGCTGGGCCTGTTCTGATGCCTGGTGGCCCCAACCATTCTCCAGCAGTCTCTGCGCACAGGGGTGCTGGGATGTGAGTATAACCTCTGGTGGGTGTGGTTACACCAAACAGTTCTTTGCAAAGCCATGACTGTACCTGTGAGGGTGTGGTTTGAGGTAGCTGCTGGATTTGCCCCTGGCTGCCTGAACACTAGAGGTTGAGCGGCTCTCCTGAATTCCCCTCTGCCTGGTGCTGCCTCAGGATGTCTGCATCAGGGCTCCCTGCCAATGACACTTTACCCATTGCCCTGTGCCTCTGCATGAGTTTTGCAACTCATTAGGAAAGACGTGTATGGAAATGGACTGCGGTGGCATTTCTCCCAGAGCTGAGGCTATTGTAGCTCAGCCGTCTAGCGAACAATGGCGAGAAGGCTGATGCCAAGACATTGAAACCAGTGGGTGCAACCAGGGGTCAGCCATCCCCAGATATATGCTTCCATGTGTCTCTGGGCAAAAAGGCATGAATGAAGAATCCCAAAGGCACCCAGCACTGGGAAAAGAGCTTTGCTCCAACCCTGCTGCTGATAGGTCAAGGGTTTCCTGGCCTACCAGCCCCTGTGGGAGCAGAATGTGTTTTTAGACAGTGGTGACACCCAGAGTGCAGAGAAGCCATCTCTAAGTGTTTTGAGGCCTAACTTGGTGTCTCATGTGCAGGTGGCCTTGTGGCGCTAGCGGGGCATCCTTAGACCTTAGGGACAGCCCAGGAACACACCAAGGCACTTAACTCCCATGAAAGGGTGCTCACAGGGTCATGGAAGAGTCATGGTGAGCCGTGGTGACGTGGGCCTGGAATCTAACACAGATGCCTGCCTTCCACTGTGTCCCCTCATCCCCAGATTCTTTCTTTACGTTGTCCATGTATTTGCCTTCCCCGTCTTACTGACTTCTTCACTCTCACCTTCCCATGGTTTTATTTTCCTCTGTTATCTCATTTTCTCTTTAGTCTAGCACTAATTTCTGTGTCTTCTTCCCGCTGTGGACTGCTGTAAAGCAGGGACACTGTGCACAGCTGCACAGGTTTTACACTGCACAACTCTGGAGGCACCATTCCCTTCACAGTCACCATCCTTGTATTTATAAATGTTTATATATATGATATTTATGCACTTACTAGTACAACATTCTAGTTGTTGGCAATAAAACACCTTAAGAGCTGCCTCTGTCTAATTTACACAAAGGTCCCGTCAGGCTAACGATGGTACTGATTATAATCAACAAGAGGGCAGTGACCTTGTCTTCTTTTTTTTTATATATAATTTATTTTGCTATCATTATTCTACAATTACATGTGCAATATTATGGTTATTAAACTACCACCTTCATCAGGTCCCCCCCCAACCCCATTACAGTCACTGTCAATCAGCATAGTGAGATGCTATAGAATCACTACTTGTCTTCTCTGAGTTGTACAGCCCTCCCCGTGCCCCCCCCAACATTAGGTCTGCTAATCGTAATGCCCCTTTTTCCCTCTTATCCCTCCCTTCCCACCCATTTTCCCCAGTCCCTTTACCTTTGGTAACTATTAGTCCGTTCTTGGGTTCTGTGAGTATGCTGCTGTTTTGTTCCTTCAGTTTTTTTCTTTGTTATTATACTCCACATATGAGCGAAATCATTTGATACTTGTCTTTTTCGGCTTGGCTTATTTCACTGAGCATAATACCCTCTAGCTCCATCCATGTTGTTGCAAATGGTAGGATTTGTTTTCTTCTTATGGCTGAATAATATTCCATTGTGTATATGTACCACATCTTCTTTATCCGTTCATCTACTGATGGACACTTAGGTTGCTTCCATTTCTTGACTATTGTAAATAGTGCTGCGATAAACATAGGGGTGCATCTGTCTTTTCAAACTGGGCTGCTGCATTCTTAGGGTAAATTCCTAGGAGTGGAATTCCTGGGTCAAATGGTATTTCTATTTTGAGTTTTTTGAGGAACCTCCATACTGCTTTCCACAATGGTTGAACTAATTTGCATTCCCACCAGCAGTGTAGGAGGGTTCCCTTTTCTCAACATCCTCACCAATATTTGTTGTTGTTTGTCTTTTGGATGTTGGCCATCCTCACTCGTGTGAGGTGATAATCTCATTGTGGTGTTAATCTGCATTTCTCTGATGATTAGTGATGTGGAGCATCTTTTCATGTGCCTGTTGGCCATCTGAATTTCTTCTTTCAAGAAGTGTCTATTCATGTCTTCTGCCCATTTCTTAATTGGATTATTTGCTTTTTGTTTGTTAAGGTGCATGAGTTCTTTATATATTTTGGATGTCAACCACTTATCGGACACGTCATTTATGAATATATTCTCCCATGCTGTAGGATCTCTTTTTGTTCTACTGATGGTGTCCTTTGCTGTACAGAAGATTTTCAGCTTGATATGATCCCACTTGTTCATTTTTGCTTTGGTTTCCCTTGCCTGGGGAGATACGTTCATGAAGAAGTCGCTCATGTTTATATACAAGAGATTTTGCCTATGTCTTTTTCTAAGAGTTTTATGGTTTCATGACTTACATTCAGGTCTTCGATCCACCTTGAGTTTACCTTTGTGTATGGGGCTAGACAGTAGTCCATTTTCATTCTCTTACATGTAGCTGTCCAGTTTTTCCAACATCAGCTGCTGAAGAGGCTGTCATATCCCCATTGTATATCCAAGGCTCCTTTATCAAATATTAATTGACTGTATATGTTTGGGTTTATGTTTGGATTTTCCATTCTGTTCCACTGGTCTGTGGGTCTGTTTTTGTGCCAATACCAAATTGTCTTGATTATTATGGCTTTGTGATAGAGCTTGAAGTCAGGGAGTGTAATTCCCCGTTTTATTCCTCCTTCTCAGGATTGCTTTGGCTATTCAGGGTCTTTTGTGGTTCCATATGAATTTTAGAATTATTTGTTCCAGTTCATTGAAGAAAGCTGTTGGTAGTTTGATAGGGATTGCGTTGAATCTGTAGATTGCTTTGGTAGTATAGCCAATTTGACAATATTTATTCTTCCTAGCCAAGAGCATAGGATGCATTTTGATTTGTTAGTGTCGTCTTTAATTTCTTTTAGGAGTGTCTTATAGTTTTCAGAGTACAGGTCTTTCACTTCCTTCATTAGGTTTATTCCTAAGTATTTTATTCTTTTTGATTCAATTGTGAATGGAATTGTTTTTCTGATTTCTCTTTCTGTTAGTTCATTGTTAGTGTATAGGAAAGCAACAGATTTCTGTGTTTTAATTTTGTATCCTGCAACGTTGCTGAATTCAGATATTAGTTCTAGTAGTTTTGGAGTGGAGTCTTTAGGGTTTTTTATATACAGTATCATGTCATCTGCAAATAGTGACAATTTGACTTCTTCTTTACCAATCTGGATGCCTTGTATGTCTTTGTTTTGTCTGATTGCCATGGCTAGGACCTCCAGTACTATGTTGAATAACAGTGGAGAGAGTGGGCATCCCGGTCTTGTTCCCGATCTTAGATGAAAAGCTTTCAGCTTCTCACCATTAAGTATGATGTTAGCTGTGGGTTTGTCATATATGGCCTTTATGATGTTGAGGTACTTGCCGTCTATACCCATTTTGTTGAGAGTTTTAATCATGAAAGGATGCTGAATTTTGTCACATGCTCTTTCAGCATCTATTGAGATGATCATGTGGTTTTTGTTCTTCTTTTTGTTGATGTGGTGGATGATGTTGATGGATTTTCGAATGTTGTACCATCCTTGCATCCCTGGGATGAAACCCACTTGATCATGGTGTATGATCCTCTTGATGTATTTTTGAATTTGGTTTGCTAATATTTTCTTCAGTATTTTTGCATCTACGTTCATCAGGGATATTGGTGTGTAATATTCTTTTCTGGTGAGGTCTTTGCCCGGTTTTGGTATTAGAGTGGTGCTGGCTTCATAGAATGAGTTTGGAAGTATTCCCTCCTCTTCTGTTTTTTGGAAGACTTTAAGGAGAATGGGTGTTATTTCTTCTATATATGTCTGGTAGAATTCAGAGGTGAATCCATCTGGTCCGGGGTTTTGTTCTTGGGTAGTTTTTTGATTACCAATTCAATTTTGTTGCTGTTGATTGGTGTGTTTAGTTTTTCTGTTTCTTGCTTGTCAGTCTTGGAAGGTTGTATTTTTCTAAGAAGTTGTCCATTTCTTGTAGGTTTTCCAGCTTGTTAGCATATAGAGTCTCATAACATTCTCTTCTAATTGTTTGTATTTCTGTGGGGTCCGTTGTTATTTTTCCTTTCTTATTTCTGATTCTGCTTATGTGTGTAGATGCTCTTTTTCTCTTAATGAGTCTGGCTATGGGTTTATCTATTTTGTTTATTTTTTCAAAGAACCAGCTCTTGGTTTTATTGATTTTTTCTATTGTTTTATTCTTCTTAATTTTATTTATTTCTTCTCTGATCTTTATTATGTCACTCTGTCTGGTGACTTTGGGTCTCATTTGTTCTTCTTTTTCCAATTTCTGTTATTGTGTCTTTAGTCTATTCATTTGGGAATGTTCTTTCTTTAGATAGGCCTGGATTGCAATATACTTTCCTCTTAAAACTGCCTTTGCTGCATCCCACAGAAGTTGTGGCTTTGTGTTGTTGTTGTCATTAGTCTATATATATTCTTTGATTTCTATTTTGATTTGGTCATTAACCCATTGATTAATTGGTGGAATGTTGTTAAGTCTCCATGTATTTGTGAGCCTTTTTGGTTTCTTTCTAAAATTTATTTCTAGTTTTATACCTTTGTGATCTGAGAAGTTGGTAGGATTTCAGTATTTTTTACTTTACTGGGGTTCTTTTTGTGGCCTAGTATGTGGTCTATTCTGGAAAATGTTCCATGTGCACTTGAGAAGAATGTGCATCCTGTTGCTTTTGGGTGTAGAGCTCTGTAGATGTCTGATAGGTCCATCTGTTCTAGTGTGTTGTTCAGTGCCTCTGTGTCTTTACTTATTCTCTGTCTGGTTGATCTGTCTTTTGGAGTGAGTGGGTGTTGAAGTCTCCTAAAATGAATGCATTGCTTTCTATTTCCTTCTTTAATTCTGTTAGTATTTGTTTCACATATGCTGGTGCTCCTCTGTTGGGTGCATATATATTTATAATGGTTATAACTTCTTGTTGGACTGACCCCTTTATCATTATGTAATGTCCTTCTTTATCTCTTGCTACTTTCTTCATTTTGAAGTCTATTTTGTCTGATATAAGTACTGCAACCCCTGCTTTTTTCTCTTTGTTGTTTGCATGAAATATCTTTTTCCATCCCTTCACTTTTTGTCTGTGTATATCTTTGGGTTTGAGGTGAGTCTCTTGAAAGCAGCATATCGATGGGTCTTGCTTTTTTATCCATTCTGTTGTTCTGTGTCTTTTGATTGGTGCATTCAGTCCATTTATGTTTAGGGTGATTATCGACAGATATGTACTTATTGCCATTGCTGGCTTTAGATTCGTGGTTACCAAAGGTTTAAGGGTTGCTTCTTTACTATCTAACAATCTAACTTAACTTTCTTGTTAACTTATTGTAAACACCATCTGATGTTTCTTTATTTTCTCCCTTCTTATTCTTCCTCCTCCATTCTTTATATACTAGGTGTTTTATTCTTTGCCTTTAGTTAGTATTTGGATGATCCGCTTTCTTTGGTATGATTTTATTTTCTCTGGTGACATCTTTTTAGCCTTAAGGGTGCTTCCCTCCAGAGCAGTCCATTTACAATATCCTTAGTCGTGGTTTATGACAGGCAAACTCTCTCAACTTTCGTTTGTCTGGAAATTGTTTAATCCCTCCGTCATATTTAAATGATAATCGTGCTGGGTACAATATTCTTGGTTCGAGGCCTTTCTGTTTCATTATGTTAAGTATATCATGCCATTCCCTTCTGTCCTGTAAGGTTTCTGTTGAGAAGTCTGATGATAGTCTGATGGGTTTTCCTTTGTAGGTGATCTTTTTTCTCTCTCTAGCTCCCTTTAATACTCTGTCTTTATCTTTGATCTATGCCATTTTAATTATTATGTGTCTTGGTGTTGTGTTCCTTGGGTCCCTTGTGTTGGGAGATCTGTGGGCTTCCGTGGACTGCAAGATTATTTCCTTCCCCAACGTGGGAAAGTTTTCAGCAATTATTTCTTCAAAGACACTTTCTATGCCTTTTTCTCTCTCTTCTTCCTCTGGTACTCCTTTAATGCGAATATTGTTCCGTTTGGATTGGTCACAGTTCTCTTAATGTTCTTTCATTCCTAGAGATCCTTTTATCTCTCTCTGCCTCAGCTTCTCTCTATTCCTGTTCTCTGCTTTCTATTCCATTAACAGTCTGTTGCATCTCATCCAGTCTGCTGTTAAGCCCATTGATCACTTGTCTGATTTCTGCATTGTCTTTCCTCACTTCCCTCTCTTCCTCCCTGTGCTCTTGCACATTTCTCTGTAGATCCATCAGCATGGTTATGACTTTTATTGTGAATTCTTTTTCAGGAAGACTGTGCATTTCCTTCCCTTCAGGCTCCCTCTCTGGGGTTGTCTGGTTGATCTTAGTCTGGACCATATTTCTCTGTCTTTTCATGGCTATAGAAGTGGTCGCTGGTAGTTGCCACGTATGTCAGCTGGGCTCTTTAAGACTTTAAAAAGAAAAAAAAGAGAAAGGAAAAAAAAGAAATAAAGGAAAAGAAAAAAGAAAGAGAAGAAAAACAAAAAACAAAACAAAAACAAAACAAAAACAATCAAAAAACTCCCACCAGCTGTAGATTCTGTGGGGATTCTGTAGGTGGCACTGTTGCTCCTCTATTCCGCAGCCATGGCAGCGCCACTCCGCAGGGCCCTTTATAGCTCTGGCTGGCGTGGGAATGAATGGGAGGCTGTTGATCTCTTTGGGAAGTCTAAGGGCGGCCACCCTTTCCCAGTCACCAGCTAAGGGGTCCGGGACTCCCCAGGACTCCCAGCCTGCTGCGCTGAGGGTGCCAGGGCGTTCCGGCTCCTCCGCTGGGCTCCTGTCTCTTTAAGATCGCTGAAAAAAGCGTGTGCTTTTCTTTTCTTTTTTTTTTTCCTTCCCAGAAGCCAGCTGCAAGCACCCTGACGCGTTCCCCGCTCAGATCCTGCACCCTCTGTCTCTCCAATCTCCACTACACCACGCTATGTGTGTCAGCGCTCCCCGCGCAGATCACTGGGGCTGGTTATTTTGCGGGGTGTACTTCCACTCCCTCCCAGCTCTGAATCCTCTCCTCCCGCCGGTGTGCTGGGGTGGGTGAGTGCTTGGGTCCCGCCGGGTCGCGGCTCCGTATCTTACCCGCCTTGCGTGCAGGGGGCCGTGTCCTCTCAGGTGTAGCTGCACGCTGTGCGCTTTCCTGTGTATTCTGGTCTCTCTTTTAGGAATAGTTGTATTTGCTGTATTTTCATAGATATATATAGTTTGGGAAGGAGATTTCTGCCGCCCTGCTCACGCCTCCATCTTCCCAGAAGTCCGACCTTGTCTCCTTTTTGCTATTTATCAGGCTTTATTTTTAGAGGAGTTTTAGGTTTATGGAAAAATTACTCAGAGAGTACAGAGAGTTCTCACATGCCACTCCCCAGCCCATCCCCACATAGGAACTGTGTTTTCTTATACATCAGATTTCTATATCTCAACCCAACGTCTGGACCATATGAGGCTCTTGATACATGTTTTTTTTTTAATTGAATCAAGTTACCCACCATTAATGAATGATCTCTCCCAGTGTGGAGCCCTGAAGGACCTGAGCTGGGCTCTGAGGAGTGGACGTATTTCCCAGAATATCTAGAATGAATGCCACCTAATGAGAGCACCAGCCCTGTGGTCGTAACAGACTTAGGCTGCTATTGGGCGCCAGACACCAAGGATGCTTCCTGGACACCTGGACACGGTTGGATCATATGGTACTTGTTTATGCTCAAGGAGAGCATGGGATTGTTCAAGGCCAATACCTGTGAGGAGTGGTAGCACTAGAATGGGTGCCCAGGGTTTGCAGCTCCTGATCCAAGGCTCCATCTACATCTTCACAGTCCAGTACAATAGCCACTGCCCACAAGTGATGACAGAGCACTGGAAGGGTGGCTGGTCTGCACTGAGATGTGCACTGGGGCATGTGACATGCCCACCTGAATTAGTACAAAAAAGAATGTAAACTATCTCATTGGCAAATGTTCCAAGGCAAGTATTATGTTTATATAGAAGATACTATTAAAACAAATTCAGCATTTTTTAATTCTTTTTTAATGTGGTTACTACAAACTTGAAATCATATCACTGATTGTATTTATGGATTGTATTATATTTCTGCTGGACAGCGCGTTGCAGCTTGCTCATGCTTCCACAGGACAGCTCTGAGTGCAAGCTGAAAGCATCCATGTCCCTGATGGGCAGAACAGGACCAGGAGGCTGGAGACTCGTCCCAATTCAGTCAGCCATCAGACCCTAAGCAGGCCCCTTTCCCTCTCTATGCCTCAGTTTCCTTGTTTAGGCTGGCCAGGATAGGGGCAGTAAGCTCTCTCCCAACTCCAAGTTTATGCAAGCCAGAGGGACATGTGTGCCACTCATCTTTCCTAAAAACACATCCAATTTCTGTGGTAGCTTTATGGTTAGGTTCTTAACCATCTAATTGACAAGATTATTTTCTCAGGGTATGAGGACATTAGGATAACACTGTTGCTATTCCTCCCCCCACAGAGGGCACAGGGACATGCTGCTCATTCTCTCAGAGGGTACCTGTGGGCACAGGAATCGTGAGATGCAAGAAAGTCAGCCAGCTTCTGTTCTTAGCAACTTTTAGGATGTTGTTCCGCTCATACACTTTATTTCTTTCTTGTGGTTTATTTCATTAACAGAGAACCTTGATGTAATCATTTCCCTGTAATTTATAGGTAATATCTCTTTCACTAAATATAGAATACTGCCTCTGTCAGTTCATTAAACTGGCAAGTCCTATCTCACATGGAAATTAAACAAGAAATTGGAATTACTAATAATAAATGACATAACAATGGTGCAGATATGAAGTTGAATTTAAGATGTTTAAGTTAAGAGAATAACATCATTGGAATAAAGTTGCAGAAAAACAATTTATACCCATTGCAACACTTTCCATCCAACTCCAGCCGCATACCTTCTGAAACAGGTACTCTCTTTTTACATGGTACTTTGCATATTGTTCTAGCCACCTGGGTAGAAACATGGTATCTAGCAACAGCAAAGCAATGATCCCTCCCCATTCTGTGGTGCTTGATTAATGCCTGGAGAACCATGTCTGACATTCAATATTTCAGGACCAGGATTGGGAGAGAGGACAGACCCAAGTTCATCTGCGTGAGTGCACATTCCACTCTGAGACAGGGGTGCTCCTCTCCTTGTCAAGGACTCGGGTCTGAGACTGATGTCGCCCCAGAAGGTCCTGCCACTCAGCTAGGCACCTCCTTGCCACGTGCTTCCTGTGGTAGTAAAGGGATTTTTCTCAGCCTGGGTAATATGCATGAGAAAGAGAATTAAGACATGTGACACATTCAAATCAGACAACAGATTACTCAT
The DNA here is from genome assembly GCA_032199065.1 of Smutsia gigantea. Classification (NCBI taxonomy): domain Eukaryota; kingdom Metazoa; phylum Chordata; class Mammalia; order Pholidota; family Manidae; genus Smutsia; species Smutsia gigantea. The sequence goes on along the minus strand of JAVSCE010021572.1, from coordinate 53,974 downwards.
ATAAAGGCAACAGGCAAAGGAGGTGGGATGGTGCTACCATTTGGGTCACTTTCCCTCAAATTTTTTTTCTTCTTTTATTCCCTCTGCCCCACCCCTGATGTTGAGGTTAAGATGCTGGGTTGGAGACTTCCGGGAAGATGGCGGTGTGAGCAGGGCGGCAGAAATCTCCTCCCAACACTATATTTATCTACGAAAACACAGAAAATACATCTATTCCTAAAAGAGACGAGAATACACAGGAAAGCGCACAGCGTGCAGCTACACCCGAGAGGACTCGGCACCCCAAGAGGCAGTCTTAAAGAGCCCAGCTGACATACGTGGCAACTATCAGTGACCAAATTATACAGCCATGAAAAGACAGAGGAATATGGTTCAGACCAAAATCAACCAGACAACCCCAGAGAGGGAGTCTGAAGGGATGGAAATGCACAGCCTCCCTGAAAAAGAATTCAGAATAAAAGTCATAACCATGCTGATGGACCTACAGAGAAATGTGCAAGAGCTGAGGGAGGAAGTGAGGGAACTGAGGAAAGACAATACAGAAATCAGACAAGCGATCGACGGGCTTAACAGCAGAATGGATGAGATGCGAGAGACTGTTAATGGAATAGAAAACAGAGAACAGGAGTACAGAGCAGCTGAGGCAGAGAGAGATAAAAGGATTTCTAGGAATGAAAGAATATTAAGAGAACTGTGTGACCAATCCAAACGGAACAATATTCGCATTATAGGAGTACCAGAGGAAGAAGAGAGAGAAAAAGGGATAGAAAGTGTCTTTGAAGAAATAATTGCTGAAAACTTTCCCTCGCTGGGGAAGGAAGTAGTCTCGCAGTCCACCGAAGCTCATAGATCTCCCAACACAAGGGACCCAAGGAAGACAACACCAAGACACATAATAATTAAGATGGCAAAGATCAAAGATAAAGACAGGGTATTAAAGGCAGCTAGAGAGAGAAAAAAGATCACCTACAAAGGAAAACCCATCAGACTATGATCAGACTTCTCAACAGAAACCTTACAGGCCAGAAGAGAATGGCATGATATATTTAACGTTATGAAACAGAAGGGCCTCGAACCAAGAATATTGTATCCAGCACGATTATCATTTAAATATGATGGAGGGATTAAACAATTTCCAGATAAACGAAAGTTAAGAGAATTTGCGTCTCATAAACCACCACTACAGGATATCTTAAATGGACTGCTCTAGATGGAAGCACACCTAAGGCTAAAAAGATGTCACCAGAGGGAAAAAAAATCATAGCAAAGAAAGCAGACCATCCAAATACCAACTAAAGGCAAAGAATAAAACACCTATTATAGAAAGAATGGAGGAGGAGGAATAAGAAGGGAGAGAAAGAAAGAAACATCAGACTGTGTTTACAATAACTTAACAAGAAAGTTAAGTTAGATTGTTAGATAGTAAAGAAGCAACCCTTGAACCCTTGGTAACCACGAATCTAAAGCCAGCAATGGCAATAAGTACATATCTATCAATAATCACCCTAAATGTAAATGGACTGAATGCACCAATCAAAAGACACAGAGTAACAGAATGGATAAAAAAGCAAGACCCATCTATATGCTGCCTACAAGAAACTCACCTCAAATCCAAAGATATACAGACTAAAAGTGAAGGGATGGAAAAAGATATTTCATGCAAACAACAAAGAGAAAAAAGCAGGTGTTGCAGTACTTGTATCAGACAAAATAGACTTCAAAACGAAGAAAGTAGCAAGAGATAAAGAAGGACATTACATAATGATAAAGGGGTCAGTCCAACAAGAAGATATAACCATTATAAATATATATGCACCCAACACAGGAGCGCCAGCATATGTGAGACAAATACTCACAGAATTAAAGGAGGAAATAGACAGCAATGCATTCATCTTAGGAGACTTCAACACACCACTCACTCCAGAGGACAGATCAACCAGACAGAAAATAAGTAAAGACACAGAGGCACTGAACAACACACTAGAACAGATGGACCTAACAGACATCTACAGAACTCTACACCCAAAAGCAACAGGATACACATTCTTCTCAAGTGCACATGGAACATTTTCCAGAATAGACCACATACTAGGCCACAAAAAGAACCTCAGTAATTTCAAAAATATTGAAATCCTACCAACCAACTTCTCAGATCACCAAGGTATAAAACTAGAAATAAATTTTAGAAAGAAATCAAAAAGGCTCACAAATACATGGAGACTTAACAACACTCTCCTAATTAATCAATGGGTTAACGACCAAATCAAAACAGAAATCAAAGAATATATGGAGACTAATGACAACAACAACACAAAGCCACAACTTCTGTGGGACGCAGCAAAGGCAGTTCTAAGAGGAAAGTATATTGCAATCCAGGCCTATTTAAAGAAGGAAGAACATTCCCAAATGAATAGTCTAAAGACACAATTACTAAAATTGGAAAAAGAAGAACAGATAAGGCCCAAAGTCACCAGAAGGAGGGACATAATAAAGATTAGAGAAGAAATAAATAAAATTGAGAAGAATAAAACAATAGAAAAAATCAATAAAACCAAGAGCTGGTTCTTTGAAAAAATAAACAAAATAGATAAAACCCTAGCCAGACTCATTAAGAGAAAAAGAGAATCTACACACATAAACACAATCAGAAATGAGAAAGGAAAAATCACGACGGACCCCACAGAAATACAAAGAATCATAAGAGAATATTATGAGAATCTATATGCTAACAAGCTGGAAAACATAGAAGAAATGGACAACTTCTTAGAAAAATACAACCTTCCAAGACTGACCAAGCAAGAAACAGAAAAACTAAACAGACCAATCACCAGCGACGAAATCGAATTGGTAATCAAAAAACTACCCAAGAACAAAACCCCGGGCCTGATGGATTCACCTCTGAATTCTACCAGACATATAGAGAAGAAATAACACCGATTCTCCTTAAAGTTTTCCAAAAATAGAAGAGGAGGGAATACTTCCAAACTCATTCTATGAAGCCAGCATCACTCTAATACCAAAACCGGGCAAAGACTCACCAAAAAAGAAAATTACAGACCAATATCCCTGATGAACGTAGATGCAAAAATACTCAACAAAATATTAGCAAACCGAATTCAAAAATACATCAAGAGGATCATACACCATGATCAAGTGGGATTCATCCCAGGGATGCAAGGATGGTACAACATTCGAAAATCCATCAACATCATCCACCACATCAACAAAAAGAAGAACAAAAACCACATGATCATCTCCATAGATGCTGAAAAAGCATTTGACAAAATTCAGCATCCATTCCTGATTAAAACTCTCAACAAAATGGGTATAGAGGGCAAGTACCTCAACATCATAAAAGCTATATATGACAAACCCACAGCTAACATCATACTTAACGGCGAGACGCTGAAAGCTTTTCATCTAAGATCGGGAACAAGACAGGGATGCCCACTCTCTCCACTGTTATTCAACATAGTACTGGAGGTCCTAGCCACGGCAATCAGACAAAACAAAGACATACAAGGCATCCAGATTGGTAAAGAAGAAGTCAAATTGTCACTATTTGCAGATGACATGATACTGTACATAAAAAACCCTAAAGATTCCATTCCAAAACTATTAGAACTAATATCTGAATTCAGCAAAGTTGCAGGATACAAAATTAACACACAGAAATCTGTTGCTTTCCTATACACTAATGATGAACTAACAGAAAGAGAAATCAGAAAAACAATTCCATTCACAATTGCATCAAAAAGAATAAAATACCTAGGAATAAACCTAACGAAGGAAGTGAAAGACCTGTACTCTGAAAACTACAAGACACTCCTAAGAGAAATTAAAGAGGACACTAACAAATGGAAATGCATCCCATGCTCTTGGCTAGGAAGAATAAATATTGTCAAAATGGCTATACTACCTAAAGCATTCTACAGATTCAATGCAATCCCTATCAAACTACCAACAGCTTTCTTCAATTAATTGGAACAAATAATTCTAAAATTCATATGGAACCACAAAAGACCCCGAATAGCCAAATCAATCCTGAGAAGGAGGAATAAACAGGGGGAATTACACTCCCTGACTTCAAGCTCTACTACAAAGCCACAGTAATCAAGACAATTTGGTATTGGCACAAAAACAGACCCACAGACCAGTGGAACAGAATAGAAAATCCAAACATTATCCCAAACATATACAGTCAATTAATATTTGATAAAGGAGCCTTGAATATACAATGGGGAGATGACAGCCTCTTCAGCAGCTGGTGTTGGAAAAACTGGACAGCTACATGTAAGAGAATGAAACTGGACTACTGTTTAGCCCCATACACAAAGGTAAACTCAAGGTGGATCAAAGACCTGAATGTAAGTCATGAAACCATAAAACTCTTAGAAAAAAACAGGCAAAAATCTCTTGGACATAAACATGAGCGACTTCTTCATGAACATATCTCCCTGGGCAAGGGAAATAAAAGCAAAAATGAACAAGTGGGACTATATCAAGCTGAAAACTTCTGTACAGCAAAGGACACCATCAGTAAAACAAAAAGACATCCTACAGTATGGGAGACTATATTCATAAAAAACGTATCTGATAAAGGGTTGACATCCAAAATATATAAAGAACTCATGCACCTTAACAAACAGAAAGCAAATAATCCAATTAAGAAATGGGCAGAGGACATGAACAGACACTTCTCCAAAGAAGAAATTCAGATGGCCAACAGGCACATGAAAAGATGCTCCACATCACTAATCATCAGAGAAATGCAGATTAAAACCACAATGAGATATCACCTCACACCAGTGAGGATGGCCAACATCCAAAACACAAACAACAACAAATGTTGGCGAGGATGTGGAGAAAAGGGAACCCTCCTACACTGCTGGTGGGAATGCAAATTAGTTCAACCATTGTGGAAAGCAGTATGGAGGTTCCTCAAAAAACTCAAAATAGAAATACCATTTGACCCATGAATTCCACTCCTAGGAATTTACCCTAAGAATGCAGCAGCCCAATTTGAAAAGGACACATGCACCCCTATGTTTATTGCAGCACTATTTACAATAGCCAAGAAATGGAAGCAACCTAAGTGTCCATCAGTAGATGAATGATAAAGAAGATGTGGTACATATACACAATGGAATATTATTCAGCCATAAGAAGAAAACAAATCCTACCATTTGCAACTACATGGATGGAGCTAGAGGGTATTATGCTCAGTGAAATAAGCCAAGCCGAAAAAGACAAGTATCAAATGATTTCACTCATATGTGGGGTATAAGAACAAAGAAAAAAACTGAAGGAACAAAACAGCAGCAGACTCACAGAACCCAAGAACGGACTAATAGTTACCAAAGGGAAAGGGACTGGGGAAAATGGGTGGGAAGGGAGGGATAAGAGGGAAAAAGGGGCATTACGATTAGCAGATATAATGTTGTGGGGGCGCGGGGAGGGCAGTACAACTCAGAGAAGACAAGTAGTGTTTCTATAGCATCTCATTACGCTGATGGACAGTGATTGTAATGGGGTTGGTGGGGGGGACCTGATGAAGGGGTAGTTTAATAACCGTAATATTGCACATGTAATTGTAGATTAATGATAATAAAATAAATTATATTAAAGAAAAAAGATTTGGTGTTGTTGAATTCAGCCACAATTTTGTAATCAGAAAATTTAAAAGAAGGTGTTCTACACGTAGCTGGCACAGAAGCTTTGTATCTTTAAAAGATGTTTAATTTCACTTGGAGGATGAGGCATCGTATTTTTCAGTGCTTAAGGTACTGGAAGGGCTGCGGGGCCACAAACAACGTGGGATTTGAAGAGAAAACTCTCCCACTTCGGTCTGCCCCTGCCCCTCCTTCCTGACTTGAGTTCCACCACGTGAACTTTAATGGATTAGACAACAGAAGTGATTACAGTTCCAGAAGGCTGTTAACACAAACAGCGCTCCAGTCTTCTGCCAGAAGCAGCAATTAGCTTATCAGATTCATTAGTTAAAGGAACTGAGATAAACCAACCAATTGTTCATTCCTGAGACAACCAAGAAGTGTGTGTGCTGCGGGGAGGAGGGAGCTCCCCGAGGCCGAGCAGAGAAAACAGGGCGACAGGGAACAGGAATTAAAGCCAAATGGTACCTGCTTCACAGCCGGCCTAGGATGGGCCAGCAGAAATCTGTTCAAACCTATTCCAAGCAGCTTCTGCTCAACTCTGGAGGCTTAGTAATAGACACCCACCCTCAGTTATGTGAAGGGCTGCTGGTCGGCACCTCCTCCCTAGAGAAGGGGGACCCTCTGTTCGTAAGTTCTCACCCCATGTTTCATTTCAATAGCTCCCTTTTCACAAGCATGTTTTGGGAAAAGGAAGGATCCTATGTTTTCTTCTATTAAACTTTTTCCTTGTCATCCCTCAAACTACTGGCCCGCATCTGCCCTCTTTCTCCGTCAGACTGCCTGGAAGGTTGGTCCTCTCTTGCCTCTACTTCCTCCCCTCTCCACCTCACGTCCTGCCATCTAATTTTGCCCTCATTCAGCTGCTTTCCAAAGGGCTCCATGGCCTCCTTCCTACTCGTCAGATCTAAGACCTTTGGCAAGCCGCAATGTCCAGAAAGCACACACACTTCTTAGAGCTGTGCACCAGCCCCCCTTGCCGGGGCTCGGATCTGCCGTCTCCCTGGATGCTTTCCTCCGACTCCTCCTTCTCTTCCGGTCACTAGTTCTCCTTGCTGCCAAGTCCAAATAAAGAACGTCCCCAGCTCTCTCGTTGGACCTCTTCTCTCTGCTTTTGTACTCACCCCTTCCTGGGCTCTCCCCTGTAAGAGCTCAGACAGTCCCGTCGTTTCAGCCATAAGCTGCGTGCAGAAGACTCACATAAATCCACTTCTAACCCTGAGTCCCAAACCCATGGTACCAACTGTCTGATTAAAACCTCCACCTAGATGCCCCCAAATACCCTAAACAATGTCTGTTGAAGAGGGCACTCCCTGCCTTCTTCCGTCTCCTCCTCCTCCCCACCTCTCTCTACCAGGTCCCCAGTCGCCTAGGCTGACAAGCTCAGAGCCACCTTGCCCACACTCTCCCTGACACCACTGCCACCTGGTGAGTTGCTCCAGAGTGGTAGTTCATTTCTTTGATCTATCTCTTTGATCTATTTCTTTGATCTAACCTTTCTTATTACTTTTCCCCTAGACTTGTGCACAAGCCTTCCAGGCGGCCCACTTGTCTCTCCCACCTCCAGTGCATATTCTACATCCCTTGCCAAATCCATCTGCCTCGGGCCCAGCTCCTATAAAACGATGCTCCATCACTTGCCTTCCACAACCGGGAACCGCCTCCCCTCCCTGGGGGGATACAATGACAATCCTGCATCCACCCCACCGCTCTAACTACTCCCTCTAACTGGAATGGCGGATTGATACCTTTGCCTTGTTATCTGTCAAAACATCAAACAACAAAACGCCTGTCAAGACTCACACCAAGCGTTATCTCTTCTAAAATAAAGCCCTTTTCTTGAGCCTCTCAAATAGATGCTGTCTCTCTCTCTCCTTTGAACTTCCGTGGCACTCTGATACTCTCTCAGGACTCTGACACAAACAACTTCATAGCACAATCATTTGGAAGCACCATGCTATGGAAAGGAAGCAGGATTCATGCTCAGAGGCTGGGACAAGAGAGGGATAACTTACCTGAATGGATCCCACCTGCCAGACCTTATGCTTTGCCTGTGTTATTACAGAGCTTTCTGGAAACTACTCCCTAACTATCATCCTTTGCACTTCACAAGTGACTAGGTCAGGTTCAAAGAGGTCCCTGACTTGCACAGGGTCACAAAGCCTGCATTATATTTGCCTCACATGGTGGTAGTGAGAACCAACTCATACAAGGCATACAAAAGCCACTTCATAAATTGCAAAGCATCATACACATATTTGTTGTTAGCAGTATCACTGACCTTTTTATAGGTTTTTTGTTAAGGACATGTTTTCTATCTTACTTGTCTTTGGATTCCCTACAGGCAGTTGTAATTATTAAAAGTGCTTAAATAATTGTTTAATTAAAATGCACTTCTGATGACATGTTTTGAATTAACAGCATTTGAAAATTTTTACTCCAAACTAAAAGTTGCCATTTACCGAGCACATACGTGTGCCAGGCATAGACTGCCTGTAATCTTCACAGCAATGCAGGAGGGATTGTGTTATTGTCCCTATTTAATGTATATGGGCAAATAAGAGCTCAGAGACAGTAAGTGATAGTCACACAGCTAATAAGGAGCAGAGGCAGGGGGATATGATTTCCAAGCTCATGGATTTCCCACTATTCCAGACTCCTGACCACCAAGATCCAATTCTCCCAGATGCCATCAGTGCAATAGTGCTTCTGCCTCAGAGGTGACTCCTGCTTCTTTGGAGCACAGAAGCATTGTTTTCTTCCTTATACCCGCAAGTGCTGGGTGCTCCGTCTCCGATCCCACTCAGCATTATCACAGCCTCGTCAGGCTTGATGGGCACTCTCCTCCGCACAGCTGAGCATATTTCACATAGTCTTACAGATTCAGAGCTCCTCTTCCCACTGCTTTATTCAACCAATACGGATAGCATCCTCCACGTGCCACGTGCTGTTCCAGACACTGGGGACACAACAGTGAGGAGACGCGGGTTCCTGTTCTTACGGAGCTTTCATGCAAGGGAGGGGGAGGAGTCTGGCAACCAGCAACCAAATCGTAACACAGGTCACTTCTGCTAGTGTTGTGATGGGATGGAAATAAAAGGGTTGGGAAGCCTCTGACAGCAGAGCTGCCTTGGAGGTTCACCAGCCGCAGGGAGAGCCAGGAGCAAAGTGCCTCAGGTAAAGGGCAGCCTCTGCGTGTTGGCAAGAGGGCTGGTGTATTAGGAGAGAGTGAAGAGCAGGAGGGGATGAGATGAGGGGGAAGAGGCAGGCAAAGGCCCGGTTAGAAAGCCCTGTAGTATCATACTTTTAAACAAAGGAACAGCCTGATCTGGCTTCTGTTTTCAAACTATTACTCTTGCTGCTCTGAGGGGTTTTGGTGTCTGGAGATGGAACGGGAAGTAGGCCAACCATGAGAACCACTCAAGAGACCATTTCGAAGTCCAGAAAGACACCGGGCACCTTAAGCTAAGGACTGGGCTATGCAGGTGGAAAGAAGAGGGGGGATTTGAGGAGAACTGACAGGGGAGCCCAGGCCACAGACACAGATGACAAAGAGCCACACGATGAAGTCTTGCAAATGTCCCTGAGTCTGATGTGCTGAGTCAGGCCACCCAACAAGGCTGCCAAGCCAGAAAGGCTCAGTCATCCTCATTCTCAAAACACATTTCCGAGATCGCCTCTCCTTCTATGGCCTCCAAGTTCAAGCAGGCCAACGGCAGAGTCATCCAAATAATCCAGAAATCAAGGCGAAGGGAGAGCCCAAGGTACTGGGTACCTCCCGTCAGCATCTTCCAGCCCCACGACAATCCCATGGAATTGGCGCCATCACCCCCACCCCATGACAGGGACAACAGGTTCCCCAATGCCACTTGATTGGTTGGTGGCAGACCCACAGTCAAGCCCAGGTCTGTCTGCCCCAGGGCCCACATTCCCCCAACCACAGCATGTACGAAATCCAGAGAGACTTCGGGGCAGAGAGAAAGAACTGAACGGCGGTGGAGCGGCCAAGAGCTGGTCACAGCCACTCCTGAAACTGCTCTGGGTTCTACTCCTTAACTTCAGTCCCCCACCTCCCCACTTTTTTTTTCAAAACTTCCTAGGTGGTAATACTTCCATTTATTTAACATATAATCATTGGTGGTCCTTTGTGTCAGGCAACCTGCTAGATCCTAGGAAAACAACAGTGAGAAGGACACAGTCTCCAGGCACCAGACATCCAGGGTCTGACAGGGGAGGCCAGGAAGCACGAGCAGAGGTGGTTTTCTCTCCTCAGCCCCTGAAAGCTCTATAAGTGCTAAGGTCGAACTGTTGCTGGAAATGCGGCTGGTCCTTTCAGGGCTTTCACTGCTCTTGCACCACACGAGCCTCATTACGGACATCACAGATTCATTCCACTTGATTATCCTGTAAGAGAACTGTCTAATAAAAAAAGTGTCAGCTTGTAAAATGCAAAGCCAGGGAAAGGAACTCTCTTCTTTTTTAAGCAGCTTTAGGAATGTTAGCAGTGTCAATCAGCACCTTGCCAGACAGTCATGGTCGGTTCCCAGCGGACCACGGAGAAGGATGGTAATAGGCAACACTTACCAGCCACGGGAACCAAGTTCATTGTGGGGGGCGGGAGCTGCAGAAATCATCACCCTGAACCCTCGGACGACCCCACTGAGCACGTAACATTAGGATGCTTGTTTTACAGTCAGAGAAACTGAGGCATAGGGTGGTCAGGTGATCTGCACAGGTAACTCATTAAGTGTGGTATAGGATAAGGACCCATGTTCCTAACCCCTTTTCTTTTGAGGCCAGGTCAGCCTTGAAGATGACTTAGGGGTTAGAAATAAGAAACTGGACTGATGGCCTAGCTTTATTTTGTCTGGAAGAGAGGAATCTTCAAGGGTAATAAATTAAAGCATATTCAGGGTATTTTTAAAATAAATTGAGACAGCTGTTCTCCATCTCCCCTGTGGGAGGAAGAAGAAAAGGCGCTCACCCTCAGCCTGGCAGGTGAACAAAAAGAATAGGACAGAGAATGTCCACACCACGGGGTCTTGCTGAGCCCTGGGGTGCCCTGGTGTCCCCTGTGATCGTTTGCCAAACCATAAATGCCTCCTCTTAACCCTACTCTTTCTTCAAAGACCATTTCAAATCCCACCTGCTGAGAGGTCTTTTCTTTCTGGTTATTTTCTTTTTGTGAGAACATGTGTCTTCTTCCCTGCTGAGTAGCAACTCTGCAGGGAAGGAGTCAGGGCTTACCTACCTACTCTGTCTCCCATGAACTTCTTTGGAAGGGTTTATGTCCAGTGATTCTAGTAGTAACTATCTGAGCACCTTCAAAAGTCTAGCTTCTGCTAGGTAAACACTAGATAGAATGTCTTTTCCACATCAGTTCCCTATCTGTGATTGCTAAATAAATGCTGAAATAAAAGAAAAGCCAGACCAGCCCAGACTTTCGATATAGATGGTGGCAATAGCAACTCAGTGGCCTAGGAAGACTGGAGACAGGGACAGGCCAAGAGCCCTACAGGGACTCTGGGCCTGGAGACCATGGGATAGATCTGCAAATGAGCTAAATGACAGGAAATCACTTTTACCCTAAGAGAGCTTGAGGAGAGACCCCAGTCAGACACATCCCAGGTCTCCAATCACTTCAGCTGCCTCTGAGTCACATAGTGAGATGGGAGGCGTGGGGTAGGCCGGTGCTGTCTTCTCCCACCTCCTCACTTCCTCCTTCAGGGCCATCTGAGCCCCAGAAGCAGCCGCGTATCAGTCAACCCCTCACTGTCCCCTCCCCGCTCTCCCACGGGTGCCCACAGGCCTGGGTGTGAGGCTGGGAAGCTCTGGGCTCAGGGCCATGCACAGAAAGGGCCTTTCCTTTCCTTTCCAGGTTAGATCTCTGCCAAATGACTGAGAGCCCCAGAGTCACTCTGCCCCGACATGCCCCATGATCCAACGGAAGAGACAAGGGACACAAGCCTGTGGGTGCCACACTTGTGAGACAAGAAGAGACCCCCTGGATAATGGGCAAAGCTCGGGCCTCATGGCGCAGTGAGCTGGGCCTTTCCACACCCATAGAGCCACAGAGGGGTGTGAGAGTACCACTGGGTCTGGGGGCCAAGACCGTCACATCAGACAGCAGACACCTTCAGTGAAGCAGCGGCAGGCGGTCCGCCCTGGGCTGACCTGGAGGAGAAGGCGACACAGGTGGAGGCCACTGCCCACTCCCCTCGATGGCCAATAAGCCCCCGTGGAGGGAATGGATCTCCCTACCTTGCCTCCCTAAAGCAGCCTCACAAGACAGCACCAGAGGGCTCAAAACGCATGACTTTGGGCTAATCCCCCTCCTCCCCAGACTTCTAGCAATACCGCACACCCTGAGCACATGGGGCGAGGGACTGGGCCGGGGGACTTGGAAAAGCTGCAGGAGTCAGTACTTGCCTACAGCCCCATGGTCTCCGCCTTCACAGCCATTTGTTTCTCTCTAAGTACTCTTACTTGCCCTCTGCCCTCCTTTCCTGCTGAATTATTTAAAGATCAAGAACTGGATAATGTGTACCTGCAGAATTGACTGGTAGAAGAGGTGACTTCCCCCATCTCCTCTGTCTCCCTTTCCTCTGACCCTGGGGAAGCCTTGCTTTCTCCTCTCCATCCTAGGAAAAGCCATTTTCCTGCATCCCTGACCTGGGCTGCATCTATGTCCTCTCATGCCCATCCTTGCCAACTCCTCCTCCATTAGCCCAAAGCATGCCTACCTTTTTGCTCCTCTAAAAAACACAAAACCTCCCAGCCACCTTGATTCTGCCTCAACATACTGTGTATCAGCACACACCAAGCTTCTCGGAAAAAAGCCGAACTCACCCCTCAGTCTGTGCCCATCCTTTTGCCACACTGCTGCCAGAAAAGACCCTGTGACTTTCCCATCGGCAGTCCCAACTGCCCCTAAAAAAGACCCTGTGATTTTCCCATCAGCAGTCCCAACTGCCCCTAAAAGACCCTGTGACTTTCCCATCAGCAGTCCCAACTGCCCCTAAAAGACCCTGTGACTTTCCCACCAGCAGTCCCAACTGCCCCTAAAAGACCCTGTGACTTTCCCACCAGCAGTCCCAACTGCCCCATCTCTGTCACTGCCCACCCCCCCCCACTGCCCAAGGAACTCCCCCTCAGCTCTGCATTCCCCATGCTCCTCCGACTGCTCTCATTTCTCCTCTTTCTGGGCACTGGCTTCCCCTAGGGTGAGGTCTGTGCTCCCCTTCCCTCTCTAAGCCACAGTTTCCCACCGTGATGTGAGCCACCATCACAATTTCTGCCATAGTCTGATACCATCCACAAATCTTTAATCTAGCATTTTTCTTTAAATCAATCCATTTTTCTTAAAAATAATTTCAATGAAATTTGTCTCTTACTGTTATAAGTGGAAAATATTATAAATAGAAGGCAGTGGAAATAAATACAATGAAAACAAAGCTGTGTTAATGAGTTCTCGGTAGAGTCCACTGGCCGCCAAGGACCCCAAACCTAAGACCTGCTCTTTCCTTTTGAAAGGCAAGTTCAAAAGTATTAGAGATTAAACACTGGCACCAAATGGGGCTTTCTCTTTGACAGAATCAGAAGGGCTTAAAGAGGAATGAAAAAAAGTACCTTTTCACTATGTGATTCACTGTTCTCTAAGGCCCTGTCTGTATGCGCCCTTAAAATGATCTACAACCCAGATAACTTTCCTGCTAAATACTAAGATTAGCATTTATTCCCCTCCTGGTTCTCTTCAGGGGACTTACAATTGTGTCTGCTTCAATGATTGACCATATTTCTTAGCACCACTCTACGTGTCCTTAGGAAATGAGATTATGGATATAAAATTTAAACAAGCTAGACAACAAACACCTGAATGTCCGAACTAGTTAAGAACAGCAGCAGTTCATCCAGGCTGGAGCCCAGATCCACCCCAGACAGGCTTATCCATCAGGGCTAGAACCTGGCATGTGTCCAGAGACTGGCCATAATCAACACCTAGTCAATCAGCAATAAACAACCTGAGAGCCAGCATCTGAAAGGTTTGGGTGCCACAGCTGCACCTCACACCTCATCTATATGCTCTTCAATCTTCACCACACCCTCACGAGGTGTACCATTATTATTCCCAGTGTGAGGAAACCAGGGAGCAGAGAAGTTAAGGAAGCGGCCACGGATTTCCAGTAAGTGGCAGACACAGGAACTGCACCAAGTCTGTCTGACCCCGAGCCCGTGCTCCTGTGCTCAACTCCTCCGCTCCCCCGATGCTGACACACAAGGCAATTTTAAACCTCACCAACCTCAAAATAATAGCCTGCTGCTCTTAAGTACAATTAAGACAATGGTTGACACAACAGGAAAACTGTTCAATATGTAATTAAACATAATTACTGGTGTTCTCTAATTGGGAAAATAAGTTTCTCTGGCTTGACAAGCTGTAATTCTGGTGTGTGCTGGGAGAATTTTCAAGTCTTTGCTTCAGTCTGTGTATCTGTGGCACATGTAGAGATTATTAGTCAGATTTCATGGTGAGTACCACAGTAGTTCAAAAATATCTTCAACACGCAACTTAGAATCAAATGAGCGAGGGCTTGGAAGGATCAAAATCATCCTGCCCCATCCTTCCTTTGGGGAAATCGGGGCCCAAAGAAGTAACTTCCCAAGAACATGCAGGTCTCTGCCTGCTACTCAAGTGTCAGGGCACCCCACTGACTAAACTGGCTAAGGTCAGACTACCTTAAAACTGAAAACCTGGCTTCACCACTCAGCCGCTGTGTGACCTTGGGCAAGTTACTTAACCTCTCTGAGCTTGAGCCAGAGAGACAGTCATTGTAAGTACTTCATAGGGTTTTGTGAGGATTAAATGAGCTAATATACGTAAACACTTGCAACACTTACCTGGATAAATGGCATCTAATCAATATTTGGCCATTAAAATTATTGTTTTATTTTTTTAATTTTTATATTGAGGTACATACAATAAAATGCCATAAACTTAGTTTACAGCTTGATGAATTTTGACATGTGTACATACTCATGTAACCATTGCCGAGATCAGTATCAAACATTCTCACCAATACTTTTTCCCCCTTCACCTATTTCATTTATTTAAAACTACTGCTTTACACAATAAGCCATGTGTGTATAACAGGCCTTGGAAATACTTCAACACTCTCATCAGGGCTGCTAAGAATAACGATAAGGATGTGTTCTTATTGGCTGAGATGCTGTCAGAAGAGATCTCCAACATCGACTGCACGGAGATAAAATTATGAAGCAAAGGAGTATATCCAAGGTCCTTTTGAGGAAGGAGAAAGGCACAGGAATCAGAGTTCAGGGCCCTGTATTGTGCTATTTCAACTTGCCAGGAATGAGCTTCAGAGTCAGTAGCCATGCTCTCTTGTGAGTAGACTTGTTTATTTCGATAATCATGTTTCCAAAAGAGCAAACTCAAAGAAAAAGAAAAGAGGCAATATCAGCAATATTCTTAAAAAGCAACAGGCACTGTATGAGATACCACGAAATTCAGGGTAGGGCTATTTTAAGGCAAGCTTGTTAAATACTTGGAATTACACCCAAATTCTTTCTCACAGCCCATGGCAGACACCACCAATCAACCACAGCACACTTGGCAGTTCAGCCCAAGTACAGCCTTACAATTCTTCCCAAGCGGGTGCTTCAAGAAGCCACTGCCCGTCCACACGCATGGAATTTGGGGGTATAACGGGGTGAGCAGACGGCCCAAGAATGAGGCATGGCACTAAAACTCAGCTGGGAATAGAGTTATTTTTACACTCAGGTTCTTTTGATAAGATGTTTGCATTTAAAACAGCTAAGAATATAATACAAAATACATCTTGTTTGCATTGCAGGAATTAGGAGCAAAAGATTCAGTTGATAATAAACATAAGCAATGGGAGATGCTCTGTTTATAATTTTCTTTGCCAGAACATACAAGCACTCTACAGCATCCTCATTCTCCCCAGACTCTCACAAAAAATTTAGCAGCATCTTCATCTGAAAGATAAGAAATGTGAAAGGAAAAGGTAAGAGATGTGAAGGAGCAGAAATTGTAAGGTGCTTATTAAAGATGCTCTGGCAGTCCGGAGCTGGCTTCACCATGCTCACTGTAGGGCCATTGGGAAGAGCAAGCAGGACTCGGAGAAAGGAAACACACCCAAGGAGAATCCAGGAATATGCGTGGGGCTTCCTCTGTCCTACCAACCACAGAACGTGTTGCCTGGTCTCTCTCTGCACATAAAAAGGAGGCACTAAAATGAGGGGAAAGAAGGCCAGGATTTCTGTTACGTCAAGGCCCAGTCCGACTGGTAGAGCCATGGAGCTTGATGAGGAGGCCCTTCATGCACAGCCCATTCAACGGGGAGGCGAGAAGTGACAAACCAGGTAATCCCAATCAAACGCTTGTTCACAAAGCACACCTTGTTTACATTTGTTCCAAGTATCTGAGTCTCCATCGATGATACTGATCCTTTAAGAAAAGGTTGTAGCTAAGGCCACCTCTCACACAGGCCATTATCCAGATGGCAAATAATGCAAATACCAAAGAGGCTGGTGGGAGAGGTTTCCAGGAGCAGAGTCAGGAACGCTTGGAGCAAAGAAGTGCTAAGCTGACAGGAGCCTTCTATGGGCATGCCTGGCGTGGGGGGCACACATGTGCCCCAGCTAGTCTCCAGGGCAGCCCTGAGAGGAAGCTGCTTAAAAACATTTAATTGCTAAATAACTTGTTATAAAGAATAATTAAACCATTTACATTTCAGTTTAAAACCTCCTTCACTTTGTTACAATCTGTTTTCTTTTTATGAATAAGAAGCACGTTCAAATGGTTCAAACAGTAAGAAGTATAAAAGGTTACATCGTGATTATAAAAGGTGTCTCTGACACATCCCAGCCCTCATCCCCCCAGCTGCCAGCTACTTGCTGCTCTCCAGTCACCAGGCCAACCATTGCTACCGGTTCCTCTCCTATCTTTCCAGAGCTCTCGGTACATACGGAAGTAGACCGAGTCTTAGCTTTCATAAAAGGCCTTTATGTCATAAAAGGTGATGCATGATGTAAACCTGTCTTTTTTCACTTAACGTATCTTGAAGATCTTCCCAAGCTTTCAGCCTTTATGTCATAAAAGGTGATACGTGATGTAAACATGTCTTTTTTCACTTAATGTATCCTGAAGATCTTCCCAAGTATCAATACATGAAGGATTTCTCACAATTTCATTTTTAATTTACATATAATAAATGCACAGATCTGAAATATTCTACTAGATGATTTCAACAATCACGTATCTTCATGTAACCATCACCTAAAACAAGACAGAGAACACCTGCACTGTGTGCCTTTCCAGTCAGCCCCACCTCAGCCCCACTTTTGCTTTTGGTCACCACGATGCAACTTTTTTTTAATACATGTTATAATGATACAGAGATATCCTGTTCCTGTTAGGGACCAGTAATGAACTTCATGAGGTATTCTCAGCCTTCTGGGAAGCTACCTGCATCATCGCTCCATAGCTCCCTGCCCTGCCCACCCATCCCACTCCAGACCAGGTACCTCCTGCGGTGCCTGTCCTTGCCCTCCAGCACTGCACCCTAATAGCCTCTGAAATGATTTTCTCACACTGGTTTGTAAGACCCTCATCCCTGAGCTGCGTTCTTTGTCACCACCGCATCTCTAGTATATACTGAGAAAGCACCAAGAATAAATATTAGTTAAATATTTAAGTTGCTAAAAATGTAAATAATGGCTAAACACTTTCCCAAAGGCGGTTTGTAATTAGAAAGTAATTACAAATTCCCTGGCCAGTGTTCTATGGAAGCGACTAAATGCAAACTTCATTTCACAATTAAAGTAACTGCCAGAAAGGAGGCAGGAAGCTTGTAAAGAGGCAAAGGCAGGCCAGCCCCGTGATGGGGAAGAGCCGCCTACAGGATTCTCTTGGCAGCCAGGAAGGGGCCTCTGTGTCAGTTGTTACCTTTCCTGATGGGAGGAAAGGACGCGGGGTATTTTAAGAGCTGATTTCCAAGGTTCTGAAAACTAATCAGAAGCCTTTCTTGGTCTCAGCATGAAACACTCACAGACAAGGTGTTCCTCTGATCACCGGATCATGGACTGAGAGCTCTAAATACAAAATGGCAAGGCTAGGCAGGTTATCAGACAAACTATGTCCACAGTGATGTGAGTTTAAGAATGAGGGCAGATAAATTATCAGGAAAACCATCAGCTCTGAGGTCTGAGAAGGAGAAGGTATCGTCAAAATAGAGATGTCTTTGGGGAATAATGAAAACTGAGCTGCAGAGAATGCAAGTGGGAAAAAAATCACAAAGTCAGCAGAGCAGCTTTCCAAGGAACACTCAACCAAGGTACATGAAGAGCAGAAAAATGGTTCAGTCAAGCTGACCAAGCAGATTCTGGGGCAGCTATAAATCTCAATTGTTGCTGTATGGGTTGGTTTGAGCCAAGCTTGAAGTAGGGCAGGAAGAAGCGTCTGTTATCTCACTCATTCTCAACAGGACCTGAAATCATCTTGCTGCCCCGACGCCAAGGAACACCCTACGTTTAGCCAGGAAAGCCGGAGCTGTAGAGGAACTAGGGTACCAGGAGAAGGGCAGGCACAACCTCGTGAAATTCAGGAGGAAGAAATTCTAATTACTTGGCTGAGGAAATCTGTTGAACTAGTTTGCCTGTAGGTAAGTGAGGAACATTGATTATCATTCTTTCATGCAAAGCACAAGCATGTCTAGGATGTTCTCATTCAAGAGAATAAAATAAATGCCTTTGATTTGCTTTACCTCTTCTGGTTTCCATTTTTGATTATCCAAAAGCTGAAACTGCTAAGGGTTTTTAAGGATAAAAGCAGAAACTACTCTTGAAACACAAATAAAAGGAAGCAGTAGGACACAGCAGTATATGCTTTGTCACTGAACCGTTTTACAAAAGATTAAAGAGTCTTCTCTGCCCAATTACAGGTCAGTAATTCTGAAATCTGAAAAAATACTATTTAATTAATATTCTACAAAGCAAACACCTAATACAATTGTATACACAATGTCTCTATTTCATATAAAATTTCCACCTGAATGCTAGATATTTGGTTATTAGTATGAAAATGCATCCTTTAAATATTACTCTTTTCCTCATATCCATTTCTGGCAAATATATGTGTGTTTTCTTTGTAAAAAATTAAATAATGGGATGATGTATTAATTTCCTATTGCTGCTGTAGCAAATTACCATAAACTTAGTGGCTTAAAATAGCACAGCTTTATTACCTCACAGTTCTGTGGCTACAAGTCTGTAGTGGGGCTTGTGAAGACGCTAACAGGACTGGATTTCTCTCCTGGAGGCTCTAGGGGAGAATCGTTTTCTTGCCTTTGCTGGGTTTTAGAGGCAGCCGCCGTTCCTTGCTTCATGTCCTCCTTCCATCTTCAAAGCAGCAATGACCAGCGGAGTCCAGCTGTCTTCCTCAAAATGCCATCTGTCTGGTTCTGACTCTTTGGCTTCCTTCTTCCCCATTTAAGGACCCTTGTGATTACACTGAGCCCACAGAGATAATCCAGAATAATCTCCTTATTTTAGGGTCAACTGATTAACAGCCTCAATTCTATCTGCATCCTTAATTCCCCCTTGACGTATAACATTCTGATTCCAGGGGGTTAGGAAGAGGACATCTTTGGGGGCCATTATTCTGCCTACCACAGATGGCATGGGAATTGTGTCATGAGATACCATTTCAGGGTCATGGGACTTTTTGTATCTTGTAAATGGTTTATCAGAGATCCTAATGACACTCACAAATGTCACCACAGAAATAGGGACATTCAAGTTGAGGCTTCCTATTTAGCCGCAGAAGAACTGGCAAACTTCAGCTGTTCCAGACTGGAAAGAATGGCTCAGTCTAGGACATTCCAACTCCTAAATGCCTGAAGGTCTCCATGCCTACTTGGACTTGACAGGACAGCAGGCAGGAAGAGGTCTGAGAGAGAGGCAGGGCTTCACACAGTGGTCTAAATGCAGAAGGTGCAGGGTGCCTCCTGGGGGTACCTGGGGGGGGTGCAGCGGGGAAGGTACCATGATCTTAAACTACATTCACATATAGGAGCTCATTTCATCGGCATTCCCACTCTGCCAGGTGGGTCTCAGCATCTCCATTTCAGCGCAGACTTGTTAAATTGGTCAAGTTGCCTGAGATAATGCCCTCAGGGTGTGGGACAGTCAGGGCCTGATTCATCTGTACAGACCCAAACTGTAGGCTTCCCCCACTAGCCCGTGCCTCTCCCTGGAGCACACAGGACTGAGGGCCTAGGACCGGATAACTTAACAAGGCACCAGAGTTAGACATTCACTTCATCGGGGTCAGTTGGCGGCGGAGGGGACAAACTGCAAACTCTTTTGGACTGAGGGTTAGATTATTAATACCAATTTTACACTGCCTTCTGTACATTCTTAACAAATATTCCACCAGTCTGGACAGTTTATTTCACTGATGCCTCACATGTTATGTCTGGCTCAGAGATGGGGTTCAAAAAATACCTGTTGCACAAATAAACGTCACATAGTTTTATAGTATCTTTCAGGGGGAATGTCGAGCACATCAGGACAGGAGGTGGTAAACAGTGAGATTTTGATGTCCTCCAGCCCTTCCAACATGTCACAGGGCATTCAGTTTTTGAAAGGTGGTTGCAAACTCCTAAAAAATTCCCTAGTAGAGAAATGTTAGCCCATTATGTGCTGGTTCACAAACTATATTTATCAGATCATAAGGAGCATCTACAAAATAAAATGTGACAGAGTAGAATAGAAAATATCAGAGCATATACACATATTAATTATACTATTTCATAAAACTATTATTTCAGATGTGTGCCTGTTGTGATGTCAAACGAACTTTTTGGTAAACTGGGTCATGGTCTCCTATTTTTTTTTTTAACTGCAAAATGCTGCTCTAGTAAAAACATTCTCATCATAAAATTCTGGAATAGGCCAGCCTTTCATAATAATTATCAATAACTCAGTTCCAAATGGCTGTTAATTTTTAGCTTCTTGCATCCCTACTGTCTTTTCTTGTGGCCATATGTAAGCACCTGGAGTCCCAGACAATCCCAGCAAGACAGTATAATGAACGATGCTATGAGAATCACCTCCCTATTCCCTCTCGCGGAGCCCTCTCAATCCCTTACCAAAACATTTGTCTAGAATTCTCTTTTCTCTTTGACTAAAACAGGAAAGATGCCAGCATTATGATGCCCCAAAAGGGAGGAAGTCTATAAAAATGGTCCAATTGCTGTAGAGCTTTTCTTTTTATGCAGCCATCTACCCTTATGACAGCAACATCTGGCTTCCAGAGAAGCCACTGCCAATATGCAGGACTCAAAGTCCACTAATGTCTCCCCACCAAGGAAAGCAGGCATGCCTCTCACTCGGCCCCTGTGCTCCCTTGTTTGAAGGCTCAGCTCAGCATTGTTTTCATGCTCCCAAAGCCACTCTGGGAGGGCTCCCCAAGACCAAAGGCCTCTCCTCTGGGAAATCTTACCATTCTTACTACGAAAAACCCACCATGGACTAGAACCTCCAGAGGAAAGATCCGAGATTTGTCATGTCTGAACCCTTTGCAGTGTGTAATAGGACCTTAGTACATACTACCTGCTACCGACTAAAACTGTGTCCACACAAAATCCATTTGTTGAAGCCCTAACCTCCGAAGCGACTGTATTTGGAGATTGGCCCGTTAAGGAGGTAATTAAGGTTACATGAAGTCCTAAGGCTAGGGCCCCAATCCAACAGGACTGACGTCCTTCTAAGAAGGGGAAGAGACAACAGAGATCTCCCTGGATTTGAACAGGCTACATTTTTCTACCATCAGAATTCACAGCAACTTTAGGAATTTTGAAATGTATGTTAAGAGAAAGGAGGTCGCAGAAAAAATATACATAGTATTTTAAAGAATACTTCATTGATATAAGACCAAGCAAAATCAAGCAATGTATCATTTAGCGCTAAAAAAAATGTTTGCAGCAAAACCAATAAGAAGTATTAGGGGAATAATAGAAGCAAGATTCAGGAAAGTAATTGCTTCTGTGGTAAGGTGTTAACAGCTGGGACCAAGAGAGGGTCACACATTGGTAAACTGCTGTTCCGGGGGATGGTGGCCTTGTGGGTGTTCACTTCATCAGAATGTCTCCTAAATTACTTTTGTCATGTTTATTCTTTTATGCATATTTAATATCTTTTAATTGAATTTATAAAATTAAGATGTTATAATAACATCCATCAGTTGACAGTAGTTATTCTGGGGAAGGGGGACATTGGACATTTCTCCTTTCCAAATTTATCTCTCTGAATCTTTTTAATTGTCCTAAAATGTTTATGTAACATTTATATATGGAATAAAAAGTCAAGAAAATTAAAGGAAATAAAAAGAAGCTATCGAACACTGTGACTGTTTTCATAGTGTCTTTAATCTTCCCTCCCCTCCTTACATTTTCCTGTAATAAGCTAGGATAAATCATTGACCATCTTTAAGAAAATACATTAGTTGGTCTAAAATAATCTTGATCCTTAGAGCCTATGGCCCAGTATTGATTATTATGTATATTACACATAAACTTATTTGAAATACAACTTTAACCTGGAATTAACCAACACTCTTTTTAAATGAAAATAATAGCTATGGGATTATAATAACAACTCAGTCACTCTATAGCCTGGTTATTTGAAAAATGCCAGGAAACAGATATTCAAGGAAGGCAGTCTCTTATTTCTTTCCCTTTCAAGGCAGTTTAGGTAAATTACATGCATTTCCCTTTTCAGAGCTGACTATCAATAGAATTTTAAGTGTGGTTCATTTATATTAACATCTTCAATTTAGAATTTTTTGGACCCTTCTTTCTTTATGATGCCAATTTTTCAGTTCCAATTAAAATAATTTCCTAAGACTAGCAAGTTGCAAATCAAAAGTGTTTTGTGTGTGACTTCTACATTTTAATAGAAGAGGAGATCATTCGAAAGCAATTATTTTCTATATTTAATGACTCTCTAACTTCTTTCATTTTTGGCTCTGCCAACTGAATAGCTAACTAGAATGTAATGAAGTTTGAGTATCCAGTGCAAAACAATTTGTATTCTTTGAAAAATGGGACTGCTTTGCAAAATCTGCACCAATCTTAAAGGTGTTTCATGCTCAATAAAATATGAGTACTAATCAATCACTTATCAGTTGTATACCATTATGTGTTTGTGTATGTGTGTGTGTGTGTGTGTGTGTGTGTGTGTGTGTGTGTGTGTGTCTAACTCTCTTCCTAGACAATGGGTTGGTTGAGGGTGGGATAAATGCTCTGTGTTCCCTAAAGAATGCATATATGCAGTTTCAATTATGCTGAATTTCATGAAAGAAACATGGGGCAGCTCCTTTAGTCCTCAGGTGGGACAGATGAGGAAAGAGAGAGGAACAATGAGACCAAATATAATCATAAAAATGAAACAATAAATACCAGAAGAAATTTACTCTTTCAGTTAGTCATTCATCCATTTCATCATGTACTGTGCACCTATTATGACTTATATCTGAAAGTATGAAAATTAATCAATGTATATCAATTATACCTTAATAAAGCTGTTTTTAAAAAAAGGAAGGAAGAAAATAAATCAAACAAAGCCTAAGGCTCTAAGGTGGGTAATTCCAAGAAGGGAGGGGCGAAAGACAAAAGGAAATGCCCCACAGTGAGTTTCTAGGGTGCAGGAGTATTTCAGGAGGCACAGATAGATGGGAATGGCACTCCAGGAGATGGGACCCTCACGAAGAGCCTGAGAGAGAGAAAGTACTGACTGAGTTTGGGATATAGTGCACAGGTAGGTTTGAGAAAGGCAGAGGCTTGAAATGAAAAAGAGTGATCACAGCAAAAGGCTGAAGGCAACATATTGTGGAGGGTTTTGCTGAATCACAGGAACCAAGTTGA
Organism: Smutsia gigantea; assembly: GCA_032199065.1. Classification (NCBI taxonomy): domain Eukaryota; kingdom Metazoa; phylum Chordata; class Mammalia; order Pholidota; family Manidae; genus Smutsia; species Smutsia gigantea. The sequence continues at coordinate 30,333 of JAVSCE010021572.1, read as the reverse complement.
GGGGTTCAAATTTATTTTACTAAGAAAAATATTTTTGAGCAGAGAATTGACATATTCTGAGAAACCTCTGACATGTGCAATAATCCAAACTGGATAGTTCTTACCTACAATGCAAAATTTTTTCAGGAACTGTCTATCTTATCAGAAAAACATTATGTTAAATATATCTTAAGCTATGTATACTTTGTTGTGTGTTAATTCTTTGAATTTTGGCGATCTATATATTATAACCAGTAGCAAGACCTTTATCCCCCAATTATTGGATTTAAACAAGGTATGATATATTAATTCCTTTGGATAAAGTCAAGGGCCCACAACTGTTGAAGCTTATTTGAGATGGATGGAAATGCATGTTTTGCATTATATTAGTAGGTATAAAACTGTGAAAAGCAAATTTCAATATTACCTGCCTTTACTGGAACCTGAAAAGTGTTGTTTGAGGCCAAGGACACATACATTTAAGGAGAAACGTTTAGTGGGAATATTTCTGAACCGGCTTACATGCTAGAGTAGAAGAACAAGTCAACCAAATCAAATTAAAAATTCCTCTAGGCCACTTTCAAGACTTTCCACATCCGATTCCTTCTAATCTGACCCGCTCACTACCGTCTATACTCAGGCCTCTTAGACACAGCGCCCATGCGGCCTCCCTCCCTTGGACAGACAGCACCTTGAATACCTTTTCTCCCACGTAAAAATTCTTATCCCATCCTTCCTTTTCTCTTTATCTCCTTTTGGGTTGAGTTTTATGCCATATGTCTTAAGTTATCATTTCTTTAAACGCTATGATTTAACCAGAATATAGGTAAAAATTTTACAAATCAATCATTTCTGAAGCAAATGGTGCTCGACATGATAATTAAAGCAGCAGAAAAGAGGGACCACAGGTGTGCAATAGAGAGCACTGCTTTGTATTCAGTCAGTTTCCTAAGAAATGTGCCCTGCCTTGTATAGTAAGATCAGAGAGCGAAGACGGCCCGCAGCACTCCTTCCCTCCTCTGCCTGGCCTGGAGTTCGTCTTCACAGTGCCTTTCTTTTTGTTTATCTTACTCAGGTTCTGCCCCAGCCCTGGCTTTTCCACTGGCTTTTCCGTCCCATGGGATGATGAGACTGGTTGGCAGGTTACCTCAGAATTAAACCACTTGCACGTCCCTGGAGTATATGGCACCATCAAAGCATGAAGTCATGTCTTTTGTGTGGTGCCAACACACCTTCCTGAAAAAGGATGGATTCCTATCAGATGCCCCAGGTCATCTTGCAAAATGTGTCTCTCTGTGTGCTGCTCTTAGGATAGAGAAGGTCTGAGGTCCTCCCCTGTGGTAGCAGAAATAGCTGTAACTGTGAGCATGGGTGAAGATAAACCCAAGGGTAAATCATCAGTCCAACCACTTCATCTGATGGGTGGGGGGTGGGAGGGCAGAAGGCAGCAACCCTTCCAAGCCCTTCCCTCTTCCGGCCCAGGAGACCCCCACCCCGCCAGCCTGACCCCAGCAGTGCCACTGACAGCAACATCCCAGATTAAAACAATTACTAAACTTTTAGTTTAAAATTCATATAAATCAGAGGAAATGCCTGGAAAAAAACCAAGGCAGGTGAATCCCAGGCCACTGCTTAATAAATCACCTTCTCAAATGACTTATTTCCTTTACTTCAGAAATGAGTTCCCTGCCCAGTGAGTGGGTCACTCACATACCTATGGAGGCTGCAGGAACTGACAGACCCCCTATAGAAAGCAACCAGATAATATTTAAGAGGATCAATTAAAGTTTTCATAGCTTTGGGTCCAGTAAATCCACTTCTGGGGAATATATTCTCTAGAAGTAACTCAACAAAAGAAAACAGCTCTGTGCATGGGATTGTTCATTAAACCATCACCTGGTCTAAGGCGAAACCGGAGACCTAAATGCGATGGTGGACCAGATGGGTTAGCAAACTGAGATCTATCAACCCAAGCCCTTTCTTCCTCTACAATGGACATTTAAACAGACACTTCGTTCCTGTGTAACAGACAGTTGAGTTAGCATTGAAAATGATAACCATGAAGATATCACACAAAATCGAAAACCATTTATGGAATAAGCTTATAGGTAAAAAGAGAAAAAGGGCAGAACTGTGCAACTATGGTTGAACATAAATTTCTTGACATGTTAAGTATCAACCAAAGTAGGAAAAGGATATAAAAATTAAAGTGGATGGTGTAGGGTGGTGAGATTACGGTTGGTTTTGTCACTGCTGTGCTTTTGGGTTCGCATCTAGCATTCCTGCCATTGACAAAGGAGGAAAAATAATTTCTCTGCCAACCCGACAAACAGGGTCATGAGAGGGGGTGGAGAAGCGAGATTTTCCAGCACACACCCAACTCCTGCTCCAACGAGCTGTGCGGCCTTCACCTCCAAGACCTCTCCCCGTCACAAGGGGGGACAAAGAGGCACCTGTGAGCAACAGAGGCCTTTCCTGGGTTTCCCACGACGGACCCCCCTCCCTGCAGTGGCCCCCGGATGGACGCTTTCCTTGGCTGGACAGACCTCATTAGAAGGCGCCCGGCTGGAGGGAAAAGCATTTCCAGGACAAGAGGTTTCATCATTCTTAGCATTAGCGACGGAATGGAGACAGAAGGTAAAGGGCAGATTTGCGATCACGCGGTGGAAATTAAAACCCGCAGGCTTCCCCAGCAAGGCCACACGTGCCGGGCAGGCCCGGGGCCTGGTGACCCTCCCCAGGCGGCTGCCGGGGAGCCAGGCGGTGGGGGGCCATTCGGGGCATTCTTCCAAGACAACGCTCCTGTCACTTCTTGGCGTTCTCAATGTCCCCCACTGCAAGCGCATCACAAACCCGCAGCTGCGAATGGCTGGTGCTTAATTACAGGACAGGGATGGGCCCTTCCTCCCCGGGGCTGGGGTGGCAATACTCAATGTCACAACGCTTGCTGGGGAGTGGAGAGTGCCAGGAGAGCGATGAAGCAGGCTAGAGCACACATCCCTTTTCAGATCTTTTCTCAGCAGTATTCAAAATGGAAATCTATAAAGCAGATACAGAGAACCGCAAAGCAAGTGAACATAAAAAAGCAAATTTTACATTTGCAAAGCAGATTCCTACCTTAGCATCAAGGTAAAGATCAAATGGCTCCTCTGCCTGAGGTTTCCCTGGACACAACTGGATGTGCTTTCTTTCTCCTTTTAACTCCAACAAAGAATTCTTTCCTCTTCTCTTCAGACACTCATAGCATGTTAAATTTTTTTTTAACTTGCTTTCTCCCATTAGATTATATATATGGTCATTGATGGCAGGGACATTGTCTTATAAATCTGCAATGCTTAGCACTGATTTTAACTCACAATAAGCCCTCAATATACTAAAGGGGAACTAAAATTAATAAATGCAAAGCAATCAGAATGTTGGAATCAAAATGTTAGAGCAGCGCTAGAAATGCAGCGCCAGCCCCAAATGCAAGCCACATGCATCAACTTAAATTTTCCAGTAGTCCCATTTTAAAAAGTAAAAAGAGGAAATTCATTTTATTAATGTTATTTAACCCAACATATCCAAAATATCATTTCAACATGTAATGAATACAAAAAAATCAAGATATTTTGCATTCTTTTTTTTTGTACTAAGTCTTCAAAAGCCAGTATAAATTTTACACCTACTGGACATCCCAATTCGGACAAGCTACACTGCAAGTCCTCGATAGTCACATGAGGCTAGTGGCTACCATGCTGAAGAGCATAGTATTACAGTGATGCCCCAAAACTCTATAGCACATAAAAACATATTTATGAAGGGAAACATTTTTCATAGAAATAAAGAACTCATTTAATTTCAAGTTTTCCATTAATCTATGTTACCTCTTTATATTTGTTTTTATGAGAACTAAGGAAGTTAAGTATTAAATGGGTGTATCCTTTCCCCTTAAAAGCTCTTTTGGATGAATGTCTAGACCACAAAATATTTTTTAAAATAGATCCTCAAGCCAACTTCATCAAGAGCTGTATTTATTAAGGAACATTTAACAAACACGTGGGCAAACAAGTGTTGTTACTCTAGGATATAGTACTCGGTTGGTTTTTTTCCCACTTTTTGAACAGATAATTAGTAGGTCGTGTTGTTTAGCAATTATTTCTGAAGAGCTAAACACTTCCCTTCTAAAGTCTACTTTTCATGGACTACATAAACAAACTATTAGTAGTTAGAAGGTTGTAATGCTATCATAATGCCATTCGTACCAGGTACCCAAGAATGCCAAAACCCTCTCCTAACAGTCAGCCCCCTCTTTCCCAGCAGGTGGGTGACTTAGCCCTCCACAGGATCAGTGACACAGCAGGTAACCAAGGGCCACCTGGGTGGGGCGCCAGCACCCATCACCTAGATACCAACCCGGGCCAGAGTCTCCAGGGAGGTGCCTTATGGGGTTTTCCTCCTTTCCCCACCTCCCCGCCCCTCCATCCTGCAGCCAGACCTCTCCTGGACCTTGAGACCAGCCCATGTGGGCCTCAATCTGTGGACCCTGCCTAACTTATTCACTCAGCAGCACGCAGGAGGAGTCTGAAAAACAGTCCCTGGAAACCAGCCTGGGAAGCCAGACCCTGCAGAGGCCAGATGCAGGAAGGAACTGACCACCTCTTCCAGGATCCTGCCCACCAGTAACCAGGCCCAGCAGAGTCTGGATAGTGACCAGTCAGGCTGGATTTGTTCCTCTGGGGCAGCAGGTGGCTATGAAAGAGGAACCGAAGTCTGTTCCCACAGGACTACCCGAAGTTCTGATGTCAGGTGGAGTTGTTATTTACCCAGGTTCCCCGATGAAAATCAATAATCTCTGAGGAGTGAGGTATCAGACAGTTTGTTCAAGAAAAAACTATGATATAACCACCTCAGAGAATTGAGGCAGACTGCTCTTCCTTTCCTCATGAGGCCAAAGGAGACTGAAAGTGGGAGAGAGCCCTCTCTGAAAGAGAACACCCGGGGAAGAGTCCCTGAGATTTGTCAACCCAGAATTGTGTGGCCAAGATCTTTAAATAAATTGCTTCTACAATAATATATTGATCAGTGGCTCTTACAACCATACCTTGCAGTCTAGGAAATTAAAGCATAAATTATTGGGATTTCTTTTTCATTTGCACCACTTCTCCAAATGCATCTACCTTCAAAAGTTGAGGAGGTTTTTTTCTTTTTCATGACGAAAGGAATAAGACCTCAGAAGAGAGCTTACAAACCTTTTTCCTTAAAGTACTGTGTTGCACTGAATTCTGTTCTCACTTCACCTGTTTTCTTCAGCTCTGGAGATTTGTTCTCCATTATTCAAGTCACATCAAGGACGGGTATTCACTGAGTGAAAGGTAATAGACATTAATATACCTACACGCACCTGAAAGAATTGCCGCAGCTGTCTGTGGTGCTGACCTGATCAGGGCAGGCCCTGGGCTGCCTGCTTTCCTGACGTTCCAACCAGCCAACGAAAGCAAGGGGAAAAGCAGCAGGAAAAAGCTATGAAACATGAGGCTCTTTAAATAGCTTCTCTGGGTGACACTGCAGTGGCGGCAGAGGGTCATTAAAAAGTAAGAACCGGGACATGACCAGTGTTAAGAGAGATGGGCTGGAAATTCTGATTCGCCACGATTGCTCTGTTTCTTCTCCCACCACACACACTCGACAGCAAAACTACTTTGTTTCAAGGTCAACACGTATTCGCATTTCTTTTCCTCCTCACTTGTAATCAATAGTACGCCACATTCTGATTTGGGTGAACTAACTGCAGAAGAAATTTATGAGGCGATGAGAGGAGTTTGGATATCGGATATTAAGGAATTTTCTTATTTTAGTTGTGATGACATTACTGTGGTTTTAAAAGACAACTGACCTCTTAGAGATAAACACTAAAGTTTAGGGATAAAATGATGTGAGATAAGAGATTTCACTTTAAAACAGTAATTTTGGACAGGCTGGAGGAGTATAGAAAAAGGAAGATTGGACATTTTTTGTTGATGATGGTTAAAACTGACTGATAGGCTCATGGGGGCAACATTTGTTATCCTTTCTACTTTGGTTTATATTTGAAACTTAATACAATAAGATTTCTAACAGAGTACCTACTAATCAAGGGGGAAGGGAGCAAAAGCCCTTCCTAGGACTTGGGAGGTCTGTTTTATCCCTTCTCAGCTTACTGCTGCCCGGAAGGTATCACAGGCCATTCCATGTTAGCGCCATGAAGAAAGGGCATATCCACCTTATTTCTCTTTAAGATTACAGTCTTGGCTTCTAACTCTTCTGCCTCAAGAGGGAGATTTAGCTTTTGATCACCTCTGAGATACAACATCCTTTAGGATATTGAAATTGACAACAGACAGCCTACAAAGTCCTATGGTTTCCATTAAAAGTTTGAAGGCATTGTCCTGTTCTGGATCTATGGGTTAACAATACGTGACAAGGCATACACTCTTCATAAGAATTTTATTCAGCTTGGTTATGAAGGGATGCCTTATGAGACAAACTGGCAGCGATTCATCGGGTGGGCAGAGAAAGGAGCATATAAAACAGAAGACAATTAATTACCCATCTCTGAATTACTCCTTCTCAAAATCTATGGAAACTATGGATGCCTTAAAATCATCTATATCCCGAGGAGTTCCGGGAAGATGGCAGCATGAGCAGGGCGGTGGAAATCTCCTCCCAAAACCATATATATCTATGAAAATATGGCAAATACAACTATTCCTAAAAGAGAGACCAGAGTACACAGGACAGCGCACAGCCTGCATCTGCACCTGAGAGGACTCGGCACCAGGCGAGGTGGGTAAGATATGGAACCGTGACCCAGCGGGACCTGAGCACTCCCCTACCCCAGTGCACTGGTGGGAGGAGAAGATTCAGAGCCGGGAGGGAGTGGAAGAACAGGCCCGCGAAATAACCGGCCCTGGTGATCTGCACCGGGAGCACTGACACACATCGCGCGGTGTATCGGATATTGGAGAGACAGAAGGTGCAGGTTTTGAGTTGGGATTGCGCCAGGGTCTGTGCAGCTGGCTCCCCGGGGCAAAAGAAAAGCGGACGCTTTTTTGGGGGGCGGTCTTAAAGAGGCAAGGGCCCAGGATTGTCCCAGCACACTCAGCCCACCAGGCTGGGAGTCCTGAGGAATTTTGGACCCCTTGCCTGGCGACTGGGAAAAAGTAGCCGCACGGAAACTTCACATAGAGAGCAACAGCCTCCCATTCGTTCCCACCCCGGCCAGAGGTAGAAAGGCCCTGGCGGGGCTGCGGGGCTGCGGCTCTGGAATAGAGGAGCAACAGCGCCACATACAACATCGGTAGAGAATCTACTCCCGGCAGGCGTTTTTTTGTTTTTTGTTTTTCTTTCTTTTCTTTTCTTTTCTTTCTCTTTTCTTTCTCTTCTTTCCTTTTTTTTTTAAAGTCTTAAAGAGCCCAGCTGACATACATGGCACCTACCAGCGACCACTTCTATCGCCATGAAAAGACAGACGAATATGGTACAGACCAAGCTCACCCAGACCAGGACAACACCAGAGAGGGAGCCTGAAGGGATGGAAACACACAATCTTCCTGAAAAAGAATTCAGAATAAAAGTCATAACCATGCTGACGAATCTACAGAGAAATATGCAAGAGCTGAGGGAGGAAGTGAGGGAAGTCAGGAAAGACAATGCAGAAATGAGACAAGCCATCGACGGGCTTAGCAGCAGACTAGACAAAATGCAAGAGGCTGTTAATGGAATAGAAATCAGAGAACAGGAATACAGACAAGCTGAGAGAGAGAGAGATAAAAGGATCTCTAGGAATGAAAGAATATTAAGAGAACTGTGTGACCAATCCAAACGGAACAATATTCATATTATAGGACTACCAGACGAAGAAGAGAGAGAAAAAGGGATAGAAAGTGTCTTTGAAGAAATAATTGCGGAAAACTTCCCCATACTGGGGAAGGAAATAGTCTCGCAGTCCACGGAAGCCCACAGACCTCCCAACACAAGGGACCCAAGGAACACACCACCAAGACACATAATAATTAAAATGACAAAGATCAAAGATAAGGAAAGAGTATTAAAGGCAGCTAGAGAGAGAAAAATGATCACCTACAAAGGAAAACCCATCAGACTATCATCAGACTTCTCAACAGAAACCTTACAGGCCAGAAGAGAATGGCATGATATATTTAACGTTATGAAACAGAAGGGCTTCGAAGCAAGAATATTGTATCCAGCACGATTATCATTTAAATATGGCGGAGGGATTAAACAATTTCCAGACAAGCAAAAGCTGAGAGAATTTGCCTCCCATAAACCACCTCTACAGGACATCTTAAAGGAACTGCTCTAGAGGGAAGCACTCCTAAGGCTCAAAAGATGTCACCAGAGAAAATAAAATCATAGCAAAGAAAGCAGACCATCCAAATACCAACTAAAGGCAAAGAATAAAACACCTAGTATTAAAGAAAGGAGGAGGAAGAATAAGAAGGGAGAGAAATAAAGAAACATCAGACCGTGTTTACAATAACTTAACAAGAAAGTTAAGTTAGATTGTTAGATAGTAAAGGAGCTACCCTTGAACCTTTGGTAACCACGAATCTAAAGCCAGCAATGGCAATAAGTACATGTCTATTGATAATCACCCTAAATGTAAATGGACTGAATGCACCAATCAAAAGACACAGAGTAACAGAATGGATAAAAAAGCAAGACCCATCTATATGCTACCTACAAGAAACTCACCTCAAACCCAAAGATATACACAGACTAAAAGTGAAGGGATGGAAAAAGATATTTCACGCAAACAACAAGGAGAAAAAAAGCAGATGTTGCAGTACTTGTATCAGACAAAATAGACTTCAAAAAGAAGGACATTACATAATGATAAAGGGGTCAATCCAACAAGAGGATATAACCATTATAAATATATATGCACGCAACACAGGAGCGCCAACATATGTGAGACAAATACTAACAGAATTAAAGGAGGAAATAGACAGCAATGTATTCATTTTAGGTGACTTCAACACACCACTCACTCCAAGGGACAGATCAACCAGACAGAAAATAAGTAAAGACACAGAGGCAATGAACAACACACTAGAACAGATGGACCTAACAGACATTTACAGAACTCTACACCCAAAAGCAGGTGGAGACACATTCTTCTCAGACACATTTTCCAGAATAGACCACACACTAGGCCACAAAAAGAACCTCAGTAAAGTCAAAAATATTGAAATTCTACCAACCAACTTCTCAAATCACAAAGGTATAAAACTAGAAATAAATTTTAGAAAGAAAACAAAAAGGCTCACAAATACATGGAGACTTAACAACATTCTCCTAATTAATCAATGGGTTAACGACCAAATCAAAACAGAAATCAAAGAATATATGGAGACTAATGACAACAACAACACAAAGCGACAACTTCTGTGGGATGCAGCAAAGGCAGTTCAAAGAGGAAAGTATACTGCAATCCAGGCCTATTTAAAGAAGGAAGAAGAATCCCAAATGTATAGTCTATAGACACAATTACTGAAATTGGAAAAAGAAGAACAACTGAGGCCCAAAGCCACCAGAAGGAGGCACATAATAAAGATCAGAGAAGAAATAAATAAAATTGAGAAGAATAAAACAATAGAAAAAAATCAGTGGAACCAAGAGCTGGTTCTTGGAAAAAATAAACAAAATAGATAAACCCCTAGCCAGACTTATTAAGAGAAAAAGAGAATCTACATACATAAAGAGAATCAGATATGAGAAAGGAAAATAACAATGGACCCCGCAGAAATACAAAGAATTATAAGAGAATATTATGAGAATCTATATGCTAACAAGCTGGAAAACATAGAAGAAATGGACAACTTCTTAGAAAAATACAGCCTTCCAAAAGTGACCAAACAAGAAACAGAAAAACTAAACAGAGGAATCACCAGCAACAAAATTGAATCAGTAATCAAAAAACTACCCAAGAAGAAAACCCCTGGACTAGATGGATTCACCTCTGAATTCTACCAGACATATAGAGAAGAAATAACACCCATTCTCCTTAAAGTTTTCCAAAAAATAGAAGAGGAGGGAATACTTCCAAACTCATTCTATGAAGCCAGCATCACTCTAATACCAAAACCTGGCAAAGACCTCACCAAAAAAGAAAATTACAGACCAATATCCCTTATGAACGTAGATGCAAAAATACTCAACAAAATATTAGCAAACTGAATTCAAAATACATCAAGAGGATCACACACCATGATCAAGCGGGATTCATCCCAGGAATGCAAGGATGGTACAATATTTGAAAATCCATCAACATCATCCACCACATCAACAAAAAGAAGAACAAAAACCACATGATAATCTCCATAGATGCTGAAAAAGCATTTGACAAAATTCAGCATCCATTCCTGATTAAAACTCTCAACAAAATGGGTATAGATGGCAAGTACCTCAACATCATAAAGGCTATATATGACAAACCCACAGCTAACATCATACTTAACGGCGAGACAGCTGAAAGCTTTTCATCTAAGATGGGGAACAAGACAGGGATGCCCACTCTCTCCACTGTTATTCAACATAGTACTGGAGGTCCTAGCCACAGCAATCAGACAAAACAAAGACATACAAGGCATCCAGATTGGTAAAGAAGAAGTCAAATTGTCACTATTTGCAGATGACATGATACTGTACATAAAAAACCCTAAAGACTACACTCCAAAACTACTAGAACTAATATCTGAATTCAGCAAAGTTGCAGGATACAAAATTAACACACAGAAATCTGTTGCTTTCCTATACACTAACGATGAACTAACAGAAAGAGAAATCAGAAAAACAATTCCATTCACAATTGCATGAAAAAGAATAAAATACCTAGGAATAAACCTAACGAAGGAAGTGAAAGACCTGTACTCTGAAAACTACAAGACACTCCTAAGAGAAATTAAAGAGGACACTAACAAATGGAAATGCATCCCATCCTCTTGGCTAGGAAGAATAAATATTGTCAAAATGGCTATACTACGTAAAGCAACCTACAAATTCAACACAATCTCTATCAAACTACCAACAGCTTTCTTCAATGAACTGGAACAAATAATTCTAAAATTCATATGGAACCACAAAAGACCCTGAATAGCCAAAGCAATCCTGAGAAGGAGGAATAAAACAGCGGGAATTACGCTCCCTGACTTCAAGCTCTACTACGAAGCTACAGTAATCAAGACAATTTGGTATTGGCACAAAAACAGACCCACAGACCAGTGGAACAGAATAGAAAATCCAAACATTAACCCAAACATATACAGTCAATTAATATTTGATAATGGAGCCTTGGATATACAATGGGGAGATGACAGCCTCTTCAGCAGCTAGTGTTGGAAAAACTGGACAGCTACATGTAAGAGAATGAAACTCGACTACTGTCTAACCCCATACACAAAAGTCAACTCAAAATGGATCAAAGACCTGAATGTAAGTCATGAAACCATAAAACTCTTAGAAAAAAACATAGGCAAAATTTCTTGGAAATAAACATGAGCGACTTCTTTATGAACATATCTCCCCGAGCAAGGGAAACAAAAGCAAAAATGAACAAGTGGGACTATATCAAGCTGAAAACCTTCTGTACAGCAAAGGACACCATCAGTAGAGCAAAGAGACACCCTACAGTATGGGAGAATATATTCATAAATGACATATCCGATAAGGGGTTGACATCCAAAATATATAAAGAACTCACGCACCTCAAGAAACACAAAGTAAATAATCCAATTAAGAAATGGGCAGAGGACATGAATAGACACTTCTCCAAAGAAGAAACTCAGATGGCCAAAAGGCACATGAAAAGATGCTCTACATCACTAATCATCAGAGAAATGCAGATTAAAACCACAGTGAAATATCACCTCACATCAGTGAGGATGGCCAACATCCGAAACACAAACAACAACAAATGTTGGCGAGGTTGTGGAGAAAACAGAACCCTCCTACACTGCTGGTGGGAATGCAAATTAGTTCAACCATTGTGGAAAGTAGTATGGAGGTTCCTCAAAAAACTCAAAATAGAAATACCTTTTGACCCAGGAATCCCACTCCTAGGAATTTACCCTAAGAATGCAGCAGCCCAGTTTGAAAAAGACATATGCACCCCTATGTTTATCGCAGCACTATTTACAATAGCCAAGAAATGCAAGCAACCTAAGTGTCCAACAGTAGATGAATGGATAAAGAAGAGGTGGTACATATACACAATGGAATATTATACTGCCATAAGAAGAAAACAGATCCTTCCATTTGCAACAACCTGGATGGAATTAGAAAGTATTATGCTCAGTGAAATAAGCCAAGCCGTAAAACACAAGTACCAAATGATTTCACTCATACGTGGAGTATAAGAACAAAGAAAAAAAAAACTGAAGGAACAAAACAGCAGCAGACTCACAGAACCCAAGAACCGACTAATAGTTACCAAAGGGAAAGGGACTGGGGAGGATGGGTGGGAAGGGAGGGACAAGGGGGAAAAAGGGGCATTACGATAAGCAGACATAATGTTTGGGGGGGCACGGGGAGGGCTGTACAACTCAGAGAAGACAAGTAGTGACTCTATAGCATCTCACTACACTGATGGACAGTGACTGTAATGGGGTTGGTGGGGGGGACCTGATGAAGGGGGTAGTTCAATAACCATTATATTGCACATGTAATTGTAGATTAATGATAGCAAAATAAAGTATAAAAATAAATAAATAAATAAATAAAACTAAACCCTTAAAAAAAATCATCCAAATCCCTTAACGCAGCAATCCCAATTCTAGGGATGTATTCTAACAAAATAATTGGGCAAGTGCACAATAAGACGTGTGCACCAATATTTACCAAAACTTTTGTTTATAACAGAAAAGACGAAACAAACAGAAAAACGCAAATGTCCATTAGTAAGAAATGGTTAAAGTATTGATTAGACATATTGGAAATACATGCAACTTTTAAAAATGCTTATGTCTGAGATGTACCATTCAAGGGTACACTTTGAGGATGGTCATCGCAGGCACAGGGGGTGTTAGCAGCTGTGGGTGGATGGGCAGGCATCGAGCTGCCTTATCTTTTGGAGGAATGAAAGCACACAGGGAACATGGGTAAGGGGGGAGGTTAGGAGGTAGACAGGCCCACATGATGGAGCGTCTCGAATGCCTCACTGAAGCATCTGGGTTCCAACAGACAAAGACTCTCCTTGACCTTTAGCTTTAGTCAGGCTCCTCTGAGCCCTCTTCTCAACTGGGCTTCAGCCTTGGCCTTCCATGTCTGTCCTTGCAAAGTGCAATGTTAGCAAGAATTCTGCTAAGGCAGTTTGGACAGAATCCAACCCTGCCACCCCAATCTCATCACCCTCCATACCTTAATACCTGTATCTTATACTTTGACATCAAGGCCTGTCTTCAGCAAGAACCCTGACAGGTTAGTTTAGCAAGAATTCCCCCTACCCTTGAAGTCTCCTCCTAGTAATTGTCCACATCCAGCCCCCCACAACCTGCTCCACTTGTGCTTGTACTTGGAATTGAGCCTGACTTCTCTCCCCTCTTGCAATAGAACTGACAACAATCACAAGTCTTCTGTACTGTTTTTACAAGTGTCAGAATAATTTTTTCTTTAACACAACCTGAGGGCACCAGGGAACTTGCGAAGGGGCTGGGCTTTCCCAAGATTAGTCAGTCTGACAGGAAAGCAGAGAAGTAACCACTAGTGGGTCTTATAATAGCATGCGTTTTCTAGATGCCTGCTGCATGCCAGGCCCTGTGCTCAGCGCTCTGTAACAGCGCTCGTGGGACGGTCACAACAACCTACAAGGTGGTTTTTATCCATTTTTCACAGTCCAGGAAACGGAAATGTAGTGTGGGTTAGCAATTTGTCCAAGATCATACCACTAAGAAGTCACAGAGCTGGGACTTGGCCTGGACTGTCTGACTCAAGTCCAGGTTTGGTGCTGGCAGGACAATGAACCCCAAACTCCAGTTTCTCCCAAACCCTCTGTGCTATATGCAAAAAAGCACAAACTCAACAACTCAATTCCTACTAAAAAGAACTTGCTTGATGTGCAGCAAATGGGTTAAGGGAGAAGCTTTCTCAGTCACAAAAATGGGACTTCATGGAAAACCTGAGAGAAATCAGGTGAAACTGGATCTGTCAAGGGGCTATTTTTTTAACTCAGGAGAAACCACTTGGGAGTAGGTAGTTTTGTTTTTGCTTGTTTAAGCAGTAGACACAGGTGAGATATCTGAGGCAGGCACTAAAGAGAACCCGAAGGGAGGAGGTTTCCCGTTTCAAATTGGGGAGAAGAACCACGAATGGAAAAGATTGTCATTAAATAGGGGAGTTGGGCCAGACAAGCACAGGTGGAGGCAGAGGAACTCCCCAGGGCTACCCAAGTTATTTAAAGACATACAGAAACTGGCATTTATGGAAACTTGATTCCAGGCAGGGAACGGGGGAGGAAAGAATCCTCAATCAAGAAATACTTACTAAAAGCAAGTAGACAATTATAGTAAAGGAGACAAAGGTGTAAAAAAAAAAGAGCTCCTCCCCTGAGAAGTTTACAATTTACGGAAGAAGGACACACACACATTCCCACAAATGGCCACTGCAGGTAAAAGGGACAGCTGGTGGCATCTAGAAGTAAATGGAACATGGGCTCTGCATTCACAGAAGGTAAGGAATCCCATAAACAGGAAAAAGAGTGGTTATTCCAAGCATGAGAAATGCAGTGAACAAACGCCTGGAAATGGGGAGGCAAGAAGGTTTTCCAGGGCACAGCCAGAGTCAAGGACAGCAACTTTGGAAAGCCAACCTCATTCTGAAAATAAGGAAAATTACAAGATCAATAGGAAATGGGAAAAATAATTAGCATTTGTTGAGCAATTTTCTCTGTGCCAGACACTTTTTCTACCATGCCTTTTCATTCCATCCAAATGGCCCTGCGAGATAATTATCTCTACTTTCAGTATGACCAAACTGAGGCCCAGAAAAGCTAAGCCACTTGGAACAAAGCCTTACAGGCAACCAGTGACCCCACACTCCCTTCTGTCTAACCCTCTCTGCTGCCTCTAGCAACCCCATTCATTTATGTAGCACCAACCATGTGCCCACCACAAACAGCGAGTGGTCTCCAGGGACATGTACCAGACTATGATTACTTGCTCATGTTCACTATTCCAGGGCTTTAGAGGGTTGGTTATGTTGATGGGAAACCACTAATTCATTTTCAGGTCATGTAAACATCTCTGATGAATGAAGGACTAATGTATCTTGATACTACTAAACACTATTTTTTTCACTTAGACAAAGTGACTGAATAAACTCTTTAAAATCCTGGCTTCAAATGTTACTGCTTTTCTGTGGGCAAGCAATATGGTACAACCACGTTGGACAACTGTTTGGCAGTTTCTTAGTTAGACATAGAGTTACAATATGATCTAGCAATCCCGCTCCTGGGTATTGGCCCAAGAGAAATAAAATTTCATGCTTACACAAAAACGTATATGCAAAGGTTTATAGCAGCTTTATTCATAATCGTCCCAAACTCAAAACAACCCACATGACCTTCAGCAGATGAATGGATAAACAAACTGTATACCCATATAACATAAAACCACTAAGCAATAAAAAGGAATACACACAACAACAACATAAATCTCAGAGTGATTAAGTAAAAGAACGCAGACTCAAAAAGGTATGTAATATATTATTTCGTTTTTATGACAATTTAGGCAAAACTACAGAGAGGAAGAACAGATAAGTGGTTGCCTGAGGTTAAGAGATGAGAGAAGGTTTGACTACAGCGGGATGGCTTAAGGGCTTTCTTTTTTTTTGGAGTGATGAAATTGTTTTGTATCTTGAGTATGGCAGCATGGAGTAGGCAGAATAATGGCTCCAAATGACGTCCACACTCTAATTCTGGAATACGTGAATACATGGATGTTACAGGGTAAAAGGGACTTTGTAGATAGAATTAAGGTTGCTAATCAACTGACCTTAAAATTGACTATCCCAGATTATAAGGGTGGGCTCACTATAATCACATGGGCCCTTAAAAGTGGAAGAGAGAGGCAGACAATTCAGTGAGAGAGACATGCCATGGAAAAAGAGGCAGGAGAGATGTGAGCATGAGAGGGCCTCCAGCCATTGCTGGCTTTAAAGATGGAGGAAGGGGGCCACGTGAAGGAAATGAGAGTGGCCTCCAGAATGTGGGAACTGCTGCAGCTGACAGCCAGCAAGGAGATGAGACCTCAGTCCTGCAACCACAAGGAACTGAATTCTGCCACTAACTTGAAAGAGCAAAGAAATGGATTTTCCCCTAGACCTTCCAGAAAAAAGCATGGCCCTGCCAACATGTTGGTCTTGACTTTACGAGACTTTAAGCAGAGTAACCAGCTGACCTGATGGAAATCTAACCTATGAAACTGTGTGAAAATAAACTTGTAGAGTTTTAAGCCTTTAAATCTGTGATAATTTGTTACAGCAATGGAAAACTAATACAACATAGCTACACAACTCTATATATGTGTCAACCCCCCACAACAGAAATATACACCAGAAAAAGTAATTTTACTATGCATTAATTAGGAAAGAAGAACTATAAAGGTTCTTGCTTTTAAAGACCATTACTGTGGACAAAAAGAACAACTAGCCATATTTCCTCACTTCTTCAATCCCTAATCTCCACAATGATAACTCAGGCTTGGAATGTGGTCTCTGTTCAGCCCCTGCCTTCCTCGCCCATCCACTACCCAGAACTAATCCAAGTTCCTGCAGACTGAAGCCACTTTCCATGCCACCAACCAGCTCATAGTTCATGGCTTATATTTTGCCTTAGCTCTCAAACAGGTCAGAACTTACTGCTTTCCCAGGACTGCAAACAAGAAAGCCCCAAATGAGGAAACTGAAGTGTTAAAGTCCATTTCAAAGAACCTTACAGGGAACCCTCCAAGACAGAGAGCTTCCATCAATACAGATGTATCAAATCCAAAAGGCAGAGCCCAAAGTAATGGATGACTCACCAGGACTTTTAGCCATCTACTACAGGAGTGCTCCAGGAAGTGCTCTAAATCCAGTATTTCTCTCTGAAGAATTAACATGGAGTCCTTTGTCTAATAATCACTAGCCCACCCCCACCCTCTTCTTCTAGCTTACCACTGCTGTCATTAGCTTTTCTAAATTTTAACAAAGTGGAATACAATTCTTTCCCAATTTTCTTATAGCATTTAAGCGTATGATATGCTATCTTACCAGGTTTGCTCAAAGGAATAGCACTTCTTTTTAAAATCATTTAAATACTGAGATTCGAGATGACAGCATGAGAGGTGCCACGGAGAACTCCTCCCAAAACCACAAATAGTACAAAAATATAGTTAATTAATACAACTAACCCTAAAACAGCAAAAGGAAAGAAGGCTGCACCAGACTGCATACAGATCTCATGAACAGAGCAGACCTCAAAGAACAGGGTAACATAGGAAAGCCTTAATCCGGGAGGACCCAGACCCTTCCCTCACCCCAGCTCACCGGTGGGAGGAAGAGAAACAGAGTGGGGAGGGGGTGGAAGCTTGGGACTACTGAGCGCCTAGCCCTGGAGATCTGCTTACTGAACGGAAGCCTATATTGTGTGGTGTTCTGGATGTTGGGGAGCTCAGAAGGGCGGAGTGCTTCAGAGATTGATATTCCGGCTGTTTCAGGAGTGGAGATCTACATCCGGCTGCTCTGTGTCAGAGGAGGGGCAGGCGGTCTATGAGGCTTCCTAGCAGTGAGAGGGCTGAGGAAGGGGTGGGGATTGAACGGAGCTTGCTGCGTGGGAGAAGGGAGAGCTAGGCAAGGTTGTCTGGGTGCACTCTGCCCAGCTGGTTGGGAGCTTTGGGGAGCTTCAGGTGCTCCATCCCCCCTGGCTGCCTACTCAGCTCTGAGGCCCCCCACTGTGACATGCAGCCTAATGCACCTTCCTCCTAGCCTGCCAGCACCGGATCACAAACTGACAGTCACTGTGCTGGCGTCAGGCCAGCCAGAGGGAGGACCCGCCTACAACAGCTAGAGAAGCAAAGCATAGAGGCTTACACCTGTGTGCTTGGCCCACTGGGTCTGACACTGGAGACAGGCACCCCAGACGGGAATCAGGAAACAGATCTTTCCTCTCCCCAGGTGCAGGCTCCGTTCCCCTGCGACCCCCAACCTCACTTTAGGGGCGGAGCAGCTCCAGAGACTGGAGTTTCTGCATACTAGTGGGCACCACACAGAAATATGAAACGACAAAAGAACATGGTTCAGACCAAAATCTCACAAACCCCAGAAAGAGGGCCAAATGAAACCAAACTCACCAATCTTCCTGAAAGAGAGTTCAAAATAAATATTACAAACATGGTTATGAGGTACAGAAAAATATTCAAGAACTCAGGAATGAATTTAAGTTGGAGATTCAATCATTAAGACATTCCACATCTGAAATGAAACATACAATGGAGGGATTTAAAAGCAGATTAGATGTAGTAGAAGAGATGGTATATGGAATAGAAATTAGCAAAGAGGAACAAAGAAGCTGAGGCACAGAAAGAAAAAAGGATTTCTAAGAAAGAAAGAATATTGACACAACTGTGTGACCAATCCAAACACAACAATATTCGTATTATAGGGGTACCAGAAGAAGAGAGAGAAAAGGGATAGGAAGTGTAATTGCTGAAAACCTCACCAATCTGGGGAAGGAGATAGTCTCTCAAGCCATCGAGATGCACAGATATCCCAACACAAGGGACCCAAGGAAGACAACATCAAGACATATAATAATTAAAATGGCAAAGATCAAGGATAAAGACAGACTTTTAAAAGCAGCTAGAGAGAGAAAATAGATCCCATACAAAGGAAAACCCATCAGGCTATCATCAGACTTCTCAACAGAAATGTTATAGGCCAGAAGGGAGTGGCATGATATACTTAATGCAATGAAGCAGAAGTGCCTTGAACCAAGAATACTCTACCCGTAAAGGTTATCATTTAAATTTGAAGGAGGGATTAAACAATTTTCAGATAAGCAAAAGCTGAGAGAATTCACCTCCCACAAACCACCTCTACAGTGCATTTTGGAGGACTCCTATAGATGGAAGTATTCCTAAGGCTAAATAGATGTCACCCAAGGGATAGACAAAGAGTACAGAATATGATTCACAACATACAAAGAATGGAGGAGGAAGAAGAAGGAGGAAAAAAAAAGAACCTTTAGGTTGTGTTTGTAATAGCATATGAAGTGAGTTAAATTAGACTGTTAGATAGTAAGGGATTTACCCTTGAACCTTTGGTAACCACGAATCTAAAGCCTGCAATGGCAATAAGTACAAACCTATCGATAATCATCCTAAATGTAAATGGTCTGAATGCACCAATCAAAAGGCATAGAGTTACTCAATGGATAAAAAACAAGACCCATCTATATGCTGCCTACAAGAGACTCACTTCAAACCCAAAGACATACACAGACTGAAAGTAAAGGGATGGAAAAAGATATTTCATGCAACTAATAGGGAGAAAAAAGGAGAAGTTGCAGTACTTGTATCAGACAAAATAGACTTCAAAACAAAGAAAGTCACAAGAGACAAACAAGAACATTACATAATGATAAAAGGGTCAGTCCAACAAGAGGATATAACTATTATAAATATCTGTGCACCCAACACAGGATCACTTGCATATGTGAAACAAATACTAACAGAATTTAAGGTGGAAATAGAATGCTATGCATTCATTTTAGGAGACTTCAATACACCACTCACTCCAAAGGACAGATCAACCAGAAAGAAAATAAATAAAGAGACAGAGTCACTGAACAACGTATTAGAACAGATGGACCTAACAGACATCTACAGAACACTCCATCCAAAAGCAACAGGATACACATTCTTCTCAAGTGCACATGGAACATTTTCAAAAATAGATCATATACTAGGCCACAAAAAGAGCCTCAGTAAATTCAGAAAGATTGAAATTGTACAAACCAGCTTCTCAGATCACAAAGGTATGAAACTAGAAATAAATTACACAAAGAAAATGAAAAAGTCCACAAACACATGGAGGCTTAATAACATGCTCCTAAATAATCAATGGATGAATGACCAAATAAAACAGAGATCAAGCAATATATGGAGACAAATGAAAACAATAATGCAACACCACCAAATCTGTGGGACACAGTGAAGGCCTTGCTAAGAGCGAAATACATTGCAATACAGGCCTACCTCAGGAAAGAAGAACAACCCCAATGAATAGTCTAAACTCACAATTAATGAAACTAGAAAAGGAAGAACAAATGAGGCCCAAAGTCAGTAGGAGGGACATAACAAAGATTAAAGCAGAAATAAATAAAATTGAGAACACTAAAACAATATGAAGAATCAATGAAAGCAGAAGCTGTTTCTTCAAGAAAATAAACAAAATAGATAAACCCCTAGCCAGATTTATCAAGAAAAAAAGAGAATCTACACACACAAAAAGAATCAGAAATGAGAAAGGAAAAATCACTACGGACACCACAGACATACAAAGAATTATGAGAGAATAGTATGAAAAATTATATGGTAACAAACTGGATAACCTAGAAGAAATGCACAACATTCTAGAAAAATACAACCTTCCAAGGCTGATTCAGGAAGAAACAGAAAATATGAATAGACCAATTACCAGCAAAGAAATTGAATTAGTAATAAAAAAAAACTACCTAAGAACAAAACCTCTGGACCAGATGGTTTCACTACTAAATTTTATCAAACATTTAGTGAAGACCTAATACCCATCCTCATTAAAGTTTTCCAAAAAGTAGAAGAGGAGGGAACACTCCCAAATTCATTCTACAAGACCAACATCACTCTAATACCAAAACCAGGCAAAGATACCACAAAAAAAGAATATTACAGACCAATATGCCTGATGAACATAGATGCAAAAATACTCAACAAAATATTAGCAAACCGGATTCAAACATACATCAAAAAGATCATCCTTCATGATCAAGTGGGATTCATCCCAGGGATGCGAGGATGGTACAACATTCGAAAATCCATCAACATCATCCACCACATTAACAAAAAGAAGGACAAAAACCATATGATCATCTCCATAGATCCTGAAAAAGCATTCAACAAAATTCAACATTCATTCAGTATAAAAACTCTCAAAAAATGGGTATAGAGGGCAAGCACCTCAACATAATAAAGGCTATATATGACAACCCACAGCCAACATTATACTTAACAGCGAGAAGCTGAAAGCTTTTCCTTTAAGATCAGGAACAAGAAAAGGATGTCCACTCTCCCCTCTTTTATTCAACACAGTTCTGGAGGTCTTAGCCATGGCAATCAGACAACAAAAAGAAATAAAAGGCATCCAGATTGGTAAGGAAGAAATCAAACTGTCCCTGTTTGCAGATGACATGATATTGTACATAAAAAACCCTAAAGACTCCACTCCAAAACTACTAGATCTAACATCTGATTTCAACAAAGTTGCGGGATACAAAATTATACACAGAAATCTGTTGCATTCCTATACACTAATGGTGAACTAGCAGAAAGAGAAATCAGGAGAACAATTCCATTCACAATCACATCAAAAAGAATAAAATACCTAGGAATAAACCTAACCAAGGAAGTGAGAGACCTATACCCTGAAAACTACAAGACACTTTTAAGAGAAATTAAAAAGGACACTAATAAATAGAAATTCATCCCATGCTCTTAGCTAGGAAGAATTAATATTTTCAAAATGGCTATCCTGCCTAAAGCAATCTACAGATTCAATGCAATCCCTATCAAAATATCTACAGCATTCTTCAATGAACTAGAGCAAATACTTCTAAAATTCATATGGAATGACAAAAGACCCTGAATAACCAAAGCTGTCCTGTGATGGAAGAATAAAGCAGGGGGAATTACACTCTGACTTCAACCTCTACTACAAAGCCACAGTAATCAAGATAATGTGGTACTGGCAAAAGAACAGACCCATAGACCAGTGGAACAGAATAGAGGGCCCAGATATAAACCCAAGCATATATAGTCAATTAATATACAATAAAGGAGCCATGGATATACAATGGGGAAATGACAGCCTCTTCAACAGCTGGTGTTGGCAAAACTGGACAGCTACATGTAAGAATGAAACTGGATTACTGTCTAACCTCATACACAAAAGTAAATTCAAAATGGATCAAAGACCTGAATGTAAGTCATGAAACCATAAACTCTTAGAAAAAAACATAGGCAGAAATCTCTTGGACATAAATATGAGCAACTTCTTCATGAACATATCTCCCTGGGCAAGGGAAACAAAAGCAAAAACGAACAGGTGGGAGTATATCAATCTAAAAAGCTTCTGTACATCAAAGGACACCATCAGTAGAACAAAAAGACATCCTACAGTATGGGAGAATATATTCATAAATGACATCCGATAAGGGGTTGACATCCAAAATATATAAAGAGCTCACACACCTCAACAAACTAAAAGCAAATAAGCCAATTAAAAAATGGGCAGAGGAGCTGAACAGACACTTCTCCAAAGACAAAATTCAGATGGCCAACAGGCACATGAAAAGATGCTCCACATCGTTAATCATCAGAGAAATGCAAATTAATACCACAATGAGATATCACCTCACACCACTTAGGATGGCCACCATCCAAAAGACAAACAACAACAAATTTTGGCGAGGATGTGGGGAAAGTGGAACCCTCCTACACTGCTGGTGGGAATGTAAATTAGTTCAACCAGTGTGGAAAGCAATACGGAGGTTCCTCAAAAAACTCAAAATAGAAATACCATTTGACCCAGGAATTCCACTCCTAGGAACTTACCCTAAGAATGCAGCAGCCCAGTTTGAAAAAGACATATGCACCCCCATGTTTATCGCAGCACTATTTACAATAGCCAAGAAATGGAAGCAACCTAAGTGTCCAGCAGTAGATGAATGGATAAAGAAGATGTGGTACATATACACAATAGATTATTCATCCATAAGAACAAAACAAATCCTTCCATTTGCAACAACATGGATGGAGCTAGAGGGTATTATGCTCAGTGAAATAAGCCAGGCAGAGGAAGACAAGTATCAAATGATTTCACTCATCTGTGGAGTATAAGAACAAAGAAAAAACTGAAGGAACAAAACAGCAGCAGACTCATAGAACCCAAGAATGGACTAACCGTTACCAAAGGGAAGGGGACTGGGGAGGATGGATGGGAAGGGAGGTATAAGGGGGAAAAAGGGGCATTATGATTATCACACATAATGTAGCAGGGGGGAACACGAGAAAGGCAGTATTTACAGAGAAGACAAGTTATGATTCTATAGCATCTTACGACACTGATGGACAATGACTGTAATGGGGTATGTTGTGGGGACTTGATAATAGGGGGTCTAGTAACCATAATGTTGTTCAAGTGATTGTACATTAATGATACCAAAAGAAAAAAAAATCATTTAACTACTCCCCACAGCCTACAGCCAATTAGAAGTCCATAAAATAAGTTAAATATACCAAAGTAAAGATTTCTAGACTCAACAAAGAGATCAATCAATATTTACTAAGTGCTTTTCATGGACAAAGTCCTGGGAAATACCAAGAAGTAAACGTGAGTGGTCCTTGTCTCTACACAGGGCTTACAATGTCATTAGATATATGATAAAGCAAATAAAAATCTAAAGCAAAAAGTTATGAGATCATATACAAAATATTAGTACAGGAGTTTAAGTGGAGAGACTGTGGCAGGGGTGGTCAGGGAAAGATAGGTTTGCACAGGAGCTGAAAAATGCAAGAATGGTAGAGATGATTCCTCCAAGATGGGCCATTTTCTTCAAAAAGAGAAATCTAGACATTTCACCTACAAAATCTCCGCCTTAGCATACTTTTTCATAGTAATGAACAGGACTTCAAGAAAAAAAACCAAACAACAAAAAAACCCACCCCAATTTCAAAGCAAAAAGAATTTCTGAGATTCTGAATTTGAACTAACAGTTAATGCCTAGTAATTCATTCTTTACTTGTCTCTGTTCGGAGACAGGTGTTACTTGTCTTAGTTGACATCCTGGGGGGTTCTGGCCTTCTTTGATCGTCCCTACAATTTGCACCTCTGCAAGTAAGAAGGGGAATGTCTCCACCTGCAACCAGCCTCATAGGCTGCTTCCACACTGGACTGACTTGGGAGCCATTCCACTTGGTGTACAAAGTGTGGTACAGGCTGCCAGAACTGTCATTTCCTTTACTTAGATGTTATTAATTAGGAATGCTAAGGGTCCTAGCACATGGCAACCCAAGACCCAACACCCTTCAATGTTCTGCATGCACACTCACCCAAAGATGTGTGAAAGAATGTTCAAAGCAGTTCTGTCCGTATTCGCCCTAATGTGGAAACTGTTCAAAATCTACCAGCAGTTAACTGATTTGGTATATTCCTATAACTGGATGGTCCAGAACAAGGATGAACAAGCCACTGCCACACACCTCAACACAGACGAATTTGACAAGCATAACACTGAGCGCAGGAAGCCACACACATAAGAAAACATACCCTATGGTTTTATGCATACAAAGTTTAAAAAGAAAAGCAAAACTTATCTGTGGCATTATAAGTCACAACAGTGACTACCCTAAGGCAGAAGGCATTAACAACTGGAAGGCACACTAGTGGGACTCCTAGGTCCCCAAAAATGTCTGTTTCTCAGTCTAAGAGGAGGTTATGAGGGAGAATTTACTTAGAAAAACACATCATGCAGTATACTTATAACACTTTTCTATATGAATGCTTTATTTCAACAAAGAAGTTATCCTGAAGTATGAAAACTGTTGTGTTAAAGTATAATAGAAAGATGCACAAAAATTTCACTTTACAGTTGAAAAGCTACATGTGTATTCACATCCACAATTTTTGTTTAAATTACTTATTTTATATGTTGACTTTGTTTTAACTTCTTTAGTGAGTAACATATATATATATTTAGATGAGAAATAAATATATACATGTAGTGATATAATTTTAAAGGATAACCCTAAAATTAAGGATCTCTGCCTTGCACACAGATGAAAGAGAATGATTTATTACTCCACTAGTCCTGGAATATCATTCTTAGAAAAGACTGAGAACAAGGAAGAGGAGGAAAGACAAGGAGAAGAAAGAAGAGAAAAAGAAAAATCTTCTCCAGGCTTTTCTTTAAAACCTCTGAAAAAAATTAAAAGGGTCACCAGAACATGTTCTAGTGCAGCACAATTATTTGTTAAAAAGTTGTTACAAGGCTAGGGGCAAAGACTCCATGTCCCCAGTGACTCCCACTCTACTTAAACCACAGCCTGGCCCAGGACGTAGCAACTTAGCCTATAGGCTGGTCCCAGCTGAGAGGCGTAACACAAATTACTGCCTGTACCACATCTGCCATTAAGGATAGAATTTCCCTCTTCCCCCGTCGGTAATGATGGCATATATCTTCTCAATTTAATACCTTGCACAGAGAAACGCCCTTTCTTGCCCTTCTGGGTCAGCTAAGCTCTCAGAATGAACGCCCATCCACATAGCATTTAGAGGTCAAGGTTTCTTGATGACTGTGAAAATGGGGAGTGGCAAAGACCCCTGGTAAATTGTCACCTGTCAATCACTTGACCTAAATACACCAGCCACTGGGGGTAGGGGAGGGAGGGGGTTAGTCGGAGCATGCTCAGTAATGGGGATGACATCACTTAATCAATGCTAGGGACTGGAAGCTGCATCAGCAGCCCGGAGCGGCTGCCAGGAACCTGTCAGCAGGGATGGGGAGGCTCCCGTTAACTCCGTCCCTCCCCACGCTGCTCGCATACAAAGAGGGCACCGTCAGCTACAAACTCTGGGGACGACGGAGGGTGAAAGGACGGTGGGCGGGGCGGGGAACTGGTTTGTTTTGTTTTTTTTTTGCATTGACATATTCCTTTAAGAATTAAAAACCATTGGTATTCCCTCCCCTACCAGCAGCCCCGGCTGCAGAAAGGAAGCCAAGTTGGGGAGGTGGAGGAGGGGAGAGGTTGGAAGGCAGATCAAGAGTGTGGGAGACCCTAGCCACACAAAGTAACTTATCTTGGCACACAGAGGGCTATTTGGCTGCGCTCCGAGTCCCCTAGCCCCACAAATGTGGGCACACAGCCTACTCTCCCCCCAGGGCGAAGCACATCCCAGGGTCTGCGGACACCTGGTGATGGGGGCCGGGGGACGAAGGAGGGCGTGCGCCTATTTGGGGAGGGGTCTACTTCCAAGACAGCCTGAGTTGAGAGGAAGCAGGAAACATAACAGGCCTCCCGGGGACACTAAGGCCACCAGTCTTCCCCTCACCCCCCGTCTTCCGCGCACAGAGCAAGAAGGTGAAACGCCGCGAGGAGACCGGTTACACCGCTGTGGGAGCTCCTAGCCCCTAGCAAAAGCTAGGATTTTTCAGTACCATTTTTAATTATTTTGCTAAGGTCGTGAGATGAGGCAAAATGTTCGATAATCGAACTGATGCCTGGAATCATTTGTGGGTTGCAGAGATCATACTTAAAGGGGAGCCTGGGCACCCGGCTTGTGGGTAACCCGAACACACTACCCACGCGGCGTGGTCGGGGCGGGGAACAATAGGCCCACGCGGGCCCCCACCCCGCGAACAATGGCGGCGCCAAGCCCTTGCTCGCCCCCCCCCCACCTGCACCCTCGCCACCTGGGGTCCGCCCCAACGCCCCCAGTCGCCCCTCCACCCCCCTGGAGGGAACCACACAGCGCAGAGGGAGGGGGTGCCTATGGCCAAGTCTACCCGAGAGGGCACCCCACGGGGATGTCCGAAGGGGCGGCCGGGGCATCTCTGCTCCGTCTTGGGCGTCGGAGCTCTGGGCTGTGGTGCAAAGCAGCAGAAGAAGCCAGACGCCTGGGCCACTTACCCCGATCACCACCGTCTCATCGCCTTTAAATTTGGGGATGAATTTGTCTCCTCGGAGGATCTCCGCTTCGTTGAGGGGCCGGAACCGGCACATCACTTTGATGCTGCATTCGGCTGGATCCGCCATCTCGGCCGGCGGCAAGGAGGGCGCGCGGGGATGGGTGAGGGCCCGGGGGCTCGGCACCACGAGGCAGCAGGCCGCTAACCGCACCGCCCGCAGCGAGGCCGCCTCCTGCAGCCTCCGACGAGGCTTCTCAGCAGGTCATCGTGAACTCGGCGGGCTGGGCAGCTCCGGCCTCTCCGCGACCGGATAGGTGGGCTCGCTATCAGCCTCCCGCCCGGCTGGCTGCAGACCTGCCGTCCTGGCCCTACCCTGGCCCTGCGCTGCGCCTCCGGCCCACCTGCCCGCGACCACGCGGCGGGCGGACGAGGCGATGCGCAGGGACCGAGCCTCGCCGGACTCAGACCTCCCGGGCTGCTGCGTGCTCAGCCATCCTGCATCAGCACCAGCGCGCTCCGCCGCCTCCCGCGCCCGCCCCTTTGCCCCGCCCTCCGCGGCCCACCCCGGGGCGGTGACGTCACTTCGGGGTCCGCCCCGGGCCGAGAGCGTAGCATCCTGGGGCTTGGAGTCATTCCACCGGCAGGTGCAAGTGGGCTTTGGGGGACAGCGGTGGTGTCCGGAGTGCCATCTCCAAACCTGCAGGTCTGATCTGGCTGCCCAAGTCAACACCAGGATGGAGATCATAAACAATTTTCCCGGGTAAAATCCCTGTAATCAGGTCTACATCCTCTCTTCACACCTTTTCATGAGTCCCAAGGAGAGTCCCTTCTTAAGACAGTTTCCAACAGAACGGTTATGGGGCATTTTCTCTGTGCGGAACAGTTTTGTAAGAGTTGTGAAGAAATCAGCGAGGAAACGAGATTTGCGTGAATATTTGTAGCCACTTATAATCTCAAATATGCCTGTCTTAGATAGTAGTTCATAACTTCGGGTTAGGAACTCCTTTAATGTCTGATGAAAGTTAGGGACCGTTTCCATAACAACAACAAAAAAACAAAAACAAACCTGCCCATACCTACAGATTTTTCATGCTATTTCAGAGGGTTGGGGACAACTGAAGCCTGCCTGTGACTCCCAGGTTAAGCACCTCTTAATTACTCTTAAATTATAGTACAGTTTACAGAACCTCTAGCTAATGCCTACTTAGAATTCTGTGGTAGGAACAGAATATACACAGTATCAAGTCCAAGGTCCGGAGCCACGAGTAGCCTTCTGCCTATTTATTAGCCTCATCTCTGGTCACTTTTTGCCTTGATGTTTACACTCTGACAAATACCAAACTACCTGTGGCATCCTCCGTCCACCTCTTGCTCTGCCCGCTTCTGATACTTTAAGCCATTTGCTCTCCTGGAGTCACCCATTCATGCCTCTTACTAAGTAAATGTATTAGAGCTTCTCTGGGTAAAAGTGATAGAAACCCAACTGAAGCCACTGAGACAAAAGGAGAATTTATCACAAGAACATAGATTTATCTTGCTTATTCAGGAAGAGATTAAAGAGCTGGGTCAGGCAGGTTACCAAGACTCTCTCTCTACCTCTGGTCCCTGTTCTTGCTTTGTATTGGCCTCAATCTTTCTCACTCTAGGTCATCCCTCCAAATGTCAGGAAACCCAGCTGCCAACAGCCTCTGGGTTTCATTCCTCAGTTCCTACCATTCAGTAAGGATAGCTATCTTTTCCGAGATTTGGTTTGAAAAATCCTAGGGCAAGTCTATGATTGGCTTGGGCTTAGGCAACTACCCCTGGACCACTCAGTCAGGGTCAGGGACTTTGTAAGATCGTGGAATCCCATGGT
Organism: Smutsia gigantea; assembly: GCA_032199065.1. Taxonomy (NCBI): domain Eukaryota; kingdom Metazoa; phylum Chordata; class Mammalia; order Pholidota; family Manidae; genus Smutsia; species Smutsia gigantea. The sequence goes on along the minus strand of JAVSCE010021572.1, from coordinate 1,546 downwards.
GCAAAGGGTCCCAGAGGAAGAATGTCACTCCCCGAAGGGCATGGTGCTGGGCTGGCAGAACAATTAGATGTGCACTTTCGCTTTCCAGTGCTCCCTCTTCCTCTAAGACTCAGCTCAACCCTCCCTCCTTGGGAAGACTTCCTTGAATCACTGAACACCTACCGAGGGTAAATGGTCCTCCTTATCTCCTGTACACATCTCCATTGCTACACTCCCACAGGCAATGATACCTGTTTCTCTAGCATCTAGTGCATAGTAGACAGCATACTGAATAAAGAATCCAACCAAGGAGGAAGCTCTACCTAAATGAGAATCTCAGCTCTGCCACTTACTAGATGTGGGACCCGTGGCAGGTTATCTAATTTCCTAAAGATTCAGTTTCCTCATCTCTAACATTGGAATAATAATATCATCTCAAGTTTTTGAGAGAATTAGAAATAATGTTTTTAAACCTAGCATGGTGCCTGACACATACATGGTATAAACTCTTGAATGTTAGATATTATTATTCTGTGCTGAACCAATTATTATAACACAAGTGAGTTATTTAGTTAATTTTAGAAACACATCTTTGGCTTAAAGGCAGGTGTACATGGGAATACAGGTTTTCCACCTAGCTGAGAAGACAAATCCACCAAAATAAGCTCACTAATGATTGTGAGCAGTACCAATTTGATTTCCTGTCCTCAGATGTCCTCAGTGAAAGTAGGTTAAAGAAGCATCAAGGGCCATGTTCTCATCTATTTTCACATTGATAGTTCTCAGGCTCAGTCTGGGATATCCACTGTTTTTAATGGTCAATTTTGTGATATTGGAGAGGGCAGTCTAATCCCATTTCCCTGAGCCCTCCAGGGGATGCCCAGAACCTCACACACACTGGTTTGTCTGAGAAAGTCAGAACATGGATCACCTGGGGTAGGGAGAGGCCTGACGTGTGTCCCTGGAGTCACTCTTCACTCATTCATTCTTCTATCCATCCATCCATCAACTATTAACTGAGGAAATGACATTCGCTGCCACTATACAAATTTAGGTTTATCAATTGAATTCTTTTCAAGAGGGGCTAATAAAGACACACCCACATGAAGGGAAATTGCAAAATAAGTCATTACCCTCAGGCAACTCAGAAACAAGTCAGAATACAGAGAGGTAGAGCACTTAGTGGTGGCTGAGGAGGTCAGTCAAGAATCAAGGCTAAGTAGGATTCTAAGCAATTGAAAAGACACCAAAGCATAGACAACAAAAGAGAAAAATAGATAAACTGAACAACATCAATATGAGTAACTTTTATACACCAAAGAATACTATCAGCAGAGTGAAATGCAACTCATGGAATGGGAGAAAATATTTGCAAATTGTATATTTGATAAGGTATTAATATTCAGAGTATAGAAATAACTCCTACAAATCAACAATAAAAAAACACTCTGATTTAAAAATGGGCAAGGGACTTGAATATTCATTTCTCCAAAGATGTACAAATGGCCAATAAGTACATGAAAAGATGCTCAACATCACTAATCATTAGGAATATCCAAATCAAAAC